>CM043115.1:36525275-36860446 GCA_023701765.1 Hylyphantes graminicola | reverse complement strand
GCTATCAAATGTGACTGTATAGTGTATATGCTCTACTGTAGTGCGATTTGAACTTGACATGAAGAAACTTGAAGTTTGTTTACAAAGAAATGGCAATATTGTATCTAAATATTGCAGAAATTTAAAAAATAAGGGGAAGTGATTTTTTAAATTTTTATTTTTTCATGATAATGTAACAAATTTCGAATAACGGTAAACTCCAAATTATTCCAACGCAGATTATATTCACGGTTCTTGATGAATTTTATTAAAAAAAGAAACTGTAGAAAAATTTAACTGTAATGCTTTTCTTAATATGGTCAAACCTGTCTAAAAAACCAGTTGTTTTTTGAAAAACTCTATACCTCAAAAGGTTCTTTAAAAAAGTCTTCATCTTACTTGTAGGGGGACTAGAAATTTTAAACATCAATATAGTACAATGTAAAAGAAGAAAAAAAATATCTAATTCCATGATCATTTTAAAGTATTATTGTAGTCTGGTCACCTTATTTACAAGCTAAAATCAACATATTTTATCAGTTTATCTAGAAAATATTTTCTTAAAAACCATGCGTAATCCATTTTTAAAAAATAGGAAGTAACGCGAACCTTGCGATTTATATATTTTTTTAATAATTTTTGTAGAAACGACCGAATATATTTTGAAGAAAAAAATCGGATTTAACAGTTCGTTGATAAACATGACATATACAAACCAGAAATAAGTATCAACAAAACTACGTTAAAGCATACAAAAAATGGTGGTCAAACGTCGAAATACAGCAAGTGTCGGGAGAAGAATTAAAGAATACAAAAATAGTTATTAAATATATCCAAACACACACATAATTAAAAATAGATCCGTAAAAAGAAATATTACTTTTAATTAAAAACAATTGAGATTTTAAAAGATTTTGATTCCAATAAATAAGAATGGAGCTCACCTCGCTGTGGACATTCATCTTCCTCAAAAAAATAAAATAAAAATACAAGTCCAAGCAGCATGGTCAAGATTTGTTTTTAGTGTAATTGCTTTTGGCTGCCTGTTTCTAGCCTTCATTAGAAGCTTTAACACAGTTAATAACGCATCTTAACTTAAAGCTCCAGTCAAGTGACAAAGTCGACAACTGAGCGGGCACCCAATGGAACTTTGAGACGTTGATTTGTTTACTTTACACTTTGAAGTCGCACCGGGAATGGCTTGTCTGAATTTAAATCAATTAAATGTTGCCGAAGGAGGAAGTAACAGCTGAAAATTTATGCATTTTAATTTCAACAAAATCTATCAAAGTAACGGAAAACGTGACGGCGAAGGAAACACCACTGTGTTAAAGCTCATATTAGAGGAGCAGAAATAAACAACAGTAGGCATTCCAAACCAAAAACCCCACCAAGACCAATATCAAATCCATTCCATGATTTTAAATGCCATAGATTAAGCCGTGCATAGATTTGGTCAAAAAATGAAATAAGAGTGATTTTCTAATTCATGTCTCTCAAAAATCATACAACTGTAAAGTAGAATATTATCTTGTTAACATTAAAATAAGATTTGTTTGAAGACAAACAATATGTGTCTTTGGTAATTCGATACGACCAAATTAATGGATTAATAATATGCACTTTTTTCTGTAACAAAAAGTAAACATTTTTTTAATTGACAATATAAATTATTCTATCCTCAAAGGTATTATACATTTACAAGAACAATTTCAAATGCAATACTAGTATTTTTCTAATTTTATGTCTCTCAACAATCATAGAACTGTAAAATAGAATGTTATCTTGTGAACGTTAAATTAAGATTTGTTTGAAGACAAACAGTATGGTTTTTTGGTAATTCGATACGACCAAATTAATTTATAAATATGCACTTTTTTTAGTTGACATTATAAATTATCTGGTATTATTTTATAGGTATTATACATTTATGTGTGAAGTGTAGAAGAGTCATTAAAAAAATCTTGTAATTGTGTACCTAATGGAAGAAAATATCAATGTAAAAGGTAAGAAATATGTGATATCCTTAAACCTTCCTTTCAATTTATCCTTTCAATTTTCAGTAACAGTGAAAAGCGGGGGGGGGGGGGGGTTGGCAATAGATACACCAGTTAGATACTTAGTATGTATTAATGACAATGCTGCAGTGGACACCTGAAAAGTCTTAAGTTTTCTGCTAATCAAAAGATCTTCCCTCCATGCCCTAAGTGCCAGCAAAACCAGGCATCACCTGGACATACCCTTGATTGTTTAGGACTGGACTGAGAGGACACATTTTCTTCCCCACCTTTTGGTTTCGGACTTTCTTAATGTCAACGGATTTATTTATCTGGTCTGACTCCGTCAGACCAGATGGGAATCAGCAACAACAACAATGCTGCGACCTAGCACTGTAAATCCCTCCTAGATGTATCTGCATTATCAGTGTCATAAGCAAAGACTTTTTTATGGTTGATCAGATAATAGACCCTTCAATTACATATACTAGATCAGGGGTTTCCAACCTTTTTGCACCTTCGTACCACTTGACTTTTTGAGAAATTTTGGCGTACCACCAAACCTAAATATTTAAATAAAAATATAATATTTACTCTTCTAAAAGTGCTCAAAGTTTTTTTTTAAATTCCTGAAAAAACTTCATATTTAATGGTTAGATATTTGTTTATTTATGGCATGCTTATAATAAAAGAGAAATAAAAGGAACAAAATGGTATTAATTTACAGTTTTGTTTATTACCTATAGGGAAAAAACATGCAAATACGAAATAGTACAAACTTGGAAAAATCCGATCCAGAAGTTAATTAAAGATTTCCTCTTTAATAAAATGTTAATGTTTAAAATAATGAGTGATATATTTGCATGCTCACTGCATGTGCATACAGAAGCTATATATAGCATCATGTTATGACTTATGACTTCTTTGGTGGGGGGCAAGTTCGCCGAACACTGCGACCTTAGGTCTATTGTATTCAACCCCAAGAAATGATACAGTCACAAGAGACACACAAAGAAAGAGACAACACAAACACATAGACAAATAACAACATTTATTGACGGTCACAAACATCCATGCCTGACCGGGATTCGAACCCGACCTCAGCAGCTCCAAAGGCTAGAATCCTAACGAGTGTGCCACCGAGGCGGCTAGCATCATGTTGCTCACATCACTCACGCGTACCACTTGAAATGTTCCCGCGTACCACCGGTTGGGAATCCCTGTACTAGATAGTAGAAACTGTAAATTATATAAATGCTTGCATAGTAACAAAGCAGACTGTACATAAGAGTTTTCCATGTTGTTAGAAAATCCTTGTGTCCACCATTTCTACCACATTTTTCTAAGAATCGCACTTTAAACGGCACCATTGCATAATATGGCATGCCTTTAAGAAATTTAAACTCTTTGGCAGTTAACTCATAAACTGTGCAAAGAAGAAATATATATTTGTAGTATCTTACTATTTATCAGATAAGCTGGTAATTTTTATAGCCTACTACAGGCAGGTTATTACCAATATGGTTTCGGCATTGGATGTGACTTGAAAATCTGTTGACTTTTTCCATTTGCGAAAGAGTGTCTTCTTTGGAATATTAAAGTCCTGATTTATGCAATCTGTTTAATACAGTGAAAACTCCACGAACGACCACCTCCACTTACGACCACTTTTTCAAGGCACCAATTTTTTCCAATATGTGTACAATGTTAAAATCCTCTCTGGGAGAGACCAGATCTCATTCCCCAAACGACCAGTTTCAAATCACATTTCACGGAAAAAAAAATCAACACAAGTAAATTTTTTTATAAATTAGAAACTGGGGTGTTTTGCGAAAAATTGAAAAAAAAATAGAACAGTCAGAAATTTCTTCTTGCTTTCAAAAGGTTTAACTAGTACATACTAGTTTGTTAAAAAAAAAAGTTAGTGTATCTTTTACATATGGTACTACAGATTGTTAAAAAGTTAGTATAACTTTGTGGTATATGTATATGAGAATTAATAAATAAATGTAATTAGATAGATAAATCAATTTGTGTAATTTTTAATGGTTAATAATCTTAGAGAATGGGCGATAGCTCACAGTTTTACTATCTCTATGTTAATAATTTGTTGTAAAAGGCTATTTTAACTTTCTAGCTGATTCACTTTTTGTACTCTAGGAGCGACCAACCTCCTTTTACGACCGATTTATTAAGGAACGGGAGGATGGTCGCTCTCAGGGATTTCACTGTACTTGCATTTAAAAGGTAGGATACCCTTAAATTTAGTTGCTTTAAATCTTTTCGATTTTCTTTTTTTCTTGACTGTGGTAGGTATATTTTTAAGATGAATTTATTTGAGTTGCTATGGCCATTTAACATTATTTATTGCACATAGCCATTTAACTATATTTGTCATACTTTTATGTTCTTAGTTATCACAGTATTGGCAATGTATAAAGTAGACATCCAAGAGATTTTTTAAAAAAAAAAAATGAAAATCCTTAAAAACTTCAACAACATTTTTTAGCTAGGCATAAAAGTTTAATAACAGCAAGTCATTCTTAGTTATATTTTTAGTATGCATGCTTATTACTATGTTACATTTGCATTCCTAACTTCCTGTAAAAGTTCTACAGTATTTCTTTCCTACTTGTACATTTCAGAGTCTGATGATGAGTCCAGAGGTTGTATTAGTTTGACTCACTCCCCCTATGTTGGTGGCAATAAAGTAAAGAATTCTCTTTTTTTTTAAAGCACTTTTTAATGGTATCATTATTGAATGTTTTAATTGATGTATAAGTTAAGTATTAGAAATTTGTGCCACACTATCAAGTTGTGCATTAATTTGCATGTTTCTTTTTTTTTTAGCTTTTACATTATGTTTATAAAATTAAAAGGGAAAAGTTAGTAATTACTGTATCTGCTCATATGTTACCAATTTCACAGCAAAATCTGGCAATTCTATGTTAATGTGTGATGAATCGAATTAAATTTAATGTCGAAAGTTACTACTGCTATTTCTGTGTTAAATGTTGTGTTTGAAAAGATTTGTGTAGCTTACTCAAAGTCATAAAAATATCTATTTTCCCTGTGCAATATCAATGTATTTTAATTTTATGGAATTTTTACCAAAGGTACTAGTATAATTCAATTACAATTTTATGGGCTTGTTGAATTTTCAATTATAATGGTATTTAAATTGTACTTTTAGTAGTTACACTTATTATTTGACTGCTTTTAGTATAAGTTAGTGCTTAAAGTATTTGGATTTGTTTTTATTTAAAGACATATTCTATACAGATGAGTTCCAGTCTTAAAGACAGACTCAAGCGATCCAGAATGCATTCCAGCCCTCTTTCAAGACCCAGCTCTTCATCCTTTACTACTCCCGTGGCTCCACGATCAATCCAATTTGCAAGTTTCAACAGTTTCAAGGAAGATTCACGCATGTCCATTCAACAAGATAATCAAAATGCTATGAATGAACCACGTAAAGAGGAAGCTGAAAATGCTTTAAACATGGATTCTGATCTTGTTATTTGTGAAAATGACCCCAAAGTATCGAATGCTATAGTAACCACAGAAACTTCTCAAGAAACAAGTCTGAAAATAGGTGACAATAATAATTCAGAAAATCCTGACGTAGTCCTGGAACATGCCAAAAACGTACCAATTACTGAAGTGTGTCAAAACATTTTTGATAAACCTTATAGTGAGATAAAAGGAAAAGCTTCATTAAATCCCAAATGTAGCCTTAAGACAGATAGTGAAAAATGGAATCCCAATGCAAATCAAAATTTTTGCCTGTATTCAAAAGAGGATATCGAGAATGCTGGTGATATTGAAGTCTTGCGTACAATGTATTCAAACTTGAAAAAACAATCTCATGAACATGAGGAGACATTAAGGAAATTAAAACTTGTCCAACAGCACCATACTAAGGTAATTTTATGCATTTGCATAAATTAAAGTTCTATTTCAAATTTTATTTTTTGTGTTAAGTTCATAGTAATATGAGAAATATCTGTCAAATTAATATGAAAAATATCTATCAAATACTGATTTCTTAAACTTGAGGAAATTTTAAAAATATATATATTAAAGTTTGAGTTGTTGCCATTATAAAAGTTCAGTTTTTGAGATAAGTGTTGAAATATTACTTATTAAATTATAGATATTAAAAAGAAACTCAAGTTAATCTTCATTTCAAATTTCTTATGTTTAGGATATTTGACATGCTAATTGAATTAAATTGCATACTAATACATATGAAGAGCTTAATGGAAGAACTTGGCTAAGTGCCAAAGGTGAAAATGAGGTTTAAAGTTTCTATTTTGCATCTAAATCCATTAAAAATGGTACTTGCAAATGGTAAAAAATATGCTTAAGTTTATAAAAAGAGCAACTTGTTATCTTTAAAGGATGGAATATGTTCATTAACCAAAAAAATCTCAATTTTTCAAATTTTCATTACCGTGTTCTTCCACGAAGCTTTCCGAATGTGTACAAATATGTGTGATCGTATTCGTATGTGTGTTATTAGATAAAAAAAAAACTTAGATTTAATTCGATAACATGTGCATATTGCCTGTAGTAAATAATGTTAAAAACTTATTGTCATAATATTTTTAAAAACTAGCAAATTTTAACTGTAAATCATTGAGTTATTGATACATTGTTCAGAAGTACCATTCAATAATCGCCTAATTTAAATTGTCCAATATTTTATTTTAAGCGCCATCTGTTAGTTGGAACGTAATTATGTAATAATGTGTATTTATGTTAAATTGGAAAAACCAATTTATGTTTTCATTTAATCAGTAAGTTATTTATGTTTAGTAATAATCTATTTATTAAAAATTGGCATTGGTGGTGTGTGGGCAATCTTTGTATATTTCGGCTACTTACTTATTGCAATTACTTATGATTGAGCAATATTGATAAAAGTCAATTAATATATCTGGATGTTGATATAGTAAAATTTACTATTGTGTTCTTTTTAATTGAAACATAATTCTTTTTCTTCTTTTAGAATAATCCAGATGCCCTTACCAACTTAACTACAAAATGGTTAAGATGTACCCAATTGTCTTTAAAAAGACTTTATGATTTGATGCCAGAACCCCAAAGTATCAGCTTTTCTGATTTTCTTACTTTTTGCCAAGTGGATTTTGAGCTTGTAAAATACGATTCAGAAAATGATGTATTTTTATAATTTTTTTTATCTTTATATTGTATTAAATATTTGTACTTGCAAACTGTCATTTTTTTCACAAGCTTTCTTATTTATTTCAAAATGCACTTTTGCCCTCTTGCAAATATAAAAACGTTTCATCTGCAACCTTATCCATAATAAAATATTGATTAAAACAGTCAGTATTTGTATTTTTCATTCTATTTAGCAGTTCTTCCATTTTTATCCACTTAAGTAAAAAAAATTAAGTAAAATATTAAAAAAAAGTTGTAATTTTAGTACCCAGTATTTAACATTTCACTTTCCTATTTCACTACTTATACGTAATTCCAAAAAAAAATTTTAGACCTTTTATGAGAACACAAAATAAATAATACAAAATTATTGATTATATTCAGATAATATGTTTAACATAACTATATTTAAATTATCATAGAGAGATGATTAGATTTTTTGCGGTATCTTTTTCTTTTTTAAAATTTTTTATCAATATCATACCATATACTATGCGCAACGTATCTCTGAAACCTTACTGTATTGAAATAAAAACTGTCGTGTTCCCAGGCTCCAACTTCAAAAGACCTCCAACTTTTGTTAAAAATGAGATTTCTCAATTAAAAAAAATCAACTGGCATTTAGGCGAGGTCTTGATAATTCAACTCCTTTACCATTACTACAAAATACTATTCATTGTATTGTAAAATTAATATATTGTATTCTCATATATTTTTATGGAGTAGCTTAAATTAATTTGTTAGTTTTTATTTATTTAGAAATATTTTTAAGGCCTTTCCAAACTCTATTTTTTAGTTTGTATTTTTCTTGATTTGTTCTCAAAAACTTAAGAGACAATTTTTTTAATTAGAGCCTTTAGCTGGACATTTTGTGAACAGTACTATGAAGTTACGGTTACCCGGGGTTATTGTTGGACACGAAAAATTGGGGTATTTATTGGACAGGGCCCTACAACCATAATGCATCATAACTTATTGCATGTACAAACCACAATTTGTTAATTGTATATCCAGCAATGCTCTGATTAATTATTGGGATTATACTAGTACTTTCCTTGCTTACTCTCCTTTCCTTACTTAATTTTCTTTTATACTACTAGATCTCAAAAAATATATTAATAATCCAAAGTGCTTAAAAAATTAAAACTTTTGTTCAATTGATTCCAAATTGTGTATAACTTTGTTTCTTTTACATGATCTTGATTTTTGCAATGCCTAGTCTTAGATATGTTCACGAAGATGGTTTGTGCGGAAAAACACCATTGTAGGATGAATAGTAACATTATGACATGCAAGTTTAGTCACGGGGTAATTATTGGACAAAGGGGGGGAATAGCTGTATATGCTATAGGGTAAGACAGACGGCATCGCAATATGCTTAAATTTATATGTAACTAGCAAATTTATACCCGTACTTCGCACGGATTAAAAAAAATTCGATTCGATCCAAGTATGTGTGCCATATAACCTGTTTTAACCCTTTCGCTACGAAGGATTTTTTGCTTCCTCGTAGTATTTGATAGGAATAACATTATCGAATCCTTAGTTGTTCGGGCGCTTTGGGGCGCTTCAGTAAGGAAGAAACAAAATCATAAACTTAAGTTATTCTTCCCGCTCGTTTTCAAGTATGAAATCCCGTTTCATTGTTTTAAAATTCCAAAATAAAAAATACGGTGTAAAATGCACTCATAAATGGCATCACAATTCCCTCATAAATAAATAAAACCTTTTAACTCTTTTGGCACGTTTTGGGAAATAATTTGGCGAGAAAATAGATATAGCTACAAACACATCATTATACAGCTCTAACACAATGACCTTGGCACAACCAACTAGCTTATAAATTATTTTAAAAAAAACATTTTGCCCATTTGGCGAGTTTTAAGAAATAATTTGGCGAGATTGGCAACATATTTGGCGAAAAATAAAGAATAAAACTGACATGCAGCTCTAGTGAGATGCCCTATAATAACCATCATAGTTCAGTAATAGCGTAACAAACATTGTGGAGATTTGGCGAGATTGGGAACGTATTTGGCGAAAAAATAAAGACATAAAATTTTAATATGCAGTTCTAATTCGATGGTCTTTATTAACCATCATAGTTCAGTAATACAGCTTAAAAAAACATTTTGCCCATTTGGCGAGTTTTAAGAAATAATTTGGCGAGATCGGCAACATATTTGGCGAAAAATAAAGAATAAAACTGACATGCAGCTCTAGTGAGATGCCCTATATTAACCATCATAGTTCAGTAATAGCTTAACAAACATTGTGGAGATTTGGCGAGATTGGGAACGTATTTGGCGAAAAAATAAAGACATAAAATCCTAATATGCAGCTGTAATGTGATGGTCTTTATTAACCATCATAGTTCAGTAATACAGCTTAAAAAAACATTTTGCCCATTTGGCGAGTTTTTAGAAATAATTTGGCGAGATTGGCAACATATTTAAAATAAAGAATAAATAAAAATAAAGACATAAAACGCTGATACGCAGCTTCAGTGCGATTTCCGTTGCTAACCATCACATTTCTGTAATAGCTTAACTATACAATTATTGCTTAAATATGCATATTTGCAATCAACAGAACCATCAATGAAGAAATCATCAACTAAACCCACAATAAATCCTCGAATAAGACTGGTAAGAAAACGTCACTTGAAACATATCAATTATTTTCAAATGATGAATTTAGTTTCTGAAAGTAATGGCAACACAAAAATAAGCATTTTCAATTTTATTTTCGTTGAAAGTTTTAATTATTTTTTTCAGCAGATGGCATCAGGAAGGCAAAAAAAATGATCGGATTTGAGGCAAAGTGGTGTAGTTTTTCCAGAAAATTCGAATTTTCTCTAAAAATAGAACATTTTGAGCTCTGAAAGTTCCCTATTCGTAACTTAAGTATGAAATACGCATTTGTGCCAAGTTACGAGTCAAACAAATGTCTAGTCTTTGAATCTATAAGACACACACATACATACAAAACTTCATTTTTATTATTATAGATTGAGAAACACTATCAGAGCGCAATGTTTGAACTTGGTAAAAGAAGAAATTTAAGTGTTTGGTCATTTTTATCAAATTTCACTGTTATACATTTTTTACGGATGCCATGTTGGGTTTAACAATTATCACCATATCATACAATTTACCCCTTGCAGCTTGTCTAAAAGATGTGTGGAACAGATTGAAATCTACTGTTATTATTGAACCCCAATAATTACCCCAATTGAAAGGGCATTTTTTGTGGATATATAGTATTTTTTTTTTTTACTTCTACAGAGGAGATAGTAAATTTCGACAATGGTACGCGACAGGCGACAGATATATCTAATTTACGAAAACAATTACTTTTTTAATGGAAATATTTTTGCTTTGGCATTCAAAAATGAGTTTTCTAAGAATATTTTCCTTATTAAGTTTTTAAAATACCGACTTCTTGCTGTGCTGTTAATTGTTGATCAAATCATATATTGTCAAAGAAAGATTACGAAGAAAGAAAAGTTTCTTTTAATCCATGACGGTCACTTTGTTTAGTTTGAATTATCGTCGCACTAGAGCTATACGAGGGCGTCGTATTTTAGAACCACAGTCAGACTGACTGTCATTTAGATACTGAAACCAAGGAGCCGAAGCAACCAATTGACAGGAAAAGTGAAAATAAGAACGAACATCATCTGAACCATTCCTATTAAAACGCTGCTAATGGGGAACATTCATGTGATGTCACGCGGTTTGTTATCCTATACAGCTCTCTAACCACGTGCTAATTATATCCTGCTGCTCTAACATGTCTAACCGCTTGTTTTCCACAGCGATTTGGAATTGAGGCTCAGGTGGATATGGCCGTGAATGTCCCCCCATAAACATTCGGCCATTCAATATTATGAAACTATATACAAAACAATGAATATCTGTTACAAAAAAAACTATTCTAGAAATAGTCAGTTGGAAACGTTTCAATCAAACAAAACGATGCCGTATTAAAATCAGCGAATCGAAACAACGGGATAATGAAATCGAGCTAATATTTAGTTGTGTTAAAGCTTCTATAGGACAAAAAATATAGACAGCCGGAACTCAAAGCCAATGAACACAAAGCACCAAATTGAAAGCACAAAGACAAACTTAACTTTTCGCCTCGCTGTCACAGTTCACTCTATTTTACTTTGTGCTTCGTAGTCTATTTAAAAAATAATAATAATAAATCATAGGAAAACTAGGAACAGGTAAATAGTTTGTTTTATTTGGGCTTACTTCTTTCCTGTATTTAAAATGGGACTCCTTTGTTTATTTTTTTCTTCTAAGAAGAACATAAAAAATAGACCAATATTGAACCAAATTTGTGTATGTTAGAGTCACAATTATAACAAATGTCGATCCAAGTCTATCTTTTCTTGCTGTTTTCCTAAATATAATGCTAGTTTATTTTAACTTCGCTTCCTTTGTTGTGTTTATATTGAATCCTGTCTGTGCCATGTGGTTCACTTGGGACTAATCTTATTTTTTAATTTGGTATTTCTTGTGATGTAAAAGGCCCAAGCATTTTTGAGTTGTGGTTAATGCCCAAAATACAAAAATGGCCCTCTTTTCTTCCATTTTGCGAGAATGCTAATAGAATAGCACAAGCTAACACCTAGTATCTACTCTGACAAAACCGGAGACAATATTTATCATAAAAATAGAATGTACCTAATATCAGGTTGCAATAAAACACTAAAATCAGACTGAATCGTTAAGACCACTTTCTTGCCGTTTCTCACTCATTTTGCCTTCTTGCTACAACCAGAAATGGGATCAGCCAGTGTTATTATCGGCCAAAACAAAGGGATTGTAAATACAGGGGAATATACAGTGACCATTGACTGACAGTCCAAAACCCCTTCAATTTCTTTTCGCACAGTTTGTGCAGCACAGTCCTGCTGATTTGGAGATCAGATCTGTACAGCAGAACTTTGGATTTTTTGACTTCCAGGCAAACAATGTAAACACAGTTCTAATACTTGTGTTTGAATGTATTTTCCCCAACAAGTTCTGCATCGATTGAGTTTCTATTTTCCAGATTTTTATAAAAAGAAGTAAAAAAAGGGGGTGATTTGTGGATTATCAGGAGTTTACTTACTATATGCCAATATGTAGCTAAAAAAGTGACTAACTAGTAACTAATATACTTCTGATCTGAAATAGACTTATCTCAAAACAGGAAACTCAAATTTAACAAATTCCAATATATTTTAAATTAACTTAAAAGGTGCAGTATCAATCAATGCTAAAGTCTTAGAAAAAACTGATAATTCTGTAATGGTTGTTATATAATGGTTCTCCAAGATGCTGTTGTGACAGATTATTATTCTACAGTTACATCATCGACTGCATTTCGACTTTAGCCCATTTTTACAACTTTACCCACTGCCCACTCCCATTAGGTCTTATAATGAAAATGTTGATGGTATTTTAGTAGCTAGTGTCCATCAGTGAAGTAAGCCTTGTTGACTAACAGGAATTAGAGACTTATTCACTTGTCATGCAATATTTTATTCAGCAATGACATACTGTTATCTTCGCACCCGCGCTCAGTACAACTTTTTGTTTATACAGTAGACTCCCTCTTAACCGGCCTCCGTTTAACCGGGCTGAAAATTTTCCACCCTTAAAATGTTCAAAATAGCTAAAAATACAAGTTTTTGTTTATTTCAATCGGTTTTCGGTGTCGCACATCCAAACGCGTGGTTTGTTGGGGAGAATGGGGAGGGGGCGACTTGTTGATCTTGGAAGGCTGTGGGGATCGACCGGACATTCCAATAAATTAGTGAGGGGTTGAAAGGGGGGATTTTAAGGGGAGGGACCCGTGACGAGTTAGTTTAAATTGTTGTCCTTTTAGGATTGTGGCGATTGGTCAGACCTTCCGAATCTATTAGTGAGGGGTTGGAAAGGAAGATGATTTAACGCAACACGTCGAAATTTTTTAAATGCTTGTTCTTAGTCAGAGTTCTAAAGTTGATTTTTCCCAAAATAGCGAAAATTGAGAAAAGAACAGTTTTTTTTTAAGGTATGTAATCAAAAATGTACAATACTAATGATAATATATAAAATAACCTGTAAAATGACGTCTTATTTCAATTGTACATGTATTTCTAAAGGCAAGCATCATCAATAAACAAAAGTGCAACCAAATAAACATCTAAATTTCAATTCATTTAATTTCTCCGGTTTAACCAGATTTTCGTTAAACCGGCTTACCCTTGGTCCCGTTTAAGCCGGTTAAGAGGGAGTCTACTGTATGCCATAAGCCCTCTGACGACCGAATCCGACCAAACTTAGTGTTGCCAGACCCAATCGCCACAGTATTATTTTACACCTATCTAAGATAACAAATGTTTTTATTTCCTATTTCAGGTGATACCATTTCATCTACCTGCCATGTCAACCAGCAATGATATTACCAAGGACCATATCAATGCATATCTCAGCTTGACTGGGATCTTGCAGCCCCTAAATATTGCACCAACTGCCACAGGTGGAGCTGGGCTTAATAACAGAGATGAATTTCCACAACCACAACCTGCCCTTCCTAGGTAAAGATGCTCCGAGTTTTGTAGTCAGGGATTGGAAAGTTACTCTAAAAAAGTAACTTGTAGTTGCAGTTACTTAATGAAAAAAGTAAAACTGTTCGTCATAGTTACTTAATATGTAAAGCAACTCGTTTGTTACTTAATTTAATACTAAAAGTAAAATTAGTTATTTTCAGGAATTTCAAGTAAGAAGAAAATTTTTAATTTAATCTTCTTACCATTTTTCAAAGAGAACAACAATAAAAAGAAATAAAGGCAAATGGGAAAAAAAAAGTTAAGAATGAAAATTCAATGTTGTTAAATTTTATAAAATTAAATTTAAGTTGAAAGCTGAACTGCTGAAAATATCCATGAATAGCGGCGGCCACTTAAAGTAACTGAGTTACAGTTTCTTGAAAAATTTAACAGTGTTACAGTACAGTCCCGATTATACGAGCCCCGATTATCCGATTTTCCGCTTTAACCGAGCTTCGAAATATTTCTAGGATTTTTCCGACGACTACCGAAAAAAATTCTGAACAGAACATGATCTCACAAACCTTCAGTAAAAGAAATCCAACAATAATTCCCCCTTTACTTTTCTTAAATTGCTGCCGAGAAACGCCAAAATAACATAAAACGAAAAACAATTAATGACTTTTTTAAGTGAAAGAACTATTTCAATGTCCTGCATATGAATTGCACGGTGTCTGTATAACATTTTTACTTGTTAAAATATACACTTACACTCTTGAAACGAACGAACGATTTTAACTCCGTCTGAGTTAATTTCACTCCTCCAGTCTGGAAAATGCACTTCTCCGAAAGGAGTAGATACTTTGTGTGTTAAACCTCCGACAAGATCACTCCAAACGAGTGATTTTCGTCTGAGTAAATATTCACTCCTTTCCAGTGTCGAAAATGCACTTCTCTAATTAGAGGATTTCACTCTTTTGTTTTAAGAGTGTAGACATGCAGAATTGTTTTATTTACATTTTTCGCTTTTACCGAGTTTTTCGGTTATCCGAGTTAGTCTCGGTCCACATTAACTCGGATGACCGGGGTTCTACTGTATCTAAAAAATGTAACTTTTACAAGTAACACATTATTCCAGGCCTTTTTGTAATTTTGCTGAACAGGCCTAATCTAGATATTACATGGATGGCATGCTCAGAAACATTTTACATGGAAAAGTTTCTGCTTGCATGATTGTCGTTGCCTAAAACAAGTTCTAACACTAAGCTAGAAGCAATCATTATTTTATCTCAGTTAGTTGTAGTGATGTATTTTTCTCTCTTTATTTCATAGTGTTGAAAGAAACCAAGTACGTATGTGACAGTAACTATCACCTAAAATCTCTGTATAAACATAGATTTTTGTTTTAATTTAAACCTTTAATCGTCACAGTTGCCTATTTTCTTCACTTTCTTTCACAAATGCAATTATATTCTTTATTCAAAGAATAAATATATGATTTAATTGTCCTGACATTTCTCTGAAAACCAGTCGAGAGAAAAGTGTGACCTTCAGGTTTTTTAATTAGACACAGAGACTATAATACACAACAGAGATTACAGATTTGTTTTCTTTCTTCAGGTGGGCCAGATCGGGAACAGAATATGTTAAAAAGTATCTAAACAAAGATAATGAATCTCAAGTAAGTACTCGTTATCTACATTACTATGCAAGCATACTTGTCTACTATCTTAAACTTGAAAAATAATTTATAAATTACTTATATTTATGATATCAAAATATGTATGAGAAAAAAAAGCATTTCTGAAAATTAAATATTTTTAGTCTTTAAAATTAAGTTTAATTTCTATATTTTATTTCATTTAAATATCTTTTAAATATATTGCTAATGTATTAAAAGAGCGTCTATCTGCGAAACTGATACTAGAAACAATATATTTTTTGGAGCTTTTACTAATATAAAAAATTTATAAAGTTAGGAAATGTGTTAAACATATTAACAGGTATGTCTACCATATTTGTTAATGTAAAGATATACATTTGGCAATTCCATATAATAAAAAATGAAAGCTACTGTTAGTTTTGGTGGTGTGACGTGGCAATAAAGCCCCCAGAACTCAATAGGAAATTAATCTATAAAAGATTGATTATTTAAATCAAAATAAGGATAAATTAAAATTATACAGGATACTTTTTTACAAGAGTGTCAGATTCCTGAATTTTATTAATTATTTACTCTTTTTATCTTTTAGTTTTCTACTAGTAATATGGGCGTACCGGCACAGTCGACTTCAAGTCTTAACACTTTACTAGATGTTGATGATTCTAGTACTGCTGCTGGGACTGTACCCGCAGTAAATGAATTGTATTCCGAAACTACTCAAAATATTTACGAAACTTATTTTAATGTCCCAAGAAATTATGACCAAGATATGACCATCACTAAGTACAGAGAAGATGTAAATACGTTTTGTTATTGCACATTTTAAGTTTAACTAACCTATTTAAAAAATATATATATTAAGTTTCTTTATTAGTGTTATTATATTGTGTTAAACTAATCATTGCGGAGGAGTTGGGGTTGACGATACCCGAGAATGTCAAAGTTGTTGGGTTGCGAGAACTAATTGAGGGGAGTACAATATTTAAAACTAATCCCGATGTAGTCCAAGGCATCATTGACGAAATTGTGGCTTCGGAAAAGGAGAGACGGGAAGAGGAGGTAGAAAAATTAAAGATATCCCAGCTTAAATTAGAACTCGATTTGGCAAATGCCAGAAAAGACTCGCCAAATACCTCTCAGTCTTTGGAACTATCGGAGCTGAATTCCTCAAGGGATAGATTAGAAAGTTTAATTAAAAGTGTTAAAACCCTGACAATCCCAATACCCTCCAGTTCAGAGTCGTTTAATCTCTTTTTTCAATCGTTAGAAAAAGCCTTCCAGACCAAAGATGTGCCTGACGAACTTAAAGCCGAGATCTTGCTAAACATTTTGGGTGAAAGAATAAATAATTTGTTGGTGTATGTGAGCCAGGAAGACTTGTGTAACTATCCTAAAATTAAAGATTTAGTATTGAAAGAGTTCGAATCCACCCCCCAAGAATGCCTTAGTAATTTTAAAAAGGCTCAAAAATTGCCCTCTGAGACTTACGTGCATTTTGCTTCTCGGTTAACAGCCGCGTTTGCCTATTATTGCCAATTGCGCAATGTAAGTGATTTTAAGTCCCTTTGCGAACTTATCGTGTCGGATAAGATTTTCGAAACCCTCGATCGAGATCTGATGACTCACATTGGTGTCCAGCAGGGCGAGACCTTTTTCAGACCTCAACAGCTTGGGCGGGAATGTGATATTTTCTTATCGTCAAAAATAAAAAGTGAACCGATTAATAGGAATGCTCCGGTAGAATCAAAACGGTATATGGGAAATAAGACGCAAAGAGGAAATAATTGGCGATCTGATAAGCCCCAAGTGTTCATGGCTCAAACAAAAAGTACGGAATGTGTTATTTGTAAAAATAACGTGACCCATCCACTTTATACGTGTCCACACTTTAAAAGGCTGTCTGTTTGGGCGAGATCAGATGTAGTCAAACGGAATGGGCTGTGCTTCCGGTGCCTATCGCCTCATAAATTGCGAGAATGCCCATCACATAAGAATTGTTTTTGTGGCCAGCCCCATAACCAGTTGATTCATTACCCCCGCGAAGAGAATAGAGATTCTGGCTTGCGGGCAAGTGCTGTTCCTTTCGTTCCAAACCAGAGACCAAGGAGGGAAGAACCAGAGGTGGTTCCTCAACATCAAATTGTTGCTACAAGCTATGAAAAGAGTCGTACAAAAAGTGTTCTGTTAAGCACTGTTCGTGCATTAGTCAAGAATAGGTATTCTGAGTGGGTTGAAGTGCGGTGCCTGTTGGATGTGGGTTCTCAGTCTTGTCTGTGCACCAGAGCTTGCGCAGAGAGGTTGCAGTTAAAGATGCAAAAAATTAACACTGTGGTCTCATGTGTTAACGATGCGACAATGGCCATTTCTAATTGTGTTAAGACAATGGTTGCTTAATTTGAATCTTTTCTTAATTTTATTTTAGATTCTTCAGCAGTTAAATATTAGCCCTGTGGTTATAATTCAAGGCCCCACGGGATGTGGGAAAACTACACAAGTCCCCCAGTATATTCTCGATTACCACCAATCTCGAGGAACTTATTGCAACATCATCGTAACACAACCCAGAAAAATTGCAGCCATAAGCATTGCAAGAAGGGTGTGCCATGAAAGAAAATGGCAGTTAGGAACCATTGTTGGTTATCAGGTTAGTTTGATTTAAAGTGTGGTTGCTTGTTTTTTTTTAAATTTTAATTTCAACTTTATTCAATAAATATTCATTAATGTACCATTTATTTATTTTTGTTTTGTTAATAAGTTATTCTGAAACACAATTTTGTAATAAATATTTTTGTTCAATTGTTTATATACAAACTTTTTTGCATAATAAAACTAAACTTACACCAAAACTCACCTTAAGTTTGCAGCATTAAAATGTTCTGTGCAGAGAAAACAAGCATAAACAAGCGGAATTTGGCCTCTCTGATTTGTCTCTCCTATACAATACGTCCACCCTGATATTCGTTCGCCCTGTTACGTCAAAATCGAAGGAAAAAATAATTAATATTGCGCTCTAACTGAAGCAAAAACAAATAAAAATGTCTTGAAATAAAGAAAAACGTGAAAACCCTTTTTTTTAAATTTGATTCTCACACTCGGAAATTAGAGCTATTTACTCTTTTTCCCCATAGAACATTTGTATTCTGCATACTTAAACTGTGGTGAGGTATCGACACAAGTTCATCCAATTTTGTGGACTGGCTGATTTCTGTTGTATTTAATAAATTATAGATGTGGGTGAATTTCTTTTTTGTTTTATCTCTTAAATTTAACACTCGTTGAACCGATAAAGGTTGTTCATAAGTTGTTGGAAGTTAAATAATTTTACAAGAATTGCATGTAAGGTAATTAATAGCTAACTAAATATATAAATAATTATTGAATGTACATATTTTCACCAAAGTTTGCGTTTAATCTTGTTCACTAATTTGTCAAAGTTTAGTCTTAATGCTCGTGTTTCCAGATATTTGTAACACAATTCAAAATTTCTCTCTACTTATTCATGAACTTACTAATAAACTTGTTCTGTTTAATATTTTCATGCATGTCTTCTACCTGTATTTTTGTCACTAGTAGTAATTTTTTTTTATTAGAGGTAATGCAAATAGTGCCATACCAGGAGTCATTCTTGTCCAAACTCCTAAGTTGTAAAATGACATCATGTATCTATTTTCGCCGAGATTTTTTTAATCGTAACTGTTTTTATCTTAATCAAAAACTCTATAATTTTTTTAATTATTTCTTTTTCTAGGTTGCCATGGATGCCAAAACTTCCACAGATACACGTTTGAATTATGTTACTACAGGTGTACTTCTAGAAAAGCTTGTCAATGCTAAGCGAATGGACATGTATACTCATGTCATAATTGACGAAGTACATATTGTTTTACTAATTTATTTTTAATTTATACTTTTTATACACATTAAAACAGTTTCTTATATTAAATTCAGACAATATGCTATAGGCTAATTCTGTACAAAATTAACCTTTCTGTAGTGTAGTTCATTTGTGTAAAAACTGATTATAACTACAGATTTTTTTATTAAATGGAAAATAGTTAAAAGTATAGCTAATCTACACTTATTTAAACCTAAATAATGTAATTTGCTTCATCTAATTTGATTTATTTTTCAAATTTGAAAAGCTTGTAGGCTCCTCTTAAATTGTGACTTGCACTACAGTTACATGGAATTAGCCTATAGTAGTTACTTTATAGCACCCAAATCTGTTTCTTTAGCCCTTTGGCCTTTGGTACTAATGCTAGCTATTATTCCTGCCGGGCAGTTAGTTCAATTTTGGACCCTCATTTATGTTATTAACCTTAGAAGGGTGAAGAGCTGAGTTGGTTTAAGCTTCTCAATGGAAAAATTGTAATAATAGAGCATTTTCAATTGTGAGTTGTACCACATGGTCACGTTATAAAGAAAAAAGTTTTTTAAATTTTTTTTCATTATTTAAGGAGTAAAAATAAACTATTTAGGCGTGTAAAACTTGTATGGATAATGACAGTGTTACCTCGTAGCACTATCTTGAATCATAACAAACCTAATTCTAAATTCCTAATTATTTTTTACTATTAGGTTATTATGTTACAAAAATAAGTACAAGTGTAATTTTTTTAAATGTCACACAATGTAATTGTTACTTTAAGATGTTTTTGTATTTTTTTTTAAATAGGTGCATGAAAGAAATCAAGATATTGATTTTGCGCTTCTTTTGGTGAAAAAGTTCCTGAACACCAATTCCCAAAAAGTGAAAGTAAGTTAAATTCTAAGGGGGAATTTAGCAAAGACCCCCACCCCCTTTTAATTTCAGTTTAAATCCAAATGAAAAATAAATTTATGTAGGAATTTTTTTATATATGTTTTACTACACTTGTAAATGAACTTTACTCAGTCCTGCTTTATGAAGTTAACCACTTTTTATATTTAACTAAGATTTTTTTAAAATGAATTTTAGCTTACAAATCATAATATACTTATATGCTTGGAATATACTTCCATTCATGTTTATAAGAAGTCTATTATAATAATCATAGACATAAGTTCTCTCATTTTTGTTAATTGCAATATGTATCTCAATTTTAATTGCAATAGTTTTTGAATCTTAAGACTTACTGGAAAATTAATGTTCTACATATTTTAATGACAAAATAATATCAATTTCTGATTAATAGTATTTTATCAACATGACTAAAAGAAATAATATTTTTTTGTGAGTAATTTTTTTCATATATTTTTATTCTCAAGGTTGTTTTGATGTCTGCTACCTTTGATTCTTCTGAGTTTGCTGATTATTTTGCACTTTCTTCGCGTGGTGATGCAGCTCCTATTATTGACATAATTGGAAAAACAAAAGATGTATCGGTGCATTATGTTACTGAATTGAAAACTCTTTTAAATAAAGGAGTGAGTTCATTATACTTTAGCGTTTCCATCCTGTAAGCTGTGTTCTCATGGGCCTTAGAAATCTTCTCAGGGCTGTGTGGTGCTATGCAGAGAGGGTGGGCAAGTGAATAAGAGGTGGCATTTTCAAGTTTAACAAATCCAGGGTTTCTGCCCATTATGGAAAATCCTAAAAAGTTGGACATGGGGTAAATTTGTTATAATTTATTAACAAATAAAACAAAGTCATGAAAATCGGTGTATGCTTAAAGATTTTTAATTTTATATAAGCTCTTTTCTGATCGTTGGAATTCCTCTACTTTAGAAATGACAGAGTTTTCATATCGTCAGAGTTTGAATTTTTTGGATTGTTGAGATGTTCTGGTAGCCGAAGTTCAGTGATTTTCAGATCGCTGTGATTTCCTTAAAAAATCAGAGTTAGGCAATTAGAAATTCGCTGGAAATTCCGGTGGTAGAGAGGATTTTAAAGACTTGCATTACATGGAAGTTGTTTACCACACAGCCCTGAATCTACTTACTGTTTAAGATGCTCTCAGATGGTAGTTAACTTCTAATTTGCATTTAACAAGTCAAAAACTAAATTTTACATTTTATTTTATAATCTCAGGAAATCTCTTTTCTCAGGGAAACTATCTATGGCTTCAAATAGATTTGATTTGTCTATTAGACCTGGTGGATATATTCCTTAAACCCTTTGGGGGAAAAAAACTATTTTTTAAAACCTTCAAGGTTTTAGTAGGGCTTAATTTTTAGTATATATGTGTGTGCGTCTGCGTGCATTGTGCTAGTACTAGACACTTTCGTATTGTGCAGGATTTTTTTCCTGTAGTACTTTTATTTTGATTTTAAATACATCAAGATAACATTTCTGCACAGTGTTTTAATGTATAAGAAACCTGTTGGGATGTTAAAAAAACACTTTAGTTTGCTTTAAGTCTTTTGTATTCCTGATTCACACCATTAACTTTGAAGCTTATGAAATTTTTTTTAAGGTTCCAGACTATGATCTCGGAAGGCCCTGTATAGATCCAAGTTTATACACAGGAGTTTTAAAACTATTGGTCATATTTGACAAGATTGAAAAGGATGAACAAAAGTAATTTTTTAATAAGTGTTCTAATTTTATTTCAAAACAAATTTCAGATCTTAATTATTTGAAATTTAAATCAAATTTGTTGACTGTTTATGTATTGTTGAGGTAGTATTAAAAAACCCTCTTGCTTCCCAATACAGTAACATTCTGGGATATGATAGTTAGCACTTTCAAAAAGGTGCAAATTTAAACATATAAATGTACATTAGTCTTTTTTAAAGTGTAGTTTATGATGGAAATATCACCAGATACTAAATTTTTTTCTTATTTTTAATTTATGTTCCTTAACTTCCAGTGTACCAAAAGAAGTCCAATTTGCCCCCAAAAGAGGAGCTGTTTTAATATTTCTACCTGGTAAATACAATTTTATTTATAAGTTTACTAAATTTGCTCAAATTATATTTATGAAATATCCTTAAACCACATTAATAAAAGGGACCCATCCATTGTTATTGAGCTCATTTTCAATTTCCAAAATGAGAAATAATGTGATTTTTAACTGATAAAAATTTAGGAAAAAATAACAAGACATATTAATAATGGCATAGCCAAACCTCCTTAAAAAATAGGATCTAAATATCCCATATTAAAAAAGCATTTTATGTTTACAGCTTAGTTTTGAATTTGAGCAATGATTGTAATGAGAATGAAGACCATAATAAACCAAAAACTTCAGTTGTAGCTTGTAAAAGAGATGTATAATCTGTTTTCTTCAAAATTTTATTTGATGAGCAAAGACTGTATTTAGCTTTGAGTTATTTCAAAATATTGTTGCCTGAAGTAAAATTTGTAATAAAATGTTTCCCTCTCTTTAATTTCAATATGTAATTCTATGTACAATGCTTGTGAGTAATGGCTTTATGATTGGCATTTAACGTGTTGAAAATTTATTTAGGTTATGAAGAGATAGCTGCATTGTCTGAACTACTTAAAACTGAAATGTTTAGTAAAAAGTAAGATTTTTCTATAATTATGTAGAAAAACGCTGAATTATCATCTATGTAGGATAAGCACTTCCATTTATAAATTGTTATATTTGAAATGCAAATATTATATTGTATTTTTTACTAAATATTTTGACTCCATCTGTTAAGTGGTTAGGAATAAATAGTATTTTTCCCCCCTTGATTTGTATTAAATAAATTTAATTGAACCAATTCTTAATCACTGCACTTTTACTTTATAAAATTGATTGTAATGTTGTATTTTTGAATAACTTTTTTAAAGCTTTTGGATAATTCCTCTACATTCATCCATCACTGTAGAAGAGCAGACAAAAGTTTTTCAAAATGCTCCAAATGACCACCGAAAAGTAAGATTTTTTCATATTTCCCTTTTACTTTAATTTTTCAAAACTGTTTACTAATTTAGTAATGTGTCAACAATTAAAATGTAGAACTAAAACCTAACAAAAATATTTTGTTACTTTTAAAGTAAATACCAAAGAGTTTGACAGGTAAATATTATGATGATTTTATCTAGGCATAGTGTAGTTTCTAGTACATATTTGATTCTTTCTTACAAATACTCATTAAAGTTTTATGAAACAGCTTGTTTTTTTATAAAGTAAAACAGCTTTTTTATAAAGTAAAACAACTTTTTTTATACAATAAAACCGCTTGTTTTTTTAATAAAATGAAACAGCTTAGTTGTAATTAAAAAAAAGCTTAGTTTGTTTTCAATACAAATTTATTTTAATCATGGATAAATTAATGTTTACTTATATTTTACTAGATTATAATCTCCACCAATATTGCTGAAAGCTCAATTACTGTACCTGATGTGAAATATGGTAATATTTTTAATTTCTCTGAAATTATTCAAATTTTCAAAATATTATATTTAATAAGAATTTTCATATTGCTACCATTAAAAGTATTCAAAATATTTTTTGTATTTTTATGTTTACTATATAATAGCAATTTATGTATTTTTGCAAAACTAAAAACTTGTTAATGCCACTGATAAACTCTTTGATGAAAAAAAAAAGCTTTTCAGTGATTTTAACAGTATGTTAGTTTTTGTGTATATTTATTTATTTAAATTATTTTTTGTTGGGTTTTTGATGAAAACTTTTGTGTTGTAGTAATTGATTTCTGCTTGACAAAGAACTTAGTCACTGATCCTGCTACAAATTATACTTGCCTACAGTTAGAATGGGCCTCAAAGGCCAATTGTATACAAAGAAAAGGTAATATATAATTTTTAATATTTAAAAATTTACAATATCTTAGTTACAACATTGTTTTTTATGTTTGCTGTTTTTTTATGTTAGTTAATTTAATTTCATTCAACTCTCTTTATTTTGGCTTCATTTTTGGAAGTGAACCTTTTTGCACATGGTGCTACTCTTTGCATGTGAATCCTGTTAGATTATAAACTTAATTTTAAAAATCTGTTGCTCAAATTTTACACTGTGAAAAATTTTATATGAATACCCTGTACTTTCTAAAAATTTCTTCAGAAGGCACTATCTTCCTATAAAATTAGTAAGAGATAAAAACATAAATTTACTCATCTAAAGAATTCTTTTGTACTAAAAACTTATTTAGTAATTTTTAAGAATCAAAAAATTAAATATATATTGCTATGTTGCTGTATTATGAAAATTCTGTATTAACTTTAACTACAATGAAACTAATATTTTTTATCACTGAAAATTGTTTTATCAGCTACTCTTTTCAAATAAAAGTTTCATTGTAACAGGCAGAGCTGGTCGAGTTGACATAGGAAAAGTTTACAGAATGGTCCCTAGAAACTTTTATGATCAACTTGATGAGTATGGTATCCCAGAAATAAAAGTAAGTTTTAAAATCTCAAGTCATTACTTTAATAAAATAAGTGTTAATTATTTCGTAGATATCAGTGTTTAAAATTGTATTAAGAAATTTAGAAGCAATCTGTGATCCTAACTATAAAAAAAATTGGAGCAAATACACTTTACATAGGAGCTTTTTTTAAAAGAAGTGGTTGAAACTCTTTTTGAAGAATAAAAATTCTCCATAATATTTGGAGTCTGAAGTACAAATGTGCGATTTTAAGATGGCTGAGTTCCGTGGTGGATTTTTTTATATTTACGGTCGCCAGAATTTGTTTTTAAGTTTTGGATTGCCAGAGTTTCTATATTTAATGATAGGCAAAATTTGCGGATTTTACAAATCAAAGTTTTGCAATTTATAGATCACTGTTGTTGTGCGATTATAGGACAGCCAAATTTTTGCCGGTGGTATGACGAATTTAGGATTGGTGGGGATCCGTAATTTTAAAATAATTATTTTTGGTGATTATTGTCTAAATTTCAATCAAAAAGGTTAGTATTGACGATTTTGTAAATCTAGTTGCGATAACTGTGACTTAATTTATTTTGTTGCTGCAAAGTTGAAGGATCTGGGCGCATTTTGAAACTAGAAACCGTTAATTTCGAACCCTGATGGAGATAGATTGAGCTTTTTACATCTAAACTAATGAAATTGGGATGAAGGGCTTCTAATTTTAGAAATTGAACTGTACCCCAGTTGGCATAAACACTGTTGTATATGTTAAATTTTTTCTCAACTAATACTTTTCTTTTCAGTTCTAAGCATTGTTTTTTTTTTAATACTTTCACAAAAACATAAGCAAAAATATTGATATTTAATAAAATATACTGGAATTTAATTTTAACGATGTCTTGTTAGGAAAACATACCATAAAGCTTGAGGCATTTCAGCAGTAGTCATATATAGCTGATTTACTAGGGTTTCTAATGCTGAGGATATACTTATCAAGTGTATATTTTTGTAACTTTAATAACATATTTAATTTCAGAGATGTCCATTGACCAGTACTATTCTTCATATAAAAAAGCTGAATCTATGTGAACCGCAAGAGTTGTTGGCATTTGCTTTGGATCCCCCTGACCTGTCCGACATAGGAAGTGCTGTACTACAATTGAAAGAAGTGAGTAGTCATTCCAGGGTTTGTACGCCTTCTGAAAAACCCCTGAATATCATGGTTTTATTTCAAAGGGCCCTTATAGATCCTGAAATTTGTGTCTCATCTCTTGATATTTTTTTTTCTCCCTCTCCTGAATTTTTCATTGTTAAAGACAGGAATGTTTTTCTCCTGTACTTTATGCAGAATTAGTCTACTGTGCATGTGCAGTAGAAAAATAGTTTGACATCATGAAACTACAGTCGAACCCCGCTATAGCGATCCCGGGATATAACGATCCCCCGGTTTTAGCGATCCTTTCACATGATCCCAACCAAAACCCTATACCATTAATGCATTTTGAAACGCTTATAACGATCATCAAAAGTCGGAGAATCGGGTATAGCGATCCCAAATTTTCAAAAATTTCTTCTCATTATCGGTACCAATTTTTTCCCCAGTGACATTTATTTCCCCTTGATCCTAAGCAAACCGACCTACCATACATAAGCACCTTTTTTTTCTCCGAAATACACTAGGAGCATTCCAAGGAATATGGTCCTGAAGTGCCAAAAAAGTGCAATTAAAATTCTGAAAAAATTGTCACATGTAGTTAAAGGTTTATACAGTAAAACTTCTCGGGAGCGACCACCCTTCGTTCTGAGGAAAATCGGTCGTTGACGGAGGGTGGTCTCTTTGAGAAGTTTCATCACTGAGCTGCTTAAACGTTCAAATTAGTTTTATAAACAATGGTTTAGTAGTAAAAATTATGAAAAGCATTCAATTTTCATCATTTTATTAAGTTATTTTATTTATATCCAAAAACAAGGTCCTATTTTTTTACAATACACATTTAAGTTACCATCTTTTAAAATAAGAAGAAATATCTTTTTTTTTTCAATTTTTTTGGAAAGTACCTCATATTTCAATTTGTTTTTTTAAGTTTTGGAAAAAGACTATTTATTGAAACGTCTTTCATGTTTCGCAAATTTAAATTTCACTGGTGTTACTCCGTTCTGTGAGTTTCTTAAACTCCTTGAAAATTACGTCGCCCGTCGCCAATAGCCCTCGTGTAGATAGAGTGCGACGATAATTCAAACCTACCTACCTACCTTATCTACCTCTTTGCCATCAAACCCCTTGCTTGTGTGACAACGATCAACCCTACCCTTGTGATCAACCCTTGTAGTGATTTGTTTTTGGAAGGGCGTGTCCAAGCATCACTTTGGCTGAGGTTGTCAACGTACATAATGGGTCCTTACCTTACAATTGTTAACTGCAATAAAGTGAAAGAAGCTTCTTATTGACAACTTGGACAATTCGTGGAAGGGTCTTTCGAAATGATCCTTTTAACAGCAAACAGGGAAGAGGGCTGAATTTGTTCCAATTTTTAAGGCTGGTGAACCTTCAGCGCGCTAATATGGATAAAGGTAATAAAGGATGAAAAGGGCAAACAATGACCATTGGCGGAGGGAAAGCAAGACTTCTTGGAAAAGTGACCCCCGGATGAGACCTGTAATGTGGTCGTAACCGGAGGTTGGTCTGGTCTTTCCGAGAGGTATTTTTAACATTAAGCGTATAGGGGGAAAAATCGGTGACTTGAAAAATAGCCCGTTTGCGGAGGTGGTCGCTTAATAGAGGTGGTCTCTTGTAGAAGTTTTACTGTATTTCAAATAAACCATACTGATTTTCGAATCTGAATTCAATTTTAGTGTGAAAAAATGCAATAAGCTAGGCCGATTTAGAAATGGATCTTTCAAGTGAAATAATTGCTAGATGTATGATAAACGTTTAAGGGCTAAAAAACATGTAAAATGAATTTTTTTACGCATATTGTTGCAAATGCATCTTTTCTGAGTATCTTAGGCAGATATTTTGTGCATCGCTTTTTTTTTTAAAAAATTACTCGGTAAAATATGAATTACTTGATGCTCAATGTAACACACGGAACGAAAACCTATAACTTTTTTATATAAAAACTGTAAAAAAAACTTAACAAAGCTTATTTTATTAATTATAAGCTAGTTACACATGGGGAACATATAAAAAAAATTTCAAAACGTTTTTTTTTTTAAATTAAGCAAGAATTTGGCAATTTATTTCTTGAAACGCACAGAAGGATTTTGGCAATAATGAAGGAAACGGGAGTGGGAGCTAGTTGACGTGTAGTATAAAAAACGAGATTTATCCTGAGAAATTCATTTATTGAAATACCTGCTTATGAAACATGCATGTATATGTGTAAAAAACACCATAAAACAAAAAAATCCTTTACAAAAAAATTAAAAACAATTGCAAAACTAAAAACGTTATCATTTACGCTATGGAAGTTTCAGCCACCTGCTCTGGCAGATGTACACATTTGAGGATGCATTGGATGTTTACATTTTAGATCATTAGTAGTTGAAATGTAGAGTGCTTCAGACGTTATTTTGTTTTTCCTTGTGACCATTTGTCTTTAGAAAAGTTATGTGTTGCAAAATCATTATTTCAAATTTAGCATTTTATTGATATTAACAGTTATGTTTTAACAAAATTAATTTTAACGAAAGTGAATTGTTTTACTTTAACAACTTTCATTTAAAATTAAAAAAAAAAAAATTGAATGGAAGTATTTCGCAACGTCTCCCAGGAAAGACATTGTCGACGGAGTTGGTGGCAATGCCAAATCTCTCGTGCGGAGAGAAGTTATGAGTAAAAGAACACATCCGACCATCGTCCAGCATTCAAAGAATTTGCCGGATATTGTCAGAAACATAATTCCGAATACCAAAGTCCTTCATATTTGGCAATCGGATATAACATCCAAAATAACGGATATTAACCCTTGAGTGACTTTGTTTCCGGTACCAGGAATACGAAAAATTCACCATGTTAAATGTGACTCGGGCAGTCACATTGAACTGTTCAATACAGTTATATAAAAATTGTGCTTGCTATTGTTGTGTAATTTGCAATATGGTAGGAATCATTTTTCACTACAATAAAACCGACATTAAGTTTGCAGTATACAAATGTTCTACTAGAAAAAGGGTAAATAGTTCTCATTTTCGAGTGCGAGAATCGAATAAAAAAAGGTGTTTCACATTCAATAAACAATTTTATTTCAAGACATAAATTTATCATTTTTATTAGTTTAGCTTCAGTTAGAGGGTATTTTAATTATTTTTCCATCGATTTTGACGTAACCGGGCGCACGAATATCAGGGTCAAAGGAGGAGCCAATCAGAATAGGCGAAATTTCGGCGCCAGCTGCGTTGTTTACCCAGTTTCCTTCGCGCAGTACATTTCTCTGCTGCTAACTTAAGGTCGGTTTTAGTGTAGTCAAAAATTTAAGAGTAATATTTAAAATTAGCAATTGAACTTTTATATTTTTATAAAAAAATTAAATATCAAAAAATGTGCTTTTCCAAAGTTAAATTATAAATAATTGTGTATTTAAATATGTAACCAAATTCCTATATTTATTTATTTGCTAACCAAAGTGTTTATTATTAAAAATATTAGTATTTTAAAAACTGAACTATAAGTCAATTCGCACGCTGTAACACACGGAATGTTGAGTGTAACACACGGTACGGCGTTATTTATTTTATTTTAGGCTGACTATTTATAATTCAGATTTCTAACACCACTTATTTTAAAGCTTATTTACTTAGCTTTCGTTTGATATTTTTTATTTTCATGAGCATTTGCATAATTCGCAGAATTATTCAAATTGTAGAAGAAGAAAAGAAAAAGACCCTGTTAAATGGAAACACACGGGACGCAAAATGAAAATGTTATATCTGCGTAACTTTTTGGTTTAAAGATTCCGATTGGCTTAATAAGATCATTAAACATCTGAGAAAAGATATAAGTTGTCCTCTTATTTGTTTTATACTGATATCAAAACGAAAATATAACAAATATCCTGAAAATGTGGTCCGAATGTAACACACGGAACGCTGGAATGCTCCACTAGCATAGACACAATTCACGTCTTTTGTCCCTTTGTCAAACCCCCCTCATATGGCTAAGAAGGTAAAGGGAAGTGGTAGCCCCTTTATTGGGGCATCTATGTCTGAAGTCGCTATTCAACAAATGTTTCTGGATAACTGGACAAAGTACACATGCTAGACCACTTTCATACTTCTGCTCTATTGCCAAAAGAATACCTTATTCTACGAAAAGGAAGGGGGGGGGGGAGATATTTATGGGAAGGTGTGGTTCAACTGGTTCTGGACAAACGATGCAGTCACGTGTGTCCTCAGCATTTTTGGCTTCAATTGACTGAATTCTGTGTCAAGCAATAACGAAATCAACATGGCTAGTACAGGCAAGCGAAAAGCTTTTTCTATCGAAGACAAAATTAAATTTATTCGAAAATTAGAAAGCGGGGAGAGCCAATCTTCAATCTGCAAAGAATTTTCGCTCAAAAAATCAACTGTTGCAACGATTTGGAAGAATCGCGAGTCTATTAACTCAGCATACGAGAAGAATAGAAATGGATCTAAAAAATTACGGAAAGCTGAACGAGAAAACGTGGATTATGCTCTGTTTAAGTGGTTTACCATGCAGAGAAATAGGAATTTACCCATAACGGGAGCCATTCTCCAAGCTAAGGCCAATGAATTTGCTGAACTTTTTGATGAAAAAGGCTTTGTGTGTTCAAATGGATGGTTGGACAGGTTTAAAAAACGTAACAATATCAACTGTGGCAAAATTGTGGGTGAAGCCGCTGGTGTCTGCACTTCTGATGTTACCTACTGGATGGAAAATGTCTGGCCTGACATCATCCGCAATTATGAAGGGAAGGATATATTCAACACGGATGAAGCAGGTTTGTTTTATAAGATGACACCAAACCAAACTTTGAAGCTGAAAGGAGAAAAATGTGTTGGTGGGAAACTATCCAAAGTAAGAATTACAGTTCATGTGTGTGCAAATATGAATGGCTCGGATAAACGAAAATTGACAGTGTTTGGAAAATCCCAAAAGCCAAGATGCTTCAAGAATGCAAAAAAACTGCCTGTAGTTTACAAGGCCAACAAAACGGCTTGGATGACATCGGAACTCTTCCAGGAATTCCTTCGACAATGGGAAAAGAACTGTCGCAAAAGAAACGGAAAATTGTGTTGTTGATAGACAATTGTACTGCCCACATTGAGCCCAAACATTCAATGGATTAAGTTAGTCTTTCTTCCTCCAAACACGACGTTCGTTTTGCAACCAATGGACCAGGGAGTGATCCGGAGTCTAAAATACATCTACCGGAAGCAGCTTATCTTGCGCATTTTAGAATGTTACGACAATAACACTGATTGCGACATTTCCCTCCTTGATGCAATTGTTTTACTAGAAAAATCAGGGTTGGCATGGTTTAAACCAAATGGTTTAAACCATGGTTTAAACCAAGGTTTAAACCAAATGGTTTTTTTCCAAAAAAAAAACAAAGATGTTTTTTTTCCCAAATTTTTTAGTAGAAAGCATTAGAATACGCAAAACACAGATTCCCTAATAACTCTTTGGTGTTACTCTTGTTATGAAATATTCTTCTGGAGCTTATAGCGACTTTCAGAAATTTTCTTTTTGAGAGTGATTATGTAAAGCATGGTGTCTGCAATATATTAGTGTAGGCCAAACAGTTGATAAAAAAAATTAACAGTAACGTTTTTAGTGAAGTTGAACTCATTCTGACTGCTAAATCAACAACAGCTAACGTTGATCTCGATTTACCTCTTTTGGTCTGGGCAGTCTAAATTGCATAATAAGCCCGGAATCGAAAAAGCTGCAAATTTTTAGTTAAAAATGTGGAATAGTAGTGGTCCTTGATCACAATAAATTGTATATAAAAAGTTTTGAATTATTATTTCATTATTACTTAAGTTATTTAAATTAAGATTAAAATACTATGAATGGTTTAATTGACATCCATTACAAATTTTAACGGTTGTTATGTATGACTATGTAGAAATTGAAATAATTGGAGTATATTATGCCCAAAAGATAGTTTTATATTTATGAAATGTCAAATTTAAAAAATATATGGGTATCTTATTAGTGAAGTAAACCATAAAATTAAGTTTGAAATTAATATAAACATCATTAGAGTCCTGCAAATACACAAACTATTTAAATCCCCGAAAAGTTTTGAAAAAAACAGGTTTAAACCAAAAAAAACGTTTTTTTTGGTTTTTTTAAAAAAAAACCTGGTTTTTTTCCAACCCTGAGAAAAATCTTGGAGGATGGTAACCGACTCTACCATCAGAAATTGCTTTCGTCGAGCAGGCCTTGAGAAAACACCACAGGAAGGAGATGAAAGCGACGATGATGATGACAATCACCCACTCTCCAAATGGCTGGATAAACACGGAGTGAATGCCTTTTCTGAAAGCGAGATTGAACACTTCGAATGCTGTGATGACGAAGTTGCGACATCCGGTGAAATAAGTGAAGAAGATATCGTAACATCTATCAAAGAACAGAGCAACTCCATTATTGTAAATCCTTCTTCGGACATCGAAGAACAAGAAGATGATGTAACTCCAGGTCCTTCAATTGCTGACGCAAAGGCATCTGTTAACGTTTTAAACAACTTTTTTTGCTACAGAAAATATAGATAAATGTGTATTGGATTCATTTGAAATCGTGGATAAGAAAATTGCTAAAATGTATTTAAAATCAAAATCTTTCCAACCTAAGATTACGTCCTATTTTCGGAATAAGTGATAAATAAATTTATGAGTAAGTTGAATTTTTATTGTTTTTGAGTGAATGTCTAAAATGTTATTTTTAATTCTAATAGGCCTTCATTATATTAAGCTAATTAAATTATTATAATTGATGGAAATGTCGTGATATGTGATTGCTTAAGTATAAAAAAAAAACGTAACATGCTCGTAAATTATAAATTTTTTCGAATTTGGATGTAGTGATCCCTCGGTTATAACGATCTCCTGAGTAAGTCCGTTGAGTGTTCGCAATAGCAGGGTTCGACTGTAGTTAATGTTCCAGAATGCATTGCACAACTATTTAGGAGATTTTTTTGTTCTGTTTCATCATTTTAAGTGCTTTGAAGGCACTAGGCTAATACGATAAAAAACAAATGTATTTAAATTTTTTCCTTATTCCCTCCTAAATTTACATTTGTACTCTCCTGAAACACTACTGAATTTCACTATCATAGATAATGAACCCTGGTCATTCGTTATCTCTCATAGTAAAACGAATGAAAGTGTAGAAGGAATGATTTTCTAAGTGTTTCGTAAAGTTTTGGTTATGAAGAGTTAGTGGTATTTAAATTTAAGTATCTGACTTGATTTTGACGAGGTCCATACTAGCTATCCATTTTTTTTCCAACCAAGCATTGCAGATTTTTTTAAATACTATAATTATGTTAAAAAGCTGAATTAGAGAGAAATTAGTAATATTATTTTTTTGCAATTATTGAAAGTGATAACTATTGAAATACATTATTGTTTTTTGTCGTATCAGAAGATTCTATATGCAAGTTAATATAATCGTTTTAGTGGCAAGTTAATTATGTTTCTGCAAGGTAAAAGTTTTCAAAATTGTAGAACTGATTGATGGGCTTCTGAAAAGTTCTTAGTATTACATTTATTCTTCTTAAAGGACTTTATTCTTTCGTTGTTGCTAAAAAGGCTTTTTCAAGAAGTATTAAGTTATTTTTGTGCAATCAGTCATTGAATAGTTTCATCCAAGGTTCATATCACTATTTTAAAGTAAAATAGTTTTCAAGTAATTTTTCTAAAAAAAATAAAGCAGAGGCATATAAAAATAATTTTTTCTAGTTTTATAATTATAATTATGATGTACACGCTGAAATTGTTACTTTTAAAACTGCTTTTAAATTTATCTTAAACACTTTTGAGTGTCAACCCTAAATTCAGAATTAACCATCAGTTTTTTTGCTTGTTTTAAAATAGTTTTCACACAAAATTTTTGTTATGAAGTGTTAAATTTGAAAGCATCTATTGAAGGTTATACATTTATTGTTAATATACTTCATATTTCAGGCCTTAGCTCTAACTTCCAAAGTTCGTGATCCTTTTGATGGAGATCTTACTTTTATTGGTCGAGTTATGGCAAACTTGCCCTTGGATATAAAGCTAAGCAAGCTGATCATTTTTGGATACACATTCCACTGCCTTGAAGAATGCATAATAATAGGTATGCAGTATTTTTTTCTGAACAAATTCTTTTTCGCACACAATTCAATTAATGATAATTGTTCTTTTTTATGATGTAATATATTTATTGTTTTATTAATTTATTTGCAGCTGCAAGTTTATCTTTACAAAGCTTCTTTGCAAAACCTTTTCACATGGATCTTGATGCATACAGGTTCATTTTTATTTCTTACTGATCTACTAAAAAATCCTTTATAGCCATTTGGCAGTTCAGTGATATCATAATTTATTTGGCCCAAAGCAACCGTTATCATAAAGCAACATATCATATCTAATTATCATAAGGCAACTTTTTTTTATTCAAGAGCAAGTTTATAATCAGAGTTAAGGGTACCCATTTTAAGGGGGGGGGGGGGTGCGATACATTTAAAGATCTAATTTTTTTAAATTTCATATATAGTTCAAATAACATTTCAAAAATATGACTGCAAATTTTTTGAATGAAATTCACATTATTTATTGATTAAATACTCATTTAAATACTTCACCTCAACTTAGCACTTGAGGGCTTTGTCAAAACTTTAAGCACGTTTATCTCAAACTAATTTTTTTTAAATCGGCGACCAATATAACTCAAAAATTGTACTGTTTCCCTTTTAATAACGTCTCTGAAAAACAATCAAAATTCAGTTGGTTAATTGTATCGCTTCTCTTAAAATGCACACATAATCTTGCCAAATATCCTGTTTGATTACATTTTAATCTTCTCAACTGCAATTGATTTCATGAGACCCGTGCATGCGGAGGCTTGTACAATTCAGTTTGGACCATAACTATTTTAAGTTCTTTTGTATTTATTAATAGGTATTAGGTTAACCTAAATGTTTACTACTATATAATATGCATAAGTCATAGTTCGTACGGTGCTTAAAAATCTTAGAAAGTACTTATTTTTTAAATTCGTTTATAAGGCCCTTAAAAAGTGCTTAAAATGTGCTTATTTTTTTACTTTATTTTTTATTTTTAAACCCAAGTCCTTAATAAGTGCTTATTTTTTCCAAGAAACTTTAGAATTTTCGTCAAATATTTCGTAATTAATTTTTTTCATGCGGCTTAGTAGCTCGCTTGTAGCTCTTATGCTCTGCTGGGTAAGCTAACTAAACCAAACCACCTTCTCTGCAAGCAACTTAATGGCGAAACAACTCAACTCTACCTCTCTTCTGTTTACAAAATAAAAACGATTAGCTGACAATCGAAAGGCAAAAATGTAGACGCCTTTCTTATCTTTGACATGGCTTTTCGTGATCATTCTTAGAAAACTGTAAAATTATCATAATCCAAATACGCTTTAAAGCGAGGAGAAGTGAATATATTTAAAAGTTGTAGTACAAGAAGGATAATTTTTGTTTTTATTTTCCTTTTTTTTTTTTTTTTTTTTTGTCATTTCTCGTTACTGCTTACAGCAGAGTTCGCAATATGCCGACTTCCGGATCGCCGGAGTTTTGCAATTTTCGGATCCTCAGAGTTTTGCGACTTTCGGGTTCCTAAAAATAAAAAGTTTAAATTTGCAAGTCAGTACTATTTAATTAATATGTTGGCTATATTCTTGTTAAATTTTAATAACTTTTGTAAGTTTTATTTCTTAAAGACCACTATTGAATATTGTCTATATATAACTGAAATTTTCCCTGCATGCTTTTTAATTTAGTATTTTATAAGTATTGAATTTTATTTCTCACTTGTCGTTGATAAATAATATAGCACAAATTTCTTTCTTTATTTTTTTTACCACATTTTTTCTAGTAAGACATTTTTTTGTATTTTCTCGAATTTTTTTGCATTATCTTAACTGCACAGGAAATTTAAGCTTCCGATTTCTCTAAAACTTTTTTAATAAGGTCCTTAAAAAAGAACTTATTTTTTTTATAAAATTAGAGTAAGAACCCTGTAAGTGTTGTCTATTTAACTCCACATTCTTATTATCATTTGCATGCTGGGCTCTTCAATTTCAAAACTGGAAGAGAATTTTATTAACGATACTTAACTGTGTAAATTTAAGCAATGGATATGATTGCATTTTGTTTAGATACATTGAGAAAACTAACCTATAAATCTGAATATCACAGAATTTTCTCATTTTTAACTTATTTGTTATTTATTTTATAGATCAAAACTTTCTTGGGCTAATGGTACTTTCAGTGACTGTTTATGTCACTTGAATGCCTTCAATGTAAGTAAAATTTTCCACTTATAAAGTATTCACACAGATACTTATGAGTAAAATATATAGAAGTAACAATTTGGGCTTCTAGTTAAGTCAAATGTAAGGCATTAAGCAAATTCTAAAAGACAGAAAGTAAGGTTTTTCTGGCTTAGAATTAGGTCCTAAATAGTGAATAATATACTAAAAACCAGCGCCTTAACTGGTTGTGGAAGGAATGTCATTTTGAACACCATCTTGGATTACCATTAAAATAAAAAATACTGACATTACTCTAATCAAAATATTCTCATATTGAATTGTTTTAACTGACATATTATTTAAAATCGTAGTTGTTGTTGAGGAATGAAAAGTGACCAACTTGAATTGACCATGTTATTCTATAAAATTTCAAATTGCTCTAATAACTTATAATTAATCTCAAAATCTTTAAAAAAATTAACCAAAATCAAATGCAACAATTTTCAAAATGATTAAATGGAAACTTCAATTTTAGCAGCTCTTTAGTTTCTTTTGATGTACCTCAAAGTCTAACGGCAAAAGCTAGCCAAACTTACCTGGAGTTTAGGCTAGAACTTTTGTTGGAAGTTCCATTTTAAATGAGTTAGTTGACTGTGCGATAGGTGTTAACAACCAACACTGGTTATTTGTAAAACTTATTTATCTGGATTGTTTAATTTATTCACATGACCATTGTTTAATTTATTCACCTGACCTTTTGACTTTAAAGTCTCTATTTCAATGTAGCATTATTTACTGTCCTTACCACATTTCTGTCTTGCATTTCTTCTTCTTTTGGATTTTTTTAATGAATGGTGTCCGTTGTATTACATCTAGGGAACTACAAATAGCACCACATATAGCCTTAATTTGTTATTTTATCAAGTGTTTGTTAATGTTTGTTTTTAAAGGGTTTTTTTTTTCACATTAAAACTTTAGATGTGGAAGCAGCTTACTATTCAAGGTCAGTTCAAAAGGCCAGGCGGTTTGGGAGAACTGGATTGGGCTAAGAAACACTTCATTCAACTTAAAAGAATAAAAGAAGTAAATATAATTGTATTAGTTAATCATTTTTAATATAGCTAATAAATATGTTTGCACTTTTAGAAGTTAGTATTAAGAAAAAAATGGAGATAAATTTATAAAGTTATATTTATGTATCGGAAAAGGAAACTACTAAATTGTTTTTTATATGTCTAAGAAATTTAAAAGTGTAATTTTGATTAAGCTTTACTTTCTGTTGTTCTTTATATTATATATTAAATATAAGATACATTCTTTTAACTAAGGCATTTTTTAAGTTATCGTCAAAGGTTTAAAGCCGCTCTTTGCTTATTTTGTCCAAAATCATGGTAAATAACCCAGAATTCACCAGGGGGAGGTGTCTGATAGCCTAATTAAAATAATTAGAAGGATATGACATCAAATCTAAATATTTAATACTTTTTTTCGTCTATCTGTCTATCCATGCTATTTATAAGAACTTGTGTGAACATGTATTAAAGTGACAAGAAAGTAGGGTTTCTTATTCTAGTTTCATCAGAACTTCTTTTATTACTCTTTACAGGATTTGTTCTGGATGGTTGCAAACCAATTGGTTGAGCTACCAATAATTATTAAAACAGTCATTTACAAAACACATACTATTTTAAGATTAATTCAATAACAACCCCTTAAAATGCATACATGTATAATAACATAGATTTGTATTAATATAGATACATGTTATGCATAGTTCTTTGTTGACATTTGTTTTTCTCCTAAATGATTTCAGGTTGACTTATTGGTGACTGATATAAAGAAACGATTGGAAAGACTTCAAATTTTTGTTGATCAAAGAAACCGCTTCGGGAATGATGAGTCTAATATCCCAATTATCAAAGTATTTTTTTTTTTTTAGTTTCCTTCTTCCTCAATCCTAAATGATTAATATATTTAATATACTGTAATTTTGTGTTCCAACCAAACCATTTTAATTCAATATAAAAAATATTCATAATTATTCAAAGAAGTTTAATTTTAGTTATCACTTATTTTGTAAACAAGAGAAATATAATTAACTTCAAAAGAATCTAGAAAGGTAGTAGAGAATTTATTTAAAAACCTTAAACTTGCCATGGATAAATTACAATGCAACAAAAGGTCATCACACAAAATAAAAAAATATTGTATTTTTTATTGGCAAGACAATTTAAATAATTACATAAATGATGGTAAAATTATGACAAACTAATTATTTTAGATTTAATGTAAATAAGTTGCAATATTATAATTTCAACTCGCAAATATTTTAAATTTCCAGGCAGTTATTTTTTTAATTAATTCTTAGTCATGATCTTTTTACTCTTTAGTGGTTGGCAAAATATTGTTTTATAGTTGTCTAATGCTATTGCAGATGGTGATTGCTGGTGCATTCTTTCCTTATTATTTTATTCAAGATCAATTGGATGAGAATAAAATCAATCGGGATATTAACCAAAATGATCCTCATTCTACAGTCGTGGTAAGTAAAAACGAATCTGTGAACTATTGAATCAAAAAATCTGTAAAATCCCTATTTAAAGAGGGATCATAGTTAGCGACAGCAAAAATGAGCAATTATTCGTATTGATTTCGAAAGGCTCTTAATCATTAAAAAATTATGGTACAATAAAACAAATTGTACCAAATTATAAATTGTACTTTGATTATTACATTTACACCTAAGAATCTTATTTTTAAAAATTATTTTTAAAAATTATTTAAAAAAAAAACATATTTTGAAACATACAATTACGAAATTTCAAAAATACAAGTATTTTTTCGGTACACCTTTCTCCAAATCTATTATATATTTCTTAATAATTTTGTGTGTGTGTGTGTTATAAAAACATTTTAGATCTATTAAAGTCACCTATTTTTTTTTGCCTAAAATAATTTTTAAATATTATTTTAAAAACATATTCTACATTCATAAAAATTCTGATTTTCAACGAAAAAAGTGTAAAATAATAAATTTTTTTTTAAATTTGTAAGACTAAATTGGGTGACTTAAATAGATCTAAAATGGTTTTATAACACAAAAAAAATGATTGAAAAATATTCAATAGATTTGGAGAAAAGTGTACCTATGTGTTGAAAATTATAGTTTTGAGAAAAACGCGAAAAACAAATACAGTCGATCCAGTTAACATGAACTCGAAATGACCACCGAAACGTTTCTTGTAAACCGAATTTCATGTAAATCTACAGTAATTTTTTTTTCATTGAGCCAGTGAATAGTTTCCAAATATCAACACAAAAAAAATTGTATTTTATAATGTAATACATAAATAATACAAGCATACAATTAGTATTTCAAAGGGGGCGTGACGCATGTGTTTATTTTTATAATTTTAGTTTTTTATAAGAAATAATTAACCAATCGATACAAAATTGGTCTCATTCAATAGATAGGGCTCCCATCTATCAAAAAATACTGGTTTCAAAAATTAAATTTTTTGGTCATTTTTAACTATGATCTCCCCTTAACTTAATTTTAATTGCTAATGGTCTTCAAAGGTGCCTATCTTTAATTTTAAGTTGCAATTTATTGTAGGTTTTAAGGTAGGTTAGTAAAATTGTAGGCATTTTAACCCTTTCATAACCAGTGATACTATTTGGCATCATCATGATTCTGATCATAATTTTAAAAAATAATAATAGGGCTGATATCTATTGGGATTGAGAAAAATATTTTCTTATATAAAAGAGTTTGAAGAATCAAATTATGTGCTTTTTGATGTCATAAATGGCTATAGACGATCAGATTTTTTTTTTTTCTAAAATGATGATGCCGAATTGTCATTGGGACTGAAATTGTTAAATACATGATTTTAGTTTCCATGTCTTTGTGCCTAGTATATTACTTGGTATTTGTTGACTGTAATTTGAGTCAACAATCCAAATTATTACAAGCTTTCTTCAATATTTATTGGAGATTGGCAAATTGTTAGTTGTTTCACTACTGTATGCAATTTTAATAGTATATAGTGAAGCAACAGTTAGCACTTTTTGTACAAATATGTTAATAACTGAAATTTAATTTTTTTTTAGGGTAATACTTTAATTAGTTTTAATTTTATTCTAAAAGAAATTCTATGAACATCAATGTTTTAAAAATCTTCCTTTTCTAATACTTGAATACTTTCTCTGATTGTTTTTTTTTTTTTTTGTATGTCATAAATACTTAAAATAAGACATAAAGGGCTTAAGTCTTCTTTATTTACACAAAATTACATTCTCTGAGCTGTTTAAAATAATTATAATTTTTTTTACAGGTAGAGGGCCTTCCAAACTATGGTATTTTGTATGCTGCTGCTATAAAAGACATGTTTAGTCGATGCAGTAATGATATGAATATTGAAATTGTATTTGAAGGCTCTAAGTAAGTTTCCCATTAATTTATCAATTTCTATATTACATATATAAAGTTTATTCTAATAATGTTTGAAAAAAATATCATATATAATACTTTATAAAATTGCCTACTTTTAATTTTGTCACATTTTATGAGTGACGATATTAAAGAAAATAGATTACTTTGCTATGCTTATAAGAATAATTATCCTTACGATATGATGCATAAAAAATGTAAATATTACTAACTAGTAATAATCTAAATGAAAGGTCTGGTAACAAAAAATATTCTCCAAAGAGGAATAATGAAAGAGGGTTGTCATTTATTGGCGACTTCGTCCTACTGAAGTTCTGATTATCAAAGATCGCCAGTGAAGAAGATATGACCATATATCTTAGTTATATGTTTAGTAAAGTTTGCAAATGCCAATGATAGCTTGATATTGGAACCTAATTTTAGTGGAATTGAATTTTTTAATAGATAGAGTAAGTTTTCACTTTTTTATATTTTTATTTTCTACACCATCATATATATCTTTTAACTTTAACATTAGTTTACCATATTCCAAATTCTTATTTCAGGGCTTATATCCGGTTTCCAAGAAATGCAGCTAGTACAACTACTGTGCTCCACCCAGTGTATCTTGCAATCAAAATGGGGTATAGTTTAAAATATTTTATTTTTCAATACTATAATTTGTAAATTCTGTACCTTTTTAAATATTGTATGTATTACGTAATAAATTCTATATATTTTGTCAATTGTTTCAGAGATTTAACCATTTGTAAGTTTTAAATTCATGTTTTAAAAAATTTAATCTCCCTTACTCCCATTTGAATGCAAATTGATGATTTATTTGTTATTGCTGGGAAATTAAATAATAAAAATTTCATCGATAATAAGATATTAAAAGTATTTAAAACTGGGCAACTAAATTAGACTTTAACTCTTTTTAAAAATGCTTATAAATACCTTATTACCTATTGATGGGGTATTGAATATTAATAGATTACTTGCTAAAAGCTACTTTTCCATAGTTTATGAAATAATCTGACCTTTACGTTACCTCTAAGTTAATGGCTTTCATCTGATTTTTTAAAATTTTATAATATTTAAATTGAAATTTTGCCCACTTTTTTATATAAAATGTTTTGACAAGTATACAAAATACTCTGTAAAACAAAAACAAAGAACACAATGAATGTATATTTTGTAAAAATACTTTTTTTTATAGAAAATTAAGAATGCCAATGGAAGTATCAGTCTTTAATGAGGAAGAAGCAGAAAGAAAATATAAGCAACTCATGGCCACTAAACAAGTTGGGAATGATAATAAAATGGCTCCCAACAGGTAAAGTAAATTAAATATTCAACATTGCTCTTTATATATAAATTATTGATTCTAAGCATGATTTATTTTTACATCATTTTAAAAGCATCCCTTCCTAATTCCACATAGTTCTTTTTAGCTATAGAAAATAACAAAAAAGACCTATAGTTAAATTCCTTCTTATGAAAATATCTTGCACATCAGTTTATTAGAATTTCATGCAAAGGATCTCAGAAATAATTAAAAAAAAAAAAACAATAAATAGAAACTATAACAAAAGTTTGTTATTTTCTTTAAAGATTTTTTTAAATAAATTTTATTTAATCTAAAACTAACAAAATGTATGTTTGTTCCTATAATAGCTCAAAAAAATAATTTAAGATTTTTAAACCTTCATAATTAATAAAATTTCCAGGCAAGTATTTTTGCATCAACATGGCAATTACCAGGCAGATGTATTTTTTGAGTTTTTCTAAACCTGGTGTAAAGTAAGTCTTTTGATCTGTGTTGGAAAAAAACATATGAAATATGCACTTTTTTTTCTTGACATCCACACGTTCTAACACTTTGTGATATATTACTTTAATATATGAACTGGAATTTTCTTACTGGAAGTTAAAAAATCTGGTTTTAACTGTATATTATGCAAATTGTACAATCAAAACAATAAGGTAGTTGAAAACTATAGTTGGCTTCATTGTGTAATTGCTTTATAACTAAGTTCAATCAAAATACTTTTTAAGTTAACTATGTCTTTATAAACTTAGCTTTTCTTTTTTTTTAAAAAAATTAACTTTTAGGATAACAGTGAACTTTAACAAATGTGAACCCATTCCAAGGCAACCTCTTCCGCCATTAAGCAAGACGACAGAAGTTATTTTTATCACTCATGTAAGTTTTAGTATATATTTGTTTAAATGCATACATATTTTTTCTAAACAAATGTAAGTCATAGCATAATCTTGTTTTTCAGGTTGTTGATTGCGGGCATTTTTGGGCTCGTTATACATCAGACAATACTATTTTGGCTTACAATTTTCTAGAAACAACAATCCAGCAAGAAAAACGTAGGGGTTTAAAGGTAAGAAAAGGTTTGATAAATTAGTGTCCCAATTTGACTTTAAATTTCCTTACAACTGATGTAAAAGGCAGAAATGGATATTTGGTAAGAAGTGATTATCAAAGTAACTTTAGACCATACTTGCCGCTTTAAAAATTACTGTATCTGCAAAAACTGAGTTTTGGGAAAATGAAAACTTATTTCATAAAAAAATATAACATAGATTCATAAGTTTGATTGAATATGCAGATTTAACTATGAATTTTATGGAGTATTTTAGGTCATAATGGGATAGATTATCCATTTTTATGTGTATTGTAACTCAAAATTGCAGATACTGTATTTCTTGCAGTGGTAGCATATTTGTCCTAATTAAAATTAGCCCTAAATACTAGAGAATATTTCTATATGATCGTTCTTCTAAAAACTGGAAATCTTTATCCCTTTTCTTTATGAATATAGGTTAAATTAGTTTTAACTAACCACTAACCTATTTAAAAATTATAGCTATTATTTATTCCCCTGTGATAATTTTAACATACTTAAAAAAAAATCACCAGTAATTTAAAAAAAAAAATTGTGTAAAACTGGCAAAAAACTTAAATATTTGATGTTTAGAAATAAATGCAAATGACAATTTTTTAATAAAAATTATAACGGTATCTTTCAAACAATAATTTTATTTAGGTAAAGCCTGTTTGATACTAATGATGACAAAAATTTCAAATTTATTTTCTCAACTGAATAGCTACTCATATTTTAAAGGAGTTTTTAAAAAATAATTTTATAAATATTCTGAATAGTGTGACTATTTTAATTCTAAATACACTTTCAAATTTGGTTACAACGACCTTGGTCACAAAATAAATGTTCGATCCCTTGAATTTCCTGTAGACCTCAATGTATTGTTATAATACCTTTCTTATAATGACAAATTTTAATTACTTAACTATTTGATAGAAAATGCGGAAATTATACTTTTATTTGATACCCAAAATGCCATCTTAAAGAAAATAAATTGTTTTAAAGTTTATTTTATTTTCGTCAAATGAAGGAAAAAGTTGCCAAATTTGAAATATATATTCCACCTCAAAAATCCTACTTAAATCACCTACTACATAGTCCTTACTAAAAGCACACAGTGTTAAAATCTATTCAATAGCTGTCATTGTATAACTTAAATTGATAATATGAGTATATAGTATGTATTTTACATGTTTTCTACACTTGTGTTCATGTTCAATGTTCAATCTTGTTAATAATGTTACTTGTTTCTAACATCAAATTAGGAATTGGTGACAAAAAATAAGTTTTCATTACCCCAAAGTAAATATTTTTCTCATTCTAATATAATTTTTTACCTTTGTACTTTTACAAAAAGTCAACTGCATTTTATTTTTTTCATAAAAGAGAAGATTTTAAAATATTTTGGTCATGAGAAAATAATGATACTGCATTTAGATTGGCCACTATCTTGCTTTTATTTAAACCATGTAGTGTGTTGTACCTTGGGACAGCAAAGCATATTGTATCATCATATAATGTTAAATAATTTGGACTTGCAATTTTGCTGTATAATTTAAATTATGAAGTTTTATTTGTGTATTTCCTTGAAAAAACAATAAAGTTTTGTTTCCTGACACAAATTAGTTCAAGTGTATGACTATTGACTGAATTATAAGGTATGTCCCAAGGTACAACACCATGTTGTACCTTGAATAATACCTTTAAATGAGTGGCAATTTTTTACTTTCAAGCTGCCAGAATTTAAAAAAAATATATTATACAGGAATATATTGGTGTGTTGAAACGCTGCTTTTAAATTTTTATTTTGACTAAAATAATAGAAGAAAAAAATTAAAATGTAAAAACTGTCCCAAGGTACAACACTCTCCCCTATATATGTTTTTTAATATAGTGTCAAAACAATCTCTCTAACTTTTTAGCTTCCACACTATGTTTATAACGTAAAAAATGGAAGGTATAATTGTTCAGTCTGTCTGTCACCCATTTTCCTAGCCCAAACTACAAATGATGTTACAGGCAAGTGTGATACGTCAAAAAATTCAGCGCATCCGGAATTAAAAGTAAAATTCAAATTCAATTTAAAGTACTTCAATTATTTAAAAACTACAAAATTAAATGCTCATTTAAAAAAAACATAAGAAGACATTTTAAGTAGAATTAAATCGCCGCCCCGATGGCGCAATCGTTAGGGCACTAGAGTTTGGAGCTGTTGGGGTCGGGTTCGAATCCCGGTCAGGCATGGATGTTTGTGACCGTCAATAAATGTTGTTATTTGTCTATGTGTTTGTGTTGTCTTTCTTTGTGTGTCTCTTGTGACTGTCTCTTCTTTCGAGCTGGGTAATGGGCTATAAAGCCTACACTCTCCCTTCTAGAGGGCGCAATCACTGTCAAGTAGAATTAAATCACACTTGCCATAACTCTTTTAAATAATACACTAATGTATTTCACTAAGATTCTTCGTATGTTGATATGAAAGGTTTTGGTTCTATTTAAAAGAAAGGAATATTACATATTTATTAATTTAGTGTGTTAAATGTTTATAATAGAATAATTGCTGTGTTTTGGCGACTTTTTTCCTGTTCAACACAAATATTGTGTGTAAGCTGGCTGAGTGACAGATTCTGTTACAAACCTACTTTTTCCTTCTTGTAGCCTCTTCCCTCCAGATCATCCCCTCAGAAAGACAGATTGTATCTTGCTCCATACTATGAAGGCCAAAATGAAGCTGACTATTACAGAGCCCAGCTGCTTGATGTTCGAGGGGAAAGGGCTAAGGTTAAGATTGTCCATTAATATCTTATTTAATAGCCAAATCTAATTTAGTTACTTTCATTGCTGCTTCTTTAAAGTATTCTAAATTATCTTGCTTGGATATGAAAAACAATATTTAATTCCATTCTTTTAACTGTGTTATCATGCCAATAAATTGACATTAGTGTACTATATTTACAATAGTAAAATAAAGATAAAAGTTTAAACTACAGTTAAAGAAATTTCTGTATCTGGAAAGATTAAAAAAAAACCCACCTTAAGCTAGGTTAATTTAAGGAATCGTTGCACTAGCGATACACGAGGGCTTTTTCCCAATTGTTTAGGATTTCAAACTACAGAAAAGCAGATTTTGAGAATATGTGAATAACATAATCTGAGAACACATGCTTTTTCAAAATAGTTTAAATACTTTTTTTTTAGTTTAAAAGTGCCCAAGAGTTATCTCACGTGGATTTAAAAGTAACAAGTAGTAATTTTGTATTTATGTTTTTGTTATTTTAGGTATTTTTTGTTGATTATGGCAACACTGAGTTTATAAAAGTTTCTGAACTTAGAGAAATTGATGATGAGGCCACTCCTGATGTGAGGAAAACAGAAGCTCTTGTAAGTGTTGTATTAAAAATTAATTTCCTATTTATTAAATGTTTTATTTTTATGTTTCTAAAGTAGCATGTATGTTCTAATAACGTATTCTATGTAAAAATCTTCAATGTAGCTTGTTGAGAGCACATTTTTCACAATTTATGTATTTAATATTTTTATTATGAATTTCAAATTTTTATTTTATAATATTTTTTTTATGGATTATGTTTTCAAGCAGCACTTAAACATTTTCCTTTATCTGTAGTATAATTAATATTTTTAGGCTTTTGAATGCCAACTAGCTGAAATTAAACCTTCAGCAATCAAAAGTGCTAAAGGAGATTGGAGTCCAGCTGCTAATTCATGGTTTAAGGAAAATGTGAATGGACTTAAGTTAACAGCCAAGGTATGAAATCTATGAATGTTATTTTCATTGAAACTTTTTTTATTATTGAATTGAATTTTAAAGTTTTGTATCATCTTCCACTTTCTAATTAAACTTGAGTCACTTCAGTTCCTTCATTGAAAAATATCCGTTAGTTCATTAAATATAAAAATTAATTTTTAACAATTTTAGCATTTCTAATTGAGTTAAGTTAGTAATTAATACAAAATAAATATGTTTGGGAACCTTATTTATGTGAAATAGGGTAGACTGACCAGTGAGTGAACAGGTTCCAGTGAATGAACAGTTGGTAAATACATTAAAAAAAATAAGGATTAAAAATCATTCCACTGGATGGATTGGCAACACTGACTTCCACCCATCTCGTAGGAAGCTATCTGACATCTGATTGGTTGCAATTGGTCATTAATTAAAATACAACATATTTATTGACTGGACATTTTTGTGTTCATTCACTGGTAAAAGAACTGTTCATTCATTTGGTTTTTGTACCATTTATTTATTTGGACCCCCAAAAGACCCAAAGCAATGCAATATAAAGTCACCTCCTTTTTTTTGTTGAATTTACATGTAATGGCAGATGTGTTCTTTTCACATTGTCATAAACCAGAAGCTATATTCTCTTAAAATGTATAAATTTTCTTAAAACAAATGTTGCTCAAGTGTTCATTCACTGGTTTTTTACCCTATATCTTTAAAAGAAAATAGAGTAAAATATTAGCTAGTAAGTATTAACTAAAAGTATTTATATCTTTTATTAAGAATTTATTTTTACATTTTAAAAATAGTAGTCAAAATTACAATGTATTACATTTTATCAGTAAAATGGTTTATTTTTTTAGATATACTCTGTAGTCCAGGGTGTTATTCGTATCGAACTATTTAAAAGAGACCAGCGTGGAATCAATATAAATCTCAATAAGGAATTAATTAAAAGAGGTTTTGCCGAACCAGCTGAAGAAAACTTGCTTTCCAAGGTAAGCAGTGTTTATTAATATTTTCTGTAATTTGGTAACCAATCTCGAGGGATACATAACTATTTGGTTGAATAGGGGTAATTTTGTTTTCACTGCATGAGTTTAAAATTTTAGCAGGAAATTTAATTTCTTTAAATTATTTTTAATTTTATTTCTGTAGCAGATGATTATATGACTGTCCTTAATTTTTAAAAAATGTTGTGCAATTATAAAATGTAATTATTTATAAATAAAATAATATATATTTTTTAATTATGTACATTATCTCCTCAGTCAGGTGACTGGTTTATAGCTTTGTATCCCTCAGAGGGTTAAAAGTAAACATCTAAAATTGTTAAAGCAGTGCACTAAGAAAACAAATTTACTTTTTTCCCCTTGCATAATATTTGCTATCAATTAAAAAAATAAAATTGTATTAATTTTTGTATATATTTTCAACTTTTCAAACTCCAGTGTAGCTCCTTTATGTTTAACATAATGAGGAATTTCAGCCTTTTTTTATGATTTTTAGTTGTATTTTTTTTTTAAAGTTAGTCTAAAATCAAATTATTTTTAGAACAAAAAATTATTAACCAAGTTATGAAGTAAAAAAATAAGAAAATAATGCAATCACAAATGGCTTCCCAGGCACTGCTTTCGTCATGTGGGCATATCGCTTTTGCTCGGAAGAATGTTGGAATTCTGCATGTGCTTGGTTTTTTATGTTTATTGTATTATAAACTATGGCATTTAAAACCTGTTAACTGTAAACTCGTACAGGGCATATAGAAAGCACAGGGCCACGTAACAACTTGGCACAAGCTACATCATTAAGCTGTTCGTTTTTCAGACTTTTAAACTCGCTCATTTTGAGTGGCTGTTACATAGTAAATATTGTGCAGAATGAAGAAATACTTTGGAGTTTCTCAACCTTCTCATTTAATTAAAAAAAAAACAAATGTAAAACTTTTTCACCATCAGTACTTTCTTCCAATCATTAATTAAATCCAGTTTTATAATCGCTGTCTGTAACTGTAATGGCGTGACTTTATTGCAGATTATTTTTCATAATAACTTATTTTTGTGTGAACTGAAGTGATTGAAAGAAATGTGTATTAATTAGTGTTCGCCTTGGCGAGAGACTTTTGTCAGAACTTAATAGGAATTTGACTGCTAAACATCGTCGGTCGTAACTCTTCAGAATTCTTCGTTTTAAAAGTCTTATACTTTTGTGCAGACCGTAAAATAAAATGTTTCGTCCTAAAGAGAGTTTTCTTCAATGCAAATAGTACAGTAACCTATTTTTAAAGATGAAATTCCTTAAATCTGAAGAAAAATGTCTTTCATTATTATTGTTTTAAAAAATTTCATGTTATAATAATTCAATTGATTTTTTTTATAGCAAAATAATGAAATCCGAGTGAAAGCTTGTGATTACTATCGATTCAATGAAAGTGAATGTGACAATGCAACAAAAGATGATGTGGAACTCGTCTGGAAAGATGATGGGGAATGCAGGAAACCTGCTTATAAGGTAATGTCTTTTTTATATTTGCCTTTTTTAAGGGAAGTCTGATGATAGTTTGTGTCAAAAATGTTAAATTTTCTGTATTACTTTTATTTTTATTCTACATATCTTAAGCTTTAATTTAGGACCAAGATTATTGATTTCTGTTTAATAGTTTTCTTTTTATAAGCGTTTTTCAGAAACTTCGTGTATTACTTAAGGTCTAGGTAAGAACTGATAATATCAGTTCTACTGATGCTATCAGTAAGAACTGATCAGTTACTGATGCTATCAGTAAGAACTGATCAGTTACTGAAGCTATCAGTAAGAACTAATAATATCAGTTCTTACATATTACCGTGCGTTTCTCTTTTACTTATTACTTACTTACATATAGTAATATCAGTTCTTACTTATTACTGTACGTTATTTCTTTTGCATTTCCTAAAATATAAGGGTTTTCAACAGTTAGGAACATTTAAACGGAACTATTAAAAGATATCATTGTTTTTTTATTATTATTTCTGAATCAGTAATAGTTCTTACTTTTAAATTGAGGAATTTTAAACATCTCCGCTCAAAAAAGAATTTATATAACTTTAAATCTGATTTTTTTTTTGTGCGTACACACATACTTTAAAATTAACACTGTAATTTTTTTTATACTTTGAAATATCCTGTTTTTAAATCAAAGAGTATATGTAATTAACAAAAGGTATTTCATATAGTTCACAAGAAAAATGTTCTTAAAATTATGAAAATTAACCTGGGCGAGATGGAACCATCAGACTCCCCTTAACCCTTTCATTCCTAATGGTTTCATTTTGGAATTACCAACTTGCGATTGTTTTTCTATCTTAGTAAAATTTGCAATTATTTTTACAAATATTCATTCTCCCTTACATTTTCCCATAAAGTATTTTTTTCTTTTTGTATTGTTAGATGTAATTTTTTTTAAATTTAAATAATATTAGTTGTAGTTAAATGGAAATATTAAAGAAAAAATATAGTAAAAATAAAATTCATTCTGAAACAATTTTATTAAATAAATTGGCCCTAAATTCTTCATGCTTGCAATGTTTTAAAATTGAATCTTTACTATTTTTTAACAAATAAAGGTTAGAAAATTATTGTTGGAATTTATTCAAAAGTTACAATTCCAACTTTTCCCCCTAAACTTTTTGTAAAGAAATTAAGATCCCCCCCCCCCCTGCTCTTCATTATTTCATTCTGGACACGCATTGAGTATAATACGTTAATTTGAGATTTTTACAATAAAAAAAGATAAAAAGTTGGGACTGAAAGGGTTAAATAAATGCTTGTGAAGTTTGCCAGATTTGATTTGATGCAAGATTAGATATCAGGGAATTTGCTAATTCTTAACACAATGACTTTCTGGTTTACAAAGAGCCTATATCCTTTTTTAAGGGTCAAAGTTAAAAGTATTTGTGAAACCTATCGTATTTCAAGTGCCTAGTACTTAGGGAAAAAAATCAAGAATAGAATTCTGTGACATATGAAGATTTTGAGCTGGACAATTTGACTTGACAAACGTCATAAACATTGCTTTTCCTTGAATGGCGCTAGAACCTAGATTTTATTGTATTTATAAAACAAATGTCAGAACAAAGTAAGGAATTAAAATAAGTACCAAAATTGAAACATCTACTAACTTAAATATGTGAGGAGCACCAGCATAAGACAATTGTAGTAAAAGTTATGACAAATGCTTAAAAACCATTATTTACATGAGTTACTGGATATTGCACGAGTAAAAAAAAATTAACATGACCCGCAACTCTCAATCCACAGTAAAGCAAAGAAAATACAAATAAAAACAAGAACTGCAGAAAATAGTTCAAACTTAAAGGAAGTAAACCTGACTGAAAAAGTTGTTGAAAACTAAACTTTCAAGCATGAATCTAAACTTGAAAGATGTCTATTAATCTGGTAATACAATTTGTTCAGACATCTTTTTGGTTTTGATTCGTGTTTGAAAAGTTTGTTTTCAAAAATTTTCCCCCTTGTCGGGTTTGTTTCTTTTAAAGATTAAATTATATTTTTGTGTTTTTGTTCTACTGTAGCTTGAGGGTTGAGAGTCATGTTAAAAATTTTTGCCTTGTGTGATTAGAATAACAAAAACATTCATTAAGCAGCTTACCAAAATTATTTTGACTCTCCTGCTGATGTAAATGATGATTTTTAGGATTTTTTTCTTGCTATTATGTATCCATAAATTTGTTTTGTAATCCTAGGCTCGTTTGAAAGGACCCTTCAATCCTCTTGAAGTGAACTACTCTGGATTGACATACCTTGATAGCCACAAGTAAGCTACATGTCACTTACTTCTTTTAAAGAAATTTTTGTCTTAAGTAACCATTTTTGGACGTTAACTTTTACAAGTGTAGGGTTCCTGTGATAGGGTGCATCCATAAATCAAGTGATGCATTTAGGAGGTGGGATCTAGCCGAATATCACCAAATGTCTCATCAAATAGCACATAAATTTCCCCCTCAAATAATCAACGCAAAATTGCGAGAAAGTATAGTTAATTTCCTATCAAATATGTTGCTTGACTTAAGTTTGGCAAAATCTGGCTTGATAATGTTCATCATAGCCTTTTGATCCATATTTCAATTTTTTTTTTTTTTTTTTGCTTTAGAAAACTATTTAAAATTCACCAAAAAGGAAATCAAATAATAAAAAAAATGAAAATTCTGAAAATCTTGTGTGATTTTGTGTGGGGAGGGGGTCGAGCCAAACATAATAAAATCGCGTCAGGGTAGAGGGGGGTCCAAAAAATTGTCAAAATTGCATCACATGATTAATGGATGGCCCCATACTGCAAAACACTAGAAATTAAAATTCCTTGATGCCTATGACCTGATAAAGGCCTGCCCGACCTATGTCGCCTTGTGTTATTTTCCCCAACCAGTTACCAATATCTGACGTGTAAATTTTAACATGCATATTTAGGGTACATTTATTTAAAAATAGGGCATAACCGTTGCAAAATATGTATCACCGGTTGTGACATGTAACCGATTTGAATTTGAAACTTCAAAACCTTTCGTAATATTTAACTAAAAATGTTATGATATTATGATTAAAAGCAAAAAAGTTGTCAAGCAACTAGGTTCCTAACAGTAAATGATATTTACTGTTAGGAACCTAGTTGTTTCCCGATAAGTATTTACAGGGTTCGTACGCGGCCTTGAAAACCTTGAAAGTCCTTGAATTTTAAAATTTCGTTTTCAAGGCCTTGAAAAGCCTTGAAAAATCGAATTTTACCCTATTACCCTTGAGAATCCTTGAATTTTAACAGAGTCTAAATTTTTTTGGCAATCTACGGCGATCTGAAATTTGCGAAACTACGGCGATCTGAAAGTCTCGAAACTATGGCGATCTGAAAGTCGTGAAACTACGAGGATCCGAAAGTTGCGGAACTACGGCGATCCGAAAGTCGCGGAACTACGGCGATCCGAAAGTCGCGGAACTCCGTGGATCCGAAAATCGCGGAACTCCGTGGATCCGAAAATCGCGGAACTCCGTGGATCCAAAAATCGCGGAACTCCGGGAATCCGAAAATCGCGGAACTCCGGGAATCCGAAAATCGCTGAACTCCGGGAATCCGAAAATCGAGAACCTCCGTGGATCCGACCTCGATGTATATGGATGAAAACTAAGCTTAAATATTGATAAATAACTAGTTTAAATAATGAATTTTAATAATAAAGATAACATTTTTAATTAAATTTTGAGGATGAATTAAGATTAGATTACAGTAAGATGTCTTCAAATATCTGACAGTTCTGTCTCTGCGTGATCAGAAGAGTGTTTCATTACTTTAGTAGCTCCGGTTCAGGCCTAACATGACCAACCAGAATATTTTCTTCTAATCAAGCATTCTTGAGTTGTGACCTTGTGATCACAAGAACAGCTTGAACCCTAAAATAAATTACTTTTGAAACATTTTAGGCAATTTTTTTTTTATTTCGGCTAATATACAATTTATTCGGTTTGGTCAATGATGACCAAATTATAACTACGTTATATTCCCCACAGCCCAACAATACATTAAGTAATTGATTAGAAGGTACTTTTTTCCCGATCAACTCCAATTATCCAAATTTCCAATTAACCTATTGTGGTTAGGTCCAAATTGCGTTGGGTAATTGGAGTCCTGCTGTAATTACTAAATAAACCAACACACATATCCTAAATTAAAAATAAAATTATATGGTCATGGTAAAAATCCTACTTTTTTTTTTTCACATGAGATAGCTGAATTTTGCATTTGATTTTTTTTTCTCAAATGGATTTGGCCGATGGGAAAAATAATCGGTTCGTTGACAGGTTTAATTTGTTTAGGCCAAAAAGCGATAGCCGTTGAGCCCTAGTTTTTATTATGAGTTGTGCAATTGTGAATTTCTTGCGTCTTAAATGCTTATTTTTTGGTGAAATGGGTGCTTAATTTTTATAATGATTTTTTGCTATGCACCCTGATGCAATATGCAAGTTTATGAATATTGTATTAGTTGATGAGTAATAATAAGTGTTTTTGTCCCTGTCCCGATTGCCTTGGTTTAGCCTTGAATTTCATATTTGAGAGCCTTGAAAAAGCCTTGAAAGTCCTTGAATTTTTTCTCTGAAAAAGTGTATGAACCCTGTATTTAAATAACAGAAAAGTAGACAATATTAATTCTTTAAGAACTTTTTTTATAGTCATGTGTTGAGGACAGTGACTAACGCTGACCCATCTCCTTATTCTAGCTCTTTCCTATCCAGAAAACTTATCAATGCACAAACCTATTTTTTTACATGCAGCAAGCATATTGGGCAAGATATTTTGAACCCCTGTTATATGTTTGATTAGAGAGTAATTGTGTGTTTGTTTCAATATTTTCTTTTTACTTACTTAAGCCTCTTTCACCAAACTGGAGCATAGGGCCTTCCCTCCGTCATAGGCTGTCACCTCACCCTGTTGGTAACAGTGGTCTTTATCTCTCTCCATCGTTTGTTTAGTTGTTTGACTACATTGTTAATTGTTCACTGCTGCGTTGTTTTTGCTTTCCTATTTTTCTCTTTCTTAGCATATTCCGTAATTTTGCGGCTTGCGTAAAACATGTCAAATCCATCTCTGTTTTCTTATTTCATACTCTATTATTGGTTTTATTATTGGTATTATTGGTATTATTTATTGGTTTTGATTAAATGTTTTTTTCTTTTGCAGGAGAGTAAAAGTTGAGCGAGACAGCGTGAATTCCGTATCCTTCAATTCTGATCCTCAAGATTCCTACACGAACATGTTAGTGGCCGCACATGTGGGAGCTGGCAGAGACAGTCTCCAGCTGATGGCCAGAAATACCACGCTCATGCCAAAACTCAGAGGACTCCCTTCCCTTGTCTGTCTCTTGTTCAGTCCCTTTGTTGAATTCAGGTACTGCTTTGCATATATGTGACATATTATAACTTAACCCCTTCAAATCTTAACCCAGTTTGAACTTGATAACTTAAATGACCTTTTCCGTAATATCACTTATAAATATCTTTAACATTCCAACCACACCCTGTTCGCGACAAACAGTCGACCAGATCAATCGTTCCCACAGAAACTTAGCTGGGTCATAACCTTTAATGTTGACCTTTTCCTTAACTTTGTATGTTAAAAGTAACATGGGCCAAGCATTCAACTCAATAACTAATTCACTGCTTGACTAATGTCTAATGTGTTATATGCTTTTAATTTAAGGCAGTATTAGGCAATACTGCCTTTAATTCAGAGATCATTCTAGGCGTTTTTCACGGGGCGCGGCGCCCTGCCCGCCTTTTTTTTAATATAAATCCCGCCCTCAATGCCCTTTTTTACAAAATAAATCCCGCCCTCGTTGCCGATTTTTTTTTTTTTTAAATTCCGCGTTTTCCCGAGTTTTTCAAAAATTCCGCTTATCCAACTTTCTTTTTCAAAAATTTATTTAACCTAGGTTACGTTATATTATACTTTTAATCCCGTTTTTCTAAACTTAATCATTAAAAATTGCAAAGATAATCAATTTTAGAATCAGATAGACAATAGAGAATTTTGAGCAAAAATCATGCTTTGAACAAGGCGGTCAGCTTTAACAAACGGCTTAACCCTAAGACTTAAAATTTTCCACAACCACAACCTAAAAAAAATTTAGTTCATTCTCTATATCGAAAACTAAACTTAAATTTTGATAAATAACAAGTTTAAATAATGGATTTTAATAATGAAAGTAAAAATTTAATTAAAATTTTATGGATGAATTAGGATTAGGGTAAGGTGGGGTAAGTGGGCCATTGGGGCAAGTGGGCCACCCCCCTTGGCATTTCCCAAATTATGGATGTAAAAAAAATCTGTTACAATATTTTTACGTATTTACCCCAATAGATGCAGGAAACATTATGGCATCATTTTCATTTAAGTATGTAACAAGGTACAATCCTTTTTGTGATTTTTTTTAAAATTGCATTATTTCGTAATTCACGCCATCATACTATTTTCTTATTCATTTCCAAACGGTTCATGATACAAAACAAAATGTTATGTATTTAGAAAGTGTATAAAACATAGTATCTTTTTGTAGTGTCATGTACTTGTGATGTTGATAACGTTAAAAGAAAATTGGGGTGGCCCAGTTGCCCCGCGTTTGGGGTAAGTGGGCCACCACAATGGCGGGGTAAGTGGGCCAGGGGTGGCCCACTTGCCCCAACTCCTTAATATACTTAAAAAAAAGTTATATTCACTGATTCATAGGGCTAGTCATATTCCCTATTCATAGTCCTAATCATTGACATAGGCCAGGTTAAAATCTGTAGCCCTAACATTTTTTTTACACTACATGCAAAATTGACAAGATGAAAATTAACGTATTTTTTCTTGTAGTAAGCTTGCATGCCAGAAAAAGTTGCTATGGGGGAACTATTAAAGATACATCATTACTTTTTTTTTCTAACACTCAAAAAATCTTGTAGATTATTCCACTTGCCCCACCATATCTCTACCAGTTATGTGTAAAAATATATTAAGGGGGTGGCCCACTTACCCCACCTTGCGGGGCAAGTGGGCCACTCGGATGACCAAAAAGAAAAACATATTTTTTAAATTTATTTTTTGCCAATTTGTGTTAAGGTTGTCATGGGTACAGTAATAACATATGAGAGAATGGACCGCAAAAAAAAGTAAGTTGTTAGCCCGATTATATCCAGTGGTATGAGGGATTAAAGTCGAATTATGCCAAAAAGGTGGCCCACTTACCCCACCTTACCCTATATTACACTAAGATGTCTTCAAATATTGACCAACGGGTGCAATCCCTCATTGAAAGAGGATCATCTTCATCCGGACAAAAAAAGGGCAATTCATGCTTCTTGATTTGATTATTTTGCGGCCTAGTAATTTTTTAGAAATCAACCGATGACGTCACATTGACTACTCAATGATTGACAGTTCACTGGCTTTGCGTTTGCGTGATCGGAAAGAGTATCTCAATACTTTTGTAGCTCCGGTTCAGGCCTTATTGGACCAACCAGAATATTTCCTTCTGATCTATCGTTTTGAGTCGTGACCTTGTGATCACAAGAGCAGCTTGAATGTTAAGATTTTTTTGTTTACATTTGAAACTTAGGCTTTTTTTATTTTGCCTTATACCGGGGTTTCAGATTAGTTTTAGTTGTTGTTTTTATGGAGTGTTGGCTTATACAAGCTTAATATATTCAAATTTTTGTTAGTAATTACTAGTTCTTGAATTTTTCTGGAAAAAATTCTTGAATAGTATGCAGTAGAACTAAAATTATCCAAGCAATTGGAATTGGAACCTAACCACGTTCATATAATTTTAAATTTGGATAATTGGAGTTAATTGGAGAAAATATATATTTTAATCAATTACTCAAAATATATCGTTGGGCTGTGAGATAATGAAGTTGTAATTTCAGTTTAACCAAATCCAAATTATAAAATGTTGTTTGGGTTATAGCTTTTGTTTCAGTTTGAGTTATATCGTTTTATAATAGTTTTTTTTCTTTCAACTTTTGTTAGAATCTTGGAAAAAGTGTACTAAACTTTATATGCAATTTATAACTTACACTCGGCCTATTTTTTTCTGTACGTCTCTGTTGAATGTCATGCCTGCTTAGTATTTTTTTTGTGGGTACAAAAAAAAATACTAGACATGACATTGAATAAAGAGGAACAGTAGCAGGTAGGTCAAGTTAAATTTTTCTGGCATTCTTATAATCAGTACCTCTTCGAATAATTGGAGTTCTACTAAACTTGGAAAAAGTGTATGTACCATGCTTTTAATTTTAAATACTAGAGCTGAATGCAAACAAAATCCATGTTTGTTTGATTAGAAGCATTAATAATTTCCTCCACCTTGCTTGTGGAGATCTTTTTGCAGTTCTGGCTCGTTGTTAGGCATAAGTGCCTTATTATGTTCCTTCACATACTAAAAAAGATGTTTCATAAAATGATGGAGTAGCAAACTAATAAATATTTAATTTTGTGTGTGAGTGTATACTGTATATTCTATTTTCTAAAAATCCGAAAAAATTATTTTATCGCGTTTTAGATGCCCTAAACTTTTTGCAAGTGCCCTTTTTGTGTTTGAAGCGCCCTGCCCTTTTTTAATTCTAGAATGAACTCTGTTTAATTGAAAGCAAAACGTCTCGACTTTGTGAATACCTTTAACGCCTCAATTTCCAAGTAAAATTGTTAACTTTATGTTGTTCATGACATTTAATTTGTCCTACATAAATTGTTCAGGACTATCATGTTTTCTTGCCAATCATCGATCTGAATTTTTTTAGAGAGTAAGTGTGAGGAATTATTATAGAGTAAACTGGACCAAAGTTACTTTAAGGGTCTTGTATGGTAACAGATCTTTATACGATTCCAATAGGGAAACTTTTGACCCTGTTTCAAATAAAGTATGAGACATATGCTCACGAAAACTTACCAAAAAAATACAAGAGAAAGTTATTTTGGAATTTAATTAATAAGTATGATTTAAAAGGTATCAAGGTAGGCGAATACCCAAAATTCTAAAATTTTTACTATTGCTTTAATCTTTTCCAAATTTGGCATAGTGATCTGATTTCAAATATAATGAATAATACTATTTAGGCTTTTGTTTTCATTTAAATATAATTTATTTATTAAACGGTGTTTTTCTACTGAAAAAAGAGGTTTACGCCAACAAGTCTACCACATTGAATTTTCGTCCTATAAACATTTATTATGTGTTAAATTCTTCGTTTTGAACTGATACATGCAATGACCCTCTAGAGTTACATACAATTTACAAGAAAAAAAGTTATTAAGAAAAATGTTATAAATTAACCACAATTTTTTTTTTTTTTTATTACCTTACACTTGGACATTTTTTTAAAAAAAAAACTTGTATACTTACACCAGATGTTAGAGGTTCATGGCACAGATATATATTGAAATAGCATCTATGAAAAATTTCAGGTAAATTAATGTAAAACTTTTTATGCTAGAAGTGTTGGCGTAAGCCCCTTTTTTAGTTAAAAACACCGTTTAAAATAAATCAATTATATTTAAATAAAAAAAATTGCCCAAAAAGCATTGTTCATTATATTTGAAATCACTATGCCAAATTTTGAAAAGAATAAAGTGATAGTAAAAATTTTAGAATTTTGGGTATTCGCCTACCTTAATTAAAGTTAAAACAAAAAAAATGTTTAGACATTTACATGCCGTTAGTGCTGTCATCTGTAGTTAGTGAATAAGTACTTAATTTTGTTTTAATTTTAACCAATATCTTAAATATTATACTTCTTAATTATTTTAATGGCAAAATAACTTTCTGCTTTTTTTTTTTTTTTTGTAAATTTTCGTGAGTACATGTTGTATACTTTATTTCAAAACAGGGTCAAAAAATTCCCCATTATAATTGTATGTACTATTGATTGATTGATTGATTACATCCTTGATCTGTTACCATACAAGACCCTTAATTGAAACCAATGTTTCATAAAATTGTTTTTAATGTAAATAAACATTTGTTTTACATTTTGTCTTATTAGAATGGACGAAGCCAAAAAATCCTACATTGGTGCTCTTTGTGGCCTAGGCTATGATGAAAGAGGGGAGGCTATTTATGCTGATCATGACCTTGAAATTGCTTTTGATGTAAAAATAAGCCAGCATGATATATCAGAGGTATTTGTTTCACTCGTTTTGACCTCTATATCATCCTAAAAGTTGTATTGCTATGTAAGACAGGGCTAGAAAAATCCCAAAATTTTTACATGGTCTGTCGGGCATGTTAGTCTTAGAAATACATGCCCGAATAAAACTTTTACACGCCCAAGCTCAGGCCGAGCGAAAGGGGGGGGGGGGAAGAAAGCTGGTACCCGGGCTTGAGTTTGGCAAAAATAACAAAAGCTGAAACTAAAATGCATGATTGGATGTGTGAATTTTTTTTAAGCAGTATACTTAATTCACAAACTAAACTGTTACATTATGTAAGTTGGAAAACCAAATTCTCTGACTTTTCCAGATTAAACCCAGAGAATTTACAGAAAATTTTAAGTTTTATCAATGTTAATTTATATATCAAACTATTATACCTTAAGTAAGAAACCTTGTCTAAGTAACAAGGAATTCGAAAATTGTAGAAAGTGGTGAAATTTACCAGCTACCACCAGAATTTAATTGATGAATAATTTCTAATTGATGCCATAATGACAACATTGTGAAGTAACTAATTTCGACTTTAGATTAAAATTATCAATTTTCAAGAATAACGAATGGATATGTTGGGGATTAATTAAAACGCAAAATGTTTATTTAAATTAATTTATGGAAAGGTATTTTTGGCGTGTTGGGGATTTATTAAAGCGCAAAATGTTTATTTAAATTAATTTATGGAAAGGTATTTTTGACGAAATTTTTACATGCCCCGGTCATGTCGGGCAATATAATTTTCGAGCCCTGATGTAAGATATTAATTAACTAACTGACATTTTATTATACATTTATAGATAAATGGCATCAGAATGGGTTTCAACATTCTTTTGAACAGTGATAGTGATGTGTTGCAATATGCATCAAGATCAGTTTCCATCTTGCATGAAACTACTCGAAAGAAAATCATTGAGTAAGAATTCTTTCAAGTTTCTCATTGTTTAGATGCTTAAAAGAAGTTTAAGTTAATACTGTATGAATTGTAATTTAAATGTGAATAAGAATAATTTTATGCCAGTATTATTTAACCCTCTGTGTTTAACTGTTACATTTAATTTCTGAAGTCAAGTCAAACTATCTTTGCTCTAGGAAGGTCAATAACACTATCCACTTAAAAAATATATAATAAAGGAGACTAGTGGTGTTTAATGTGAACAATAAAGTCAACAACAAAAATTTAAATTGTGCAATTTTTTTAACGATTGACCTTACGAAGGGCAGTATTGACAATATAACAAAAGATTTATCCTCCTAAGACCCCAGCAAAATGCTACACGTATATTATTCATCTACACAGACTTTTCAAGCAAGTATATCGTCACTTAAGTTCCCACATATGCTATCTAACTTTTGCAAAACAGTAGAAATTTACTGAAAGGTAACCCTTGACGAACTTTCCAAAATCGCGCCAAAAGTTGGCCGATAACCCAACCGAAATGATAGTATAGGCTTGAATTATCGTCGCATTAGAGCTACACGAGGGAGAACCGAAAAACATGTTTAACACCGGCTGTTCGGACTTTCTTGCTACATAATAATGTAATGCTGAGATATGTGACAAGAAAGTTCGAACAGCTGGTTGTTAAACACGTTTTTCGGTTCTCCCTTGTGTAGCTCTAATGCGACAATAATTCAAGCCTATACTATCATTTCGGTTGGGTTATCGGCAGACTTTTGGCGTGATTTTGGAAAGTTTGCCAAGGGTTATCTTTCAGTACATTTATACCGTTTTGCAAAGTTAGATAGCACATGTGGGAACTTAAGAGACAGTTTATTAAAAAGTTTTGTTCTGGCAGTAATTTCGAAAAAATTAATGTTTAGTATTTGCTGAGGCACTTCAATTTTTAGGAAAATAGTTTTTAAGACCTAAAAATGTTCGTGCTGTAACATCAATGCTAAAAAAAAGCTTATTTTTTTTAATAATTATAGTTATTTTTAAAACAGTTTTTAATGCAAAATGTCTTTAAAATTTACAGTTGAAAACACTGCTTTTTTTGCAAGAACTCCAAAACAGTATTGGCAGGGTTATATGTATAACTTCATTTTTTATATCAGTGAACAACTAACACTTCTGATCAAAGGCTGCAAGGAGATTTTCAGATCTTCCATCAAGCCATTCTCAGTTCTAATTGTTTTAATTAAATTATGTAATGTAGTTACAGGAATGCAAAACAAAATTTCCATTTGGAGGATATAAAATATTTTTGCTCAAGGAAAATTTATCTTGATATTTTTTGTGGTCTTTGTTGCATACAAGACTGTTTTACTATTCAAAATCCTGTTTTGTTTTGTTTTTCAAGAACGTGGTATTGATAGTTTGTATGTGCGAATTCATTTAAACTTCATATGGGAAAATAAAAATTTTGGGTTAAGCAGGTAAGGGTGGTAACAGAACCTGGAAATCAGGGAATTTTTTAATTCTGAAAATATCAGGGAATCCTCATGGAATTTTGAAAAATATCAGGGAATTTTTTTTTCCATTTTGTATTACTTAAACAGCAGTGTTGGGTTCTTGTTATCACTACTAACGGACACTTGATGTAAAGAAATATATTCTGGTTGATCCAATTTTCCTGAAGGACCGATCTTCAAAGAAGGATCAATTCTCTCTCGCTAATCATGCTATAAAATGATTCTCTGATCATACGATTCCTCTTAACTCTGATTTTTGGAAATCTAGAAAAGTTGGGTATCTAACCCATAATCCGGAAGGTCTTAATTTCCGCGATGTCTGGATTAAATTTTCTGTATTGCATTGAATATTGTGTGTATTGCATGTTTTCTAGGCAATTGTAAAATCAGGGAATTTTTAGTGAAGGTATCAAGGAAATCATGGAAATATCAGGAAACTTTTTTTCTAGAATTTTGAAACCACCCTTCAGGTTCTTCCACTAAGCTCTTTAATTATCAATAGTAAAAAAAATTCAATGTTTCATATTGTTCAATGTTTCAGCTTGCTTCAAAAGAAAAGAGAGCCAAAAGAGCTTGAATTTTTCCGCAAACCTTATCAGTGGAATCAGCAATCAGGAGTTAGGCTATTGGAACCTGAGGGCCCTGTGGATATAGATTGCCCGCATATTTTGCCTCTACTCAAAGTACCTCCACTTGCAGAGTACACTCAAGCTGAAAGAGTAAGAATGAAGGCACATATTAAAGAACTGTATCGCATTGTAGAGAAAGAACCACAGTGAGTTACTAAAATTTTGTTCTTTGTTAAATTTTGTATTTAGTTTTATATCCTCCAAACTTTTGGAAAATATTTCTAAATGGACTGTTAGTGTGGGGCTGGGGAGCCCAGTCGGTTTGGCGTTCACCATACGTGCGGAAGGTCCCAGGTTTGGGTCAAGGCAACGCCAAAATAATTGCCAAATATTAACGGCCCATGCAACCAAAAAATCCAACATGAACATATACTTCTGTAGAGATAGTGCATGTTAAATTTGCTTCAAATTCCCAGCTTAGTGTAGAATGTTTCCCTTAACAGTTGTGTTGGGTGCCTATTGAGGTGTCATTGTACAGGAGTTAATTTTAACTTTGCTAAGCTCGATTTTTTGCAAAGAAATTTCAAGTTTAAACATCTTTCAATCATTAGATCAAAGCAAACTTTCACTTAAAGTGAGTTCAAAATGTTTAATTACATTTATTACCTGAACTATTGATTATTACCTTGGAATCTCATTTCAAGCTTTATTCCGACAAAAATAGTTGAATCCGGTAGCTAAACACTGCATTGACCTAAATGTATTATGACAATTTTGTTGCTTATATTTTATGATAAATGAAATTGGAATTGTTTCAGACAATTCAATCCCCATTTTTATGTAACAATCATTGTAAACATGTTTTTTTCTTTTTTAGTAGTAAAGCTTTGAGAAATATCGAATGCCAGCTGTGTTCCTTCAAAATCTCATCTACTCGTGAACTGGCAGTGCATTTAGATTCAGATAAACATATGAGTAAAGAAGATAAATTTCGACAAGGAGCCAACTATTGAGTGCCATTAGACTTTACCCTGCGGAGCTCATTTGTAATTATCATTATGAGATTGAATTTAATTTAGAATGGTGTACTTCATTATTTGAACTTATATTTGCTACCATAAGTCGTGGTTTTTGTATAAATATGGGAGTGTATAAATGCTTAATTATACAAAATCAAAGTTTGTTTGTCATTTAATAACTTATTTTTTAAGCAAAGTATCCCTCTGTGTAAAGGTAAACATCATCACTGACTTACTCTTGTATCAATGCACAGCCAAAACTTTTGGAGAAACAGATTCCAAATTCTATATTCTTTTTACACCATAGGCGTCATTTATGAAGCGATTTTTCAAAATTCGGACCCAGACAAATATAGGAGGGCCAAATGTGAGCCGATTTCTCCACCGAAATATCATTGCGCATTGTTATAATCTTTTAATTTATGATTTTCGTTTACTAATTAGAAAAAAAACAGGGCCTTTGGCTAGTTCTAATTCAAACTTTTATAAGCAAAAACTAATAATTTTCTTTAATCTTCTTTTGCAGATTTGATAATTAATCTTTATCATTTGCTAATTTTTTTTGAACTTAGAAGAATAGTGATGAATTTTTTTAATAAATATCTTTTTGCCGTCACAAGTTTACATTTCGAAAAATAAATCAGTAAAATTGTTGCTTTAAAAATAAAAGTGAAAATTTGCATTTTTTTTTTTTTTTTTAAATTTCGAATTATTTATGCATCTTTCATCCCAAAAATATAACGAACCATCAAAATAACTTTATTGTGCTATTACAACAAACCAAATTGAATTATTACACAAAAATAAATATTTTTTTCAAGAATTTTATTTTTATTTGAAATAAAGTTTCTCGTACGTTTGATGTCATGGCAACAGTGAAAATATTGAATAAAATGGAATTCGCATGTTATTCCAATGTAGATTAAATGTTTGGGTATTTAAATTTCAAATAAACTTCTAATTAAAATTTTTTAATGATTTGCTTCAAAATGACGTATCCCACTTGTTTGTGTGACTTGCGGTTCGTTCTGTAATAGTGGGTGACGAACAGACAGAACGATTATAAAACCTTCCACTTTTTACGTTATAAACGTAGTGTGGAAGCTAAAATCAGGCCTAAAATCAAAATTAAAGAAGCTAAAATCAAAATTAAAGTATAAACCCATAAAAGCACATGTGTTAAATTTGTAGGTATGTTATTTGAATATCACTATTTTGTTGAATTGTGCTAATGAAGTCGAACCTCGTTAGCACGAACTCGCTTCACACAAAATTTCGCTCAAGGTGAACTAAAAGCATTTCCTCCGGCCAAAAAAGCAGTGAGCTAATGCTTCCAAAATCTCTTTAGTCGAAATCGCTTAACCTGAACAAAAAAAACTAAAATTCAACCTTTTTTCTTAGTATTTCAAAGTTTCCACGAACAAATGAAACAAAACATTAATTCAAAATTAAATCTAATTTTTCTAAAATATGTACTACTCCAAATGAATTGTATTAATTCAATTGTATTCATGTATATTACTATTGGTATATTACATTATGAAATGATAATCCAATAGCCCTCGTGTAGCTCTAGTGCGACGGTAATTCAAACCTAACTAACTATGAAATGATAATACTTTTTGCACAATTTTTTTTAAAGATTCACCCGTTCAATGTGAAACGATTTCTGACAATTAACACGAAATGTTTCGGTGCTCCCTTTGAGTTGGCGTTATTTCCGAATTTAATTTATGTTTACAAATGGTAAGAAAGGAAGATATGGAGGGAGATTCCAGCAAGTTTGTACCTTTCCAACCATACAAGATTATACATGACTGTTTCGTTTTCTTTCTTTTGTTATGCCTACTATACATCCTGATGTCTGTGGAAGTCTGGGAATTATTATTTGGACCTGTTGTATAGAAGTGGGGGATATTTGTTACAACACCTCATGACAAAAGAGGGGATAACTATTCTAGATCTGCAGAATACTTCCTTGAAATGTCAATTCTCTCTACATATAGCATGTTCGTGCGAATTATCAGCAGCAGATGAAATGTTAAACTGATTTTTTATCCTTAATTGTTGCCTGGGTCAAGTTTACTCTTTAAGAACTGGCAATTTTAACAGGAGCCTATGGGATAGTCTTAAAACTTCTGGAAGGGCCTGGATACAATTATACATCCACTTTTTCTATTAATGCTGATAGCAGAATGAGAGATTAAAATATCCCGAACTGGTGCTGACTAATGGAGAGGAGATTAATTGATATAAAATAAAAGTTGGTACACCTGAGAAAATGACCCTTCTGTTTATTGGTGAGATTGAAAATTGAAGGAAAGGATGTTATACAGTGGTGGAAATTGATTTATGAACTAACATTCTTTTCACCAGATATCCCTTTGTATTAAGTGCTCACAATTCGAATTTTGTGTGTTGTATATTCAGAGTATAATAAAGGATTTTCGCACATAATTTTTTGAAAAAAAATTATATTAAATAAAAATATATCTATTTTTAGTTTTTTAGCATGTCAAATGTTGGAAATTGATTTATGAACTCAAATTTATTTTGAACCCAGGTACCAAATATTTTAACTAGTTCTTCATTTGAACTTCAGGGGAGCTTACCATCATTGTTTATAAATAAGATTAAGGCCAAATTAGTTGAAATTTATCTGTTTTATTCCCATTTTACTAAATAGGACAGCTTGCGGGACTGCCTGAAGCCAAAAAGGTAAAAAATGACCCTTATATATTACTGTAACTAATCTGTAAGAGAAATCAGCATATTAATTAAACGATCAATAAATATCATTCATAAATATTTGAAGAATCATTCTGACTACGGTAAAAAACATCAATAAAAAAGGTGTAACCCTCGTGGGACGAGGGAGAAAAGCAGGATTATTGGACTTGCATCCCAAACAGTTACCATTTGTGGCAGAATTTGTGCATTACAGGACGAATTTGTTATGAACTATCACTTCCTGTAACTCCCAGAAGAGTAGGACAAATATTGATATCGTCGTCGATCTTGAAATGTTCCCAAATGAAGGCTGGTCCAAAGCTGACTCTTCACCATAAGAACAGGCTATTAAAATATGGTCATAACTACATAAAAATGGATTGGGTGGGGGTGGATTGAGAGAAATGGGAAAAAAGTGAAATTTGCTGACGAAAAAAATTCATTTTGGATGGACGTGATGGTTTATTTTTTATTGAAAGGATCTTCGAAAATATCCAAGATCTGTCTTCAGCAGAAATGTTAGTGGTGGAAGTTTGATGGTTTGGGCAACCATATCTTATGATTGAAAAAACAAGGTTTTGTTTCTGAAGGGCTGACAAACATCACTTTATTGCAGATTTGTTCTAGAAAATTCTTTAATTCTTTTTTGCATGACAAAACTATGCTTTTGATTATATTTTTATGCATTATAATGCAAGTATCCGCATTTCAAACGAAATGGAAGACTGGTTTAATGTACAAAGTGTTGTTTATTTAGATCATACTGCCAATAGCCATGACTTAATCCCCAAGGATAACGTCTGAGATCAATTGGTATGAATAATTTACTCAATTGGAGTATAGTGTCAATGGAGTGTGCATCAGTTATGGAATAGAAGGACTTATTCATTAAAAACTGGAAATTGCTTGACCAAAATTTCACCCAAAGTTTCGTGTTGTCTATGAAAAACAAAATCAAGGAAGCAATAACGAAAAAAAAAATAGTTTTAGTAATTATTAATTGAGATTAAATGTAAAAGTTCATAAATCAATTTCCCTATGCTAAAACTAAAATATCAACAAAAAGAAATTGTTTACGAAATTATATAAAATTTTATTCACAGGTATAATTTATAATACAAAGCCTGTATAGTGCATGAAATTTAAATCGATAAAAACGCATTTAATAAAGAAATACTGTTAAAAAACTGTCAGTTCATAAATCAATTTCCACCACTGTATCTGTTGAGTTGTATGACGGAACAACTATGATAGAATGGCCAGTCATGATTTGTGTCATATTGCCAAGCAGCAAAAATCCCCAACTGTAGTGAACATTCCATTTAATATTTCATTCAACCCAATTAGTAGAATAAATTAAAATTGCACACCAAATATTGCAAACCTTACAGTTAAATCAAATTTGATAAGATACTGATTGATTAAATTGTGATATTTTAAAGCTTACCAATAGTCGGCAATGAACAGATTGGCCCTTATATCATATCAGTACAAAAAAAATGAACTCTGTTAAGGCAACAGCTATGCAATGCCGGGTTTATAAAGCTAGTACTAAATACTATATAGTGTTATAGCTTATAATATAAATAGACCACCTTAAGATTACAGATTGTTCTAATAATCGCAAAATAAGGTTCGCATTGTAGTTAACAGCCTTTTCTGGTTACCTAACAAACACAGCAGGTTATTATTCTGATCAACAAAATTTTAATAATCAAACATCATCAGTCATAAAATCAAACATTTTATTTATGCGAACTATTTTTGCTAATTGTAATATAGGCAGAAACTACGAATTTTACTTTCATAAATGTAATTTTTATATACTAAATAAGAGCTGGGGAGCCCAGTCGGTTTGGCCCTCGCCTAGCATACAAAAGGTCCCAGGCTCGGGTCCAGGCATCGCCAAAATAACTGCCGACCTATAAACGGCACGTGCAGCCCAAAATGTCCCACAAATAATACCCCGTGTAAGAGTGCACATTAAATATGCTTCAAAGTCCTAATGCTGTGTACGATATCTCCCTTAATGGTCTGTGTTGGGTGCCTGTCGGCTCGTTACTTGTCTGTGGTTCTAAAAAAATGACACCCGTCGCCAATAGCCCTTGTGTAGTTCTAGTGTGACGATAATTCAAACCTAGCCTTGTATAGTAAGTTATTTTTTTTATAAAAGTGAGATATGCTAGGGTTTTTCTACTAAAAGAAACTTAATATACACAAAATAACAAACTTTATTTATTGAGAAACAAAATTATAGATATAAACAATTGATTGCACTTGTTTTTTCGGGCATGACACCAGGTTTGGAAGAATTTCTATTTAATTCCCTTTACATTGCCATAATCAAACAATTGTGGTTTATTATTTAAAAACAAAAACTATTTGGTACACATTCAATATGAATTTGGGTATAAATTGCCATATATAACTTTAATATAATTCAAAACTTTTCTTCTTATATATCCATTCCAAAGATATTCAAAAATTCTCTCTCTCATTAAAACTAAATATCAAGTATATCTTTGTACTTGTACTCTTGCAAAATTGCTCTATGGTTGTTTCATCTTGAGCAGTTATTAAGAGTTTCCTACACGTTTTTCACAAATCAATTCCCATGATTTTCTTTTAAATATGCAAAGTGATTGCAGTCACATATCACAGATGTTACAATCAAACTTTAAAATAATAAAAAAAGACAATTTGAAATTGGATAGAAACTTTCTGAAATGTACACAACACTGGAAAGATAAGGCAGTTCGGGCGGAGATTCTGAAGGCACTGTGGCAGGATAACGGATCCCCTTGTTATTTCCGAGTCCGTTCCTTTCGACTACTCACTGTGGTATATGTTGAGCTTTGGCTTGATACTTGTGTACCTTGTACTAGCTGCTGTAACAAAAATGAGCAATTTTGATAATTTTGCAAAATCTGTAACAAGTTAACTCTTGAATTAAAATTAAAAATTACTGGTTATGATATCACTTTTAAAAGTTGCTTTGGGGGCCTATTTGGGCATCAGATCATCACTTGATTCTGGTTCTAAATTACGTGACCATCACCAATAACACCCAGGTAGCTCTATTGTGATGATAATTAAACTCAACCCAAAATATTAACCTACTAAGATAAATGTAAAGTTTTATTGTGTAACATTCGTAGTAAAGTTAAATGAATGATTTTTTTTAACTTACTTATTTAAAAATATTTTTTTAAATACCTTATTACTCGACTTAATACAGTAATAAACATTTAAAAATTAAAGTTGTATTTTTTAATTATGTATTGCTGCAAAGAGACTACAAGTGAAATCATACATAAATTTGTAACAATAAGTGTTAAAAACAATTACAAAAAAAATTATAACTTTCTCAACTGTAATTGAAAATTCATGAAAGGCCTATTTCAATTCAACCACATTAATTAAATAATTTTGAGACACGGTACGTATCTCTAAGATTTTGAGTGTCTTATGATGTTATATCTCTTTGTACTACTTATTCTACTTGAAGCAATCTAAATACTTACCCAGTTTGTATGTAGATTAAAAAGAGGGAATGTAAGTATAAAAACATAAGTTTTTTTTTTAACCTGCCAGTTATTAAAGCAAAGACTTAAAATATGAATGAAGTGTTGAGTTTTGCCTCATTGATAAGGAATGTGTTATTTTATGAAAATACAAGATCCCGACATTTTATAATGTAAAATAGTCAAACAGCAAATTCAATCACTCAGAAAAACTTACTATAATATGTTAATAAACAATTAAAAGATAACTAAATATCAATCAATATTATACAAGAAATTTTTAGAACAATAACTATTTTAATCCAAGCCTTATTTCTACTTTTTTACTATATTTTATAATTGTTTTTTACAGTTGAGACAAGACTTAATTCTTAATTTCAAAAATTAATATCCATCTTCATTTGATCCTATGTCTGGTTTTATAAGATACTTTAAATAATAATTGCTCAAAAATAACATGAATTCTTTCTCATGGCAAATTTTCTAACAATTACTCTTTATTGGTTTCAATAAAGAGGCTTAGAAATCGAAGTACTTGGTAGGTTGACTCAACCTTCCATATCTTAAGTGGGTTAATAAACTGAGGACCAAGCATGCTTGGGAACTAAACACTAGGGGTTCCTGGTGAGGTTAACCACACTGGGACAAATGCTTAGGACTCCAGAGCACTTGGTCATGTAAGCTGAAATAGTCACGGCAGGCCTTGGCCCACTAACGTCGGTTGCGCCAAGAAGAGAGAGCAAACTTCAAAAGTATAAGATTAAAAAATTACATACTAACCTGTTGTGCTGGCGTTAAAGAAAGTGACACAGGTATTGTAATAAATTGTTGTTGGGAACCACCTGTAAAATACACAGTACATTGTGTTGCAGCATTACTTGTGATTTAAAATGTGTTATATTATTTCGTTTCAATTTAAAAATATTTGTAAAAATCTTTTTATGTCACAGTAAAACATTGTAGAGTACATAATTTTAGATTTATTCAATTTATGTATTCTTACAAGAATACTGTTATCAAATTTTAACACTAAAGGTAAGTTTTGATGTGCTTTAAAAAGTAATTCTGTGATTGATAAGTTAAATGAATTATGTATGATAAAATACCTTGTTCTTGTCCTAGATTTAGCACAACTCCTTCAGGTAAGTTGGTAGGTGTTGCGTAGACTAACCCTTGGCTTGTGTGATATAGAACAGCATTGTTGTTGGCTTGGAGGATAGTTTGGGGAAGAACCACACTTCCTAGAAAAGCAACAAAAAAATTTGATTTAAGAGTCTTCAGCTGTTTTTAAAATGAAGAGTGCAGGGGGAAAAAACCCCATCATAGCATAGGAATCTGTTTGCATCAGCCCTCTGCTGAACATAGCGTATCATTGCCTAAACTGGTATGAGGAAGACACCCATGCTTGTGTTGCTGGAGAAGAAGCAAGGGAGAAACCAGTTTTGTGTTGCCAACCACCTCCAAGCAATTCTGATTATGTGAAGATTCCTGTGCAGTCAAGGGTTTCTTCCCCTGGACTCTTAAAATTTTATTGCTATGCATCGCTCTAAAAACTTTGGGTCATATTTTTTTAACGATGTAACCTGACAAATATTTGTTTTAATATAAATTTGCATTGAATAAATTCTTACCTGAAACTACGGATACATTTGGTGATGAGCTTTGAACAACAGATATGGAGTTATGACTAGATGATGAATCGGATGCGATTGATGTTTGGTTCTTGGTCGTACCTATAAAAGAAATTATACTATAACAGCCATTCCAGCGAATCTGAATTTTACATGCGTGCCCAAGATTTACCCATCCAGAAAATCTATCAACTCAGCCGGGGATCGAACCCTCAAACTTGGGCTTATGAGGCGGACTCATAATACCACTTAGCTTCTACATATTCATTCATGAGCCACACAGCATTCCTATTTCTACCGCTTATTACCAGAAGTAACATAAGTTGCGCCCTAGAAGGGCAGAGTGTAGGCTATACAGCATGTTACCCTGTATGCATAGAATGACAAATGTATACTGTATGTAAATTAAATATCTAAACTATGTTACTGAACCACAATGAGGGATTTAAAGACCTAGGGCCCCTAAGCACTTGACATTTGGGGCCTCCCACCATCTAGAAACTATTTTGTAAATTGAGTACACTAGTACAGAACATATAATTTTGAATCGACTTTAATTAACATCAGAATAATACAGTATGTTACTATAGTTATTCCATAAAATTTAAAAATCACACAGCGACACAGCAAACTGTCTTCTGTACAAAAAAACTAATGATGTCATTGGAGTTTGCCAATTAATTTTTTTGAGGGGATTTCATCTTTTTAAGGGCCCCTTTCTCGACTGGGCCCCTAGGTCCAGGCCTTGGCCGAAATCCGGCACTGCTGGTCCATTTACTCGACTTGTGAGTCTGGGAAAGATGATGATGATATAGAGAGGTGTGGCGACGCGCTGAGACTAGAAGTTCGCAAGATCGGCAGTGGTGGCGCTCTTCGCCTTTGTTCACCAGTGGTGCCACTCAAGTACTGGAAATGCTAATACGCATGCACCACACTTCAAGCTAGTTTATAAAAGATCTGCACCACTGGACTATCTCTTTTCAGTATAACTTTCACCAAGTTTACTGCCTGCGTGTGGTGCCAGAAATCAAATCTAATTTAATTATTTGTATTTAATAATAACCTTTCTTGTTAAAGTTTTCTTTAATAAATTTTTGTTACAAGCGTTGAATAAGGTAGTATTTATTTAACCTAGCAATCACCTACGCTTGTATAGAGGTATCATGTGTCTTACCAGAAGTGAGTATGGTCGTGAACCCTCCACTGGGCAGAGTTGTGCTTGGAGGGGGGGCAGACGTCGGTGTGAAGGGGGGCGCCCTGCTTGTCCTCTGCTGCTGGTGGCCAGAAGAGGGGGCGAAAGACACCATGGAGGGGGTGAGGAGGGTAGGGGTGGACGAGGGGGAGATCTCCTGGCTGTACATGGGCTCCGGGCTGTCAGACATCTGGAGAAGAAACAAGGAATCAGATTTTTATTCTGTAAGGAAGTTGTTGAAGGTATTCAGAAATGGTTCTTTGATGGGTTCATCACAAAAATGCTTATTAAAATTTTAATTTAAAATGAGTTTTTTTATGCTTTACTCGGAGCCCGACTTACAACTTTTCGGGGGTTCAAACAAGTTTTGGGCCCCACAATGCACATTAATGTATCTATTATATATTAATGTATTTATAGATGTTTAATAAAATGAAAAATTCATGTTTAATATTTGTGATAAAAAAAACTGTTAACCATTACCTTTAATATAAGCATTGCATAATTTTAAATGTTTTTTTTTCAATACATGCATAAGGTATAACATCACATACCTAGCATATTGTCAGATCATAAATACAAACATAAAATTAAATTGGGGTGGCAACACAGATTTATGGGGTTTGTAGGTAGAACTGTTTTCAGCTTTTAACCACCAAATGGTTCTGACAGCAATCCGTGGACTCTTCGGTTCGGTTTTTAAAGTAAAAGTAGCATTTCTTGGGGGCAAAAATGTTTGGCAGATAATTGATTTTTCATTTTGTATAGAAAATCAATATGATAGTCTATAATTCTTCATGCTCATCAAAAAAGAGTTGAGGAAAAATATTTTAGTAGATATTTCAAAAAACAGTTACAAAACAGAAATACCATTAGAATCCCATTCATACCACTTACCAATTGTAAGCGAATGTTTTTGTTTCTTTTTGCTTGAGTTAAGATTCTTGTCTATTTTATCCCAGTCTATTAGTTTACAAAAATTAAGATTATGAAGCTTCGGTAAGAAAAACACCCATTTCAAGTTATTCATTCACATAAATGAATTGGTCAATTATCCAACTTTTATCACGTATAAAATAGAAGATTAACTATAACTACTGTATAATATAACTTTTTCGATTAAGTTCAGATGTATGATAGAAAGTTTTTAGAAATGTTCACATTTCTAGCTTGATTTTTAAAAAAATCTTGCAGAATAAATTGCAAAAGCGTAATTGAGAATTCGCAGAAAACCGTTTGGATCTCATTATGCAAAAAAAAACGCGTTTGCAACAAAAATTATCGACAGGTAAACAAAAAAAATCGAATATTGCAGCGAAACCACGAAACCATACGTTCCACGATTCCGAGAAGTGAAATATATATGAATGGTTATTCTACGTTTCTGTTATTTTTACCAAATATAAATTATTTGGCTTAGTTTTCGTTGATTTGGATGACCTTTTTTTTGGCTGATTTAGCATTTGATTTTTTTCTTAAATCAATCACGCAATGAAACAATGGTTGTAAATAACAGTCAATTACAAGTTGATATTTTTTTTAAAAAAATACATCTTACCTTTAAAATTACTTCCTACATGCATCTCATTTTGAGAAAAGCCGTCTCTACCACTAATTATCTACACTGCTCTAAACGATTAGGGGAGCGCATGCAAAAAATCTTTTAAAGAATCAAATAATGCTTGCTTGAAATGACTGAAAACATGAAAAACATGGTAAAAATAAAATTCACTCTCCAAAAAATTTTATGAAATAAATTTACCCTAAAAATTCGTCAAGCTGCATTCTTAGATGTTTAAAAATTGATTTTAACTTTTTTTTAACAAATTAAGTTTCAAAAAAATGATTGTTATAATTTATTCTAAAAGTAACGATTCCGATCCCCCCCCCCCTAAATGTTTAGTTAAAAAACAGATCCCCCCCCCCTGTATTTTATCATTTCATTCTGGATGCATAATGAATCTTTTTCACAAATTTCAGATTTTTAAAATAAAAACTAAAAGAATACAACAGTTATAGCTTAATTGATTGGAACTTAACTTGTAATCATTATTCAATTCGTTCAGGGCATCATCAAGTGCATCTTTTGTTTAACATTGTTCTTTTTTTTTTATCACGGTCATATACAGTGTTAGAAATTGAATGCAAAAAAATTGAAAAGAAATTCGTGCTACTAACTTACTAAAAAAAACTTTATTATAACAATTTTGAGAAAAGAATTTATAGAGAAAAAAATGTTTTTCATGTAATTTATGTGCAGTTGAGCACCGATAGAATTACCAGAGTTTCACAATTTTAGGAGAGCCGTAGTTCTTATGTTTCAGGAATCGCAATTAACTATCGTAAGAGTTTCTAGTTTTTACGATCGTCGAAGTATTGCATTTCATGTATATCGCCAGTTTTGCGATTTAAGGATCACACATCACAGTATAGAGAATTTTGGCAAATTTAAGATAATCAGATCGTTGGAGATTCGCGATTAAAAGACGATTATTTTCGGCAATATCTTTGGAAACCACTTCAAAAGTTGATAGCGATATTTAATAAAAGAAGTCGCGATAACTGCGACTAAATTTTGCAGTCTCAAAATTGTAGGATTTGATCGCATTTGCGACTAGCGACCGTGAATTTCGAACCCTGGTCAAAATATATAGGATATAAAATTGGGTTGATTCGTCCCCTATGTATACAGGGTGGTTATAAAATAACGCTCGCTATTCGGAGTGGTCCGTAGCTTGAATGAATAATCCAAATGCATCAAAAATTGAGACACTTAATCAAGAAGGGGGAAAAAGAATGGAATCATAAAAAAGACAGAATCCTAAAAAAGAATCATAAAAAAGAATAATCATAAAAAACAAACTCGTCTCTTGACCGGAATCTAAATTACGAGGCGTCGTCAATTATGGCCAATTACGGCCAACACAGCAAATACGCCTCGTAATTTAGAACCCTGATCAAGAGACGAGTTTCTTTCTTACAAAAAAGAATGGAATCATAAAAAAGAAACTTGTCTCTTGATCAAGGTTCTAATTACGAGGCGTAGTCAATTATGGCCAACAGATCCAATTACGCCTCGTAATTTAGAACACTGGTCAAGTGACGAGTTTGTTTTTTATGATTCCATTCTTTCCCCCCCCCCCTTCTTGATTAGTAAGTGTCTCAATTTTTGATGCATTCGGACTATTCATTTAAGCTACAGACCACTCCGAATAGCGAGCGTTATTTTATAACCACCCTGTACTTCCTATACAACATGCACTGACGCGCGCCATCAAGCTCTTGAGAAGAATAAAATCAAGTAAAGGTGCTTTGTCATCTAAATACAGCTCAGGTGAGATGACCTCTGCCCGGAACGGAGTAAAACTTCTCGACTTCCAAATTTAGATCTCAACCCACCTCACTTCTTCCAAATCAGCATCTTTTTTTTTTCATCCCTTACCTAGGCCTCTTTTCTGGATCAGCAGGAGCAAAAAACAGTTTAGGGGTCGTAAGTTAAAATTGTATGGTAAAAAGTAAGATAGAGAGAATTTTCCTTTTTTAGTGTCGTTACTTCAGGGATAAGAGCAAGGTTCGAAATTCAAGGGAGCTATTCGCAAAATGCTACCAAATTATACAATGTTGAAACCTCAAAATTAATTTAGTAGCAGTTATTGCTACCAGTTTTTTTTTTTTTTAAATGTTACTATCAATTTTTGAAAGTGGTTTCCAAAGATCTCGCCGAAAATAATCCTAAAACCGCAAAACTTCGACGATACATAAAATCTTAAATACATTACTCCGACGATCGTAAAATCTAAAAACGACTGCGATTGTCAATTGTGATTCTTAAAATTTAGGAACTCCAGCTCTCATTAAACTGCGAAACTCCGGTGATTCCAGAGATGCGAAACTAAGGCAATCATGAGAGAATTACATGAAACTATAGCATTTTATCCATAAATCATTTTTTTTGTTCAGTTTAGTTTGAATTATCGTCGCACTACAGCTACACGAGGGCTATTGGCGACGGGCGTCGTATTTTTAAAATCGTTTTCTAAAAAAGGCTCCCAGAAAATGTGCAGTAGCTCCTACATTTTTTAGTTAGTAGCACAAATTGCTAATAAATTTTTGTATCAATTAATTAATCTAACACTGACAAAGAAGCGTTTTATTTCCTTTACTTACAAAAATGAATAAATTAAATGGGGAAACTATATGTATATCATCCTCTTGGAGATCAATTCATAAACTGATCTAGTGCAGAAATTTTTTGAATATAATGGAGAAAAAAATCTGTGCTTAAAGACATTGCAATTTGCATTCATATAAAAATATTACATAAACTTAAAAAATAATAATAGAGGTTAATGTTGATTCGGCGATAAATATTTATGCCCAATATCAAAATCATGTGTGCGTTTCATAACGCATTTGGTTTCTCTTCGACCGATAATTCGCGACGTTATCGGATTTATTCGCCCCTTATCTTCGTCTAAGCAAACAATTCCGCAAGGTATAAAGCACTTTTCATTAGATCCCAGCAAGATAGCGAGACAACAGGTGACGTGTCTTCCAACGTATATCTCGATAGAAAAGAATGGAAAATCCCTTGCTGATGCATTGAAAGTAAAAACTCTTTGATTTCACAATTGAGTCGATAAATGTTAAAAGGGATCCCGTACGCGAAATAATTCCAAACAAGCTTCGTTCACTAAAGTGGAGCTGAGGAGCCCAGTCGGTTAAGGCGTTCGCCTTGCATACGGAAGGTCCCAGGTTCGGTTCCGGGCATAGCCAAAATAACTTTCTACCGATAAACGGCCCGTGCAGCTAAAAATATAATAACGAATAATACCCGTGTAGAGGTAGTGTACGTTAAATATGCTCCAGAGTCCCGATGATTCGTACGATGTCGCCCTTAACGGTTGCGTTGGGTGCCTACTCAAGTGTCGGCTCGACACTTGACTGTGGTTCTAAATTGCGATGCCAATAGCCCTCGTGTAACTCTAGTGCGACGATATTTCAAATTAACCTTTCACTTAAGTGTTGAAAGAAAATAACGTGGAGGTTTGGTTTCAAATAAAATCAGGGATTTTCTACAAATAGTGGGCCATTAGAGACGGGTCGCATAATTTTGAATATAGGTGGTGACGAGACCGACTGCATCTGAGCGGAAACTCAAGTCAACAACGACATCACACGAGGAGACAGGACTTTTAATCACGACAAACTTAATATGCAACATCGTATGCAGCGTCGAGACTTAGCATATTTAATGTGCACTTCCTCTACTCGGCAGACATTTTTGGCTGCACAGGACGTTGTGACAGTTATTTTGGCGATACCCGGACCGAACCTGGGACCTTCCGCATGCAAGGCGAACGCCTTAACTGACTGGGCTCCAAGCCCCATTTTTACCCCCAGAGTTTTTTTTTTTTTTTTTTTTTTTGAAAAGTGTAATTTTAAAACCCATTTGGGAGATATTTTGGAACTGTTAATGACTTCTTTGTAGGTAACTAAAGGAAATTCCAAAAACACTTAAGCAAGCAAAAATTACAAAAAAATAAGTATTTTTGAATTTAAAAAAATCATTTCTGGGAGTTTTCAAGCAACAGGATCTAACAGGGAGGTAAACAGCAGGAATTTGGCAACCGATGCCACATGCCGTGCCTAAATTGGGCACAAGGCGTGGCTACGACAACCAACCAATTGCAAAGCTCGGATTTCTACCGGGAATAGAATTTTCATGTCGCGTGGAGTTGTTTTTTTGGCATGGGTTCTGTGCAGTCAGGGAAAGATTGTCACCGAAAGTGAATTTAGGGATGCGATATTGATGTTCTTCATAGGGGCCAGTTACACTCCTTTTCTAGTTACACTCCTTTTCTGTACCCAGGGCCTGATCTAGAAAAATTCAGACTATAGGCACACCAAAGTCTCTTCTATTTTTTTTTTAAAAAAAAGGTTATTCTCTCGTACACTCTTAAAATCAAAGAGTGAAATCCACTCCCGTAGGAGAAGTGCATTTTCAACACTGGAAAGGAGTGAAAATTAACTCAGACTGAGTTGAAATTAACTTGAACGGAGTTAAAATACACTCCTCGGGGAATAGCATTTTCGACACTGGAATGAGTGAAAATTAACTCAGACTGAGTTAAGATGGCTCGTTTGTTTTAAGAGTGTGATGATTATGCTAGTTGACTGATGTATCATATTTTTACCTACCATTTTATTGACTGCCTATAAAACATCCGATCAAAGCAATCACGTTTCGTATGTCTGAGTCAAAGTCAAGCAAAAAATAAGTGGGTCCCGGAAAATTTTAAAATGTATTCAAATTTTGGTGGTCCACAGCATTTAGCATAATAGAAGTCAAAATTTGGGGCCCCTAAAATTTGGGTGCCCTAGGCCTGGGCCTAACGGGATTTATGATACAAATAATTCTTTAAAAAACTAACCACAAATATTTCGTTTAACAAAAATTCGCAAAAAAAGTTCAATTCAAAAAAAGTTTTTAGAAAATAATATTTAGTAATTATCCGGAATAAATTCATCTTTCTGAATGTAAAAATGCGACCATTTCTAAATATAAGGTTACAAAATTTTAATTTCGTCGTGAAAGTCAGTGTTAATAATCACAAGTTCTGTCTTCGCCTCAGCCATCCTACAAACTGATCGTGAATACACACAAAAAAAAATCCCGCCAATAAATAACTTCGGGAATATGGGATGGGGCACGTTAAATCTGCCATTTAATGATGCCGGGTACTACGTCTCTATAAAAATGTATTAAATGCCAGTTCAGTTGTCGACCTCATCTCATCCCTTGACCTACCACCGACAACCTTCGTATGGAACTAGTGCAGGACCCGAGCTTCCTCTTTGAGAAGAAAAAATTGACTATCACCTAATGATTTTCCATAATGAATTAACAACATAACAATAGACATAACAATTTTGTTATTACAAAAAAAATTCTTCGTTTTGGTTAAAGTAACCTTTTATCTATAATAATAAAAGATAGAGTCTGTCTGTCTGTGGATTGCAAAAGACCTACTTAGATTGCCCTAAAAAAACTCGAAATTTTTAATATAGATTCCTTTTAATACCTAGGTGTGCACCTGAGGCTTAGTTTTTTCATATTTGATTGTGATCTTTAATTAATATAATTAGTTTCAAAAAACGTCATCCACGTGGGAGTGCGGGACCATAACAGGGCTGGAAAATACATGGACCGGGCCGAAAGGGGGGCTTGACGCCATTCTCGATTAGTGTTTGCATTTTAAGTGCGCATGCGCCAACACGAATTGAATTTTGTTATGATTCTGAGTGTATTTTAATAAGTAGGCAGACCCCATAACAGGGCTTCAAAACGCAACGACCGGGCCGGAACAGGGGCTTGACGCCATTCTCTGTTATCATTTGCTTTTTCTTGCAATAAGGCGGGACCATACTGCTAGTTTGATATAAAAGATGGTTGCCTTTGGTCTGTTGGCACATTAGTTGAGACGCTGCCCCCAAATAAAAGGCAGGCTTCCCATGCACTAAAGTCTTGATCGGGCCCTGATCTAGAGAGACGTTAATTCAACAACTCTAATTCACGATCCCTGATAAAATAAATGTCCATCCGGAAGAAGCGCATGGTAAAAAATACGCGATCCCTTCATCTTCCGCATCCCGGAGTTAAAACGAGAGTCTTTATTTTGAGCGCATTTTTGCCGTGTGTGCCGAGATAGGAGTTTGTGGCTGCGTCACTTTCTCCTTTTAGAGCGGCTGAGGTTTCTCCTCTTTTTCCCCGTGGGTGGGAGAAAGAAAGGTCTTCTTTTTCCCTTTCGCAGGTAGACAAGTGTCAGCTGGAGGAAAATGAATGGGTTTCCAGAGTTCAATTATGATTTGTGCCGCTAATTACCCAAATGTGACTCTGACTCATCCAACTAAACCGAACCGTGTTTCATTTAATAAAATTCAATGGTCTCGTAATATTGCTCAACTTAAATATTTAAAAGTCATTATTAATTTGTAAAACAAATACTTAAATGTCAATAAAAATACGTCTGCCTTTTTAAAATAAAACAGGACGCCTTGGTGCCTATTTCGAAATACGAACAATCAATTACTTGCATTATAATATATATTATGGTGTCATTCCAACCTGATTTATGTAAAAAAAATCCTCTGAATTTTTTCTTAATATAAATACAATTTTCTCGTATGATTGTTGGGAGTGGCAATGGAGACTGGCCTCCTGCTTTTTAAATGAGTGTTAAACTTTGCATTTTTTTTAATAATTGAAGTCATTTTAATTCGATTTTTCTGAGATTATCAATGTCTTCTCGTTTCGATGCGCTAATTTGTTTTGTCTTGTCACATGTCACTTGTCTGTAGCATTTGCAGTTTGATCTTTCTTTTACGTTATAAACATGTAAGCTAAAAGCGACTTAAAACGGTTTTGCTTGACAAAGCCAGTATTCAATGTACAATAGAAAAAAAATTCTTAAAAAAAACACCTTTATAATAAATAGCAATAAATAACAGCGCATATGAAGCGCAACTCAAAACTTGCTCCTTTTAACCCTTTCAGTCCCAGTGATGCCATTTGGCATCATCACTTTCAATATTTTTTTCAAAATTTTTATGTCCCGTTATGACATCCTAACACACATCATTCGATTCTTCACACTTTGTTCTATTCGACAATATTTTACATTAATCTCAATGGAAGTCAAAATACCATTTTTTTTATTTAGAAAATAGCCAACAAGCGTTTCACCTGATTTTTGATAAGTTCACTTCAGTTCCACATATTTAAAACACAATTTAAACTGTTTCGGTTAAAATGTTTACTAATTTTTTTTTAATAATATGGTCAGATACCTTAAAATATATAACTCGAAGTGTTTTTAGGTAATATATATTTTTTTATTTTGTTGTTTTCCACAGTTAAAAAATTTTGGCATTGTTTCAAAAACCATATAAAAAATTTTAATGAATTTTTTTTTCTTATGGAATTCGTATATTTGACCTAAAATAAGCTTATTTTGTGAATATCAGATGTTTCTGTTGCGTAGTAAATTTTTGGGACTGAAAGGGTTAAATATATTTATTAGGGGGGGGGGGGGGGTTGGGGGGGGGGCATATAGAATTGCGTGGAGTATCTTAAAAAGACAAAACTTTCTCAAACAGACTCCCTCTCAATTAAAAAAAAATATACCAATTGAAATATTCGAGAAAGGATAGGCTCCCAAAATTACGCAATTCCTTTAGGAGAGGAGGAGTCGAGTACACTCTTAAAACAAACACTCCTATTTTAACTCAGTCTGAGTGGATTTCACTCCTCCAGACTGGAAAATGCACTTCTCCTTTTGGAGTGGATCCTTTGTGTGTTAAATCTCCCACAGGATCACTCCAAACGAGTGATTTTAACTCAGTCTGAGGAAATATGCATGCCTTTAGGGTGTCGAAAATGCACTTCTCCAACTGGAGTGGATTTCACTCTTTTGTTTTAAGAGTGTAGAAATCACCAAATCTCACGTGGGGTGGAGGGGGGGGGGGTAGAGAGGATCTCATCCATATCGCATAAATTTTCGACGCAAAAAAAATCACAGTAAAATTAAAAGAAAACATATTTAGATTTCAGTAAAATATGTTTCTCAACTTAAATTTGGCAAAATCTTATATGATTAGTATTATCGTTGCTTTCCGAACCATATTTCAAAATGTTGGTGCTTATTAAAAAAAAAACAATTTAAAATTAACCAAATAAGAAATAAAAATATATGAATTTTGAAAAATCTCATGTAAGATTAAGGGGGTCAAAAAATATCACGAGTTTCATTAATGGGGGAGAGGGCTAAAAAAAATCGTCGAAATCGCTTCACATGATTAATGGACACCCCCAAATGCCTTGAACAACAACAAAAATACTTCACCTATGCACGTTTATTTTAATTGAAACTTGTTAGGTAATAACCATAAAAAATATAAAAACACGCAAGTACTTCGATAAACATAACACTTTTATTACATTTCTTATAATGCAACAGAACATGAGAAAATCACTTCACTGCAGATATTAATCACACCTGCCAAATAAAGGGTCCAGTTGCAAAACTCACATTCGCCAAAGTATAACTAAGATAAAAGGTCCTACCTGTATGTTGGCGACTTCTAAACCAATTGAATTTATGATCGTCTAAAGTTCGCCAATGAACTGCTGGACCCTATATATTAGTTATACTTTGGATGATGTGGGTTTTGCAACTAAAGTCTTCAGATACCTAATCACGCACCATCAAAATAACATGACACGACGGTACTTTGGTATAAATGTAACTGAGATTTAAGCTTAAAAAAAAGAGTTTATTTTTCTGTACTCCAAACCAGAATTCGCATCTGACCCAAGTACTTTTGTTGTATTTAAACTGAAAAAATACAGACAAATATTTTTTTTATAGAATTACATAGACAAACATTGAGAACGTCTTTTACTGTTCTCCAATACTGTCACGCGTAAAATTGAAATAAAAAAAATCCAACCAAAAAACTCTAGTGCATGCTAAATCCCTCGGGAGCAAATGTCCTGATTTCGCTACAAAGTGCCCGTCACTTATCTATAATTCTAGACTATTGAATCTCACTATTGTTGAAAAATAAAGTTTAATTTTTTTTTATAATTTATTCAAAAGTTATGATTTCAATTTTTTTCTCTAAGTTTTAGTTTAAAAAATTAAGATTTTTTTCCCGCCTGTTTTTTACCATTTCATTCTGGATGCATAAAATGAATCTATTTCACACATTTTAGATTTCAAGAATAAAAAATAAAAAGTTGGGACTGAATATTAACAAAAGTAAAATAACAAAGTGTAGTTACAGTCGTGTCACACCAATATAACTTAAACTATGAGCCTAAGGAAATCCGCATCTAGTGGAAAATCATTAGGGATAACGGATAATCGAATATCCAGCGGGACGGACCCGTGACCACATCCAAAGCCCATTATGCCTCATTTCAGAGAGGAGTGGCCGTCAACAAAAATAATTTACTGGACGCACCTTTAGCATCATCTGATGGATGCATAACGTTTGGGTTCTTTCATAAAAAGGGTTATATGCATACCTATTACATTCTGAGATTATGAAACATGTTCAGGGGGCTCGTGCCCAATGGACAATTACAGCATTTTCCAAACGTATTTTATTTCGATTAAGCATAGGGAGAAACTCCTTAATCTCGCATATTTCCGATTTTTAAGCGCAACTTATTTTTTAATTAAATTTTTTAAGTTTTTGGCGCGAAAACAGCGATGACGTCATCTGTTACGAAATGGCTACCGCTCGCTACTGTCGGTAATCGCAATAATGGTGCTTAGTGTTATTGTTGAGTCCGAAAAATCGCTCCGTTTCATGTTTATTTCTTAATTATGGGTTATAAGTACTGTATTGTGCAAGTGTACGAATACAACTGCACAAAAGCCCAGATAAATACTTCCATTACCCAAAAATAAATATGCTAGAAACAAGTGGTGCAAAGCCATTAAAACAAGTTTATTGCTAGTGCGAAAAGCAAACTTTCTTATTTAAAAATGAGTTTTTCTGAATACAAAACACTTAAATAAGAAATAAAAATATACGTTAAACACTTGCAAGCTAATTTTGTTCATTTAATTGATGATGTTATTTCAATAAACACGGTTTTAAAACATTAATACGCTATTAAGAAAATGTAACAACATATACCAATTTCAGCTTTTTTACCTATTAAACAGTTTTTTGAAAACTTAAATCGCTAAAAATTTCTATAATTGGCATAATATTGCAGAAATAATGAGAAATAACAGCCCTTCAGTTGCATTTTTGGATGGTATCTTATCATAACTTTCATTGCTGCACACAAGAACTGCTTGAAAAATACAAATGAATTTTGTGCCTGTCAATTGAAATATTAATACATATTTAAAAATATGCATATACCTGTGTAATGTTGGGTTTGAAAAGTTAGGTCTAGAATAGGTGGAGGTGTAGAACAAAAAAAACAGGACTTAAAAACAATAAATAGTGTCAGAGGGGTGAATATGAGTTTTTTCATGTGGTAATGCTTAGGCGAAAAATAAAAACCAAAAATTTAGCTGGCAGCTTAAATACTCACTGAAAATTGGAGTACTAGGCATCAAAAGAAAGGTCTTAGCCTCCATAAACAGAAAATACCAAAAGTTTTGGCCCCATATTACCCTAAAGAGTTTCGGGTCCAAATGTGTCTTTTAACATTGCATGCACCGACAGATGACAGTTATCACAAAGATAGAGGCCTGCATTTAAAAATATGCAACTACCTGTGCCAAGTTGGGTTTGAAAAGTTAGGTCTAGAATAGGTGGAGGTGTACAACAAAAAAACAAGACTTTAAAACAATAAATAGTGTCAGAGGGGTGAATATGAGTTTTTTCATGTGGTAATGCTTAGGCAAAAAATAAAAAAAATTTAGCTGTTAACTTAATTCACTGAAAGTTGGAGTGTCATACATCAAAAGAAAGGTCTTGGCTTCCATAAAAAGAAAATACAAAAAGTTTTTTGCAAAAAATGTCCCTAAAGAGTTTAGGGTCCAAATGTGTTAACATTGCATGCATCAACAAATGGCAGTTATCACAAAGATAGAGGCCTGCATTTAAAAAATATGCAAATACCTGTGCCAAGTTGGGTTGGAAAAGTTTGGTCTAGAATAGGTGGAGGGGTACAACAAAAAAAAAACAGGACTTTAAAACAATAAATAGTGTCAGAAGGGAAAAATTGGGTTTTTTCATGCAGTAATGATTAGGCGAAAAATAGAAACCAGAAATTTAGCTGGTAGTTTAAATACTCACTGAAAGTTGGATTGTTATACATCAAAATAAAGGTCTTGGCCTCCATAAAAAGAAAATACCAAAAGTTTTGACACCACATGTCCCTAAAGAGTTTAGAGTCCAAATGTGTCTTTTAACATTGCATGCACCGACAGATGACAGTTTTCACAAAGATAGAGGCCTGCATTTAAAATATGCAAATGCATGTGCCAAGTTGAGTTTGAAAAGTTAGGTCTAGAATAGGTGGAGGTGTACAACAACAAAAACAGGACTTTAAAACAATAAATAGTGTCAGAGGGGTTAATGTGGTATTGCTTAGGCGAAGAACAAAAACCATAATTTTAGCTGGTAGCTAAAATACTCACTGAAAGTGGGAGTCTTATACATCAAAAGAAATGTCTTAGCGCCTAGAAACTGAATACAGGCAAAATAGTAGTAAATTAGAGCAGTACAGTTTTAATCTTCAATATAGCATTCAATGCTCTCAGCAAAGGGTATACCAAATTATGAAACAATTCATACAAGTTTACTTGCATAAATGTACTAACTACAATCATTTCATTTGGCGAGACAGTATTGTAATGTGCATTTTTAATCAAATTTAAACATAGTTTTTCTGTCAGTTAATGTGTCAAAACTGTATTTTTTTATAGTAAATATATTTTTATTAACAAATTCAGTAATTTAAATTAAGAAAAGAGCATTTTTTAACTACTAGTTTGCTTTTTCTACTCTTTACTTTCCCATTTTGGTTTAAAATTATTAGATATTGAAAAACAGAAAAGAAAACATTCGAAATTCCAACCTTCGGAAAGGTAAACAAACGTTCACGAATTCGGAAGATTCCTTGGCTCATAACAGATGACGTCACAAGCAATCGGCAAATGGCGTACCGCTTTGTGCATTTATTCTTTATTAAATTACAGAAATATTTTTTTGAAATTTTAAGTTGATATTCGAAACCAGGAGCATTTTTTCTATCGGAACCAATAGTTTTTATAACACTTTGAAAAATATGCAAATTGTCCATTGTCATCAGAGCATCAATTTCTCATTGAGAAGGTTCCGGGTTCTAAACACGCTATCAATTTTCTATGACCTGCCAACTTTCCGGATTTAACATGACAATACCGGATTTTGAACTACTTTCTGTGAATTTCCGTGACAGGTACATAAATTTCTTGATTTTCGAAGGGGGAAACTTTAAACTCTCTGTTGGCGCCTAAGCGTGCGGAAAATTGTTATTAATGAGAGGAATTGTTATTAATGAGAGGATAATTAAATCTGGAGAGTTTGGTCCTTGAATCAATATAAAAATAACCACAGTGTGCAGGCCTGCATCTATAGCCAGGTATGTATCACCTCGTCACTTGACTGCTGTTCTATCAAATAACAAAAAGTACGCAACTCTGTTACAGCTTGATTTGATGCAGTTATAAATATATGTTTACTTATTTATTTTTTACTAGTACAGTATTGTATGTCTGTGTCATAGCTTCTAAAGGAGGGTAGAAATAGGCAGCCGGGAGCGATTAAATTACCAAATAACCTAAACATTATTGTTCACTTTTCACCAAATGCAGCAAAATCGTTTAATTTTTTTTGTGCCAGTGAATTTTTTTTTTTAAATTAGTAATCGAATCTTAAAAAATACAGGTAAATAAGAACAGCAAATCAATTCCTCCGTATCCACACAAGAGCTCCAAGAGGAAAGAACATTAAAGTCGCCTTCTCGGCGGAAACCCTTCACTGAATCTCGTTTTCCCTGCAACTTCCAAGGTCTGACCCCTTTACCATTTATGGTGCGAAGGACGGACAGCAATCGACCCCGATCGTTCGTACTTCCGTACTCGAGAAATATTATATTCAACGATGGAAATTGTTTGCCGGAACCTATGCAAAAGTTGTTGTAGTGGAGATTTATGGTACACATGTTGAATTGATTTAGTTTGAAAAATTACCGAAGTCTTGGGATTTTGATTGAAAGTAGGAATTAGTTATGGTTAGTGAGACTAATAAAAGATTATTTTTTAATTCAGCACGTTTATAAGTAGAAGAAAATTATGCAAATTTTAAAAAGTATTTTAAAAAAAATCTTTAGAAATTTATTGATTTTATACATGTGAATAGCACTTATTTTAAAAAGAATTATTTTTTAATCATGCACAATCGTTTTAAAAATATACATCAGAACATTAAATTTAGATAAAAGACACACTTTAGGATACTAAAATTTGATTTTCTCCTTTTAACTCTACGATAAAGATAAAATAAAGTACTTTTATTTACATAACCTTATCTGTGAAAGTAAGATTAGCAGTTATTAGATAAAAGCATCCTAAATTTTCAAAGTAATAGGCTTGTTATTGCTACTATACTCTAATTGAACTGATCGAAATAACTCGTATGTGAATTATATAAAAGGTGGAAGTTGGTATGGTTGAATAACCGTCGCTATATAGTTAGTTACTCGAGAGCTATTTATAAGGGTGGCAATTTTTTAAAATGGTTTCTTTTAAAAGAGAGTAACAGATTTTGAGGCATCTTTTGAAAGTGCCATCCTGTATACTATTATACAAGGCGGGCAAAATTGTGATACCTTGTTCCTTATATTTTGTCTTCAAAGTCAAAGAGGCACAATGTCTTATTCAAATAGTTCATAAGGTTGATAATCGTCACACTAGAGCTACACAGGGTCTATTTGAGATAGGCCTTTATAACAGGTAACAGGCTATTATGAACCGCGGTCAATTGACAAAGTCGAAACTGGAAACTCCAAACGCAAACATAATCACACCCTATTTAGGACACTAATTTTAAAAAAAATCGAACCATTCTCATCCCTTTTCTGAAACCTTGCTATCTTAGTTAAATAAAAGCAACAATTATCTTGTTCCCCATGTATGTAATTAAATCAAACGAAAAAAATACACTGCCTGATTTTATCTACGAAGTCCATTTTAGACGCTTTCGAAACAAATGTTGTCCAACCAGAAACCTGTGTGTGGGCAAAGGGAATTAAATGGGCATGACCCATTCGCTTATCTTGGCACTAGAAAGACATGAGTCACTATAAATCGACTACTAGTTGTAAACTAGACATACATAAAAAATAATGATAAAATGCGACATACACTCATCGATGTGACTGACCCTTAAGACTAAGACGGCACGAGTCATTATATTAATCTCTAGTTTCTACTTTTATCTTAGATAAATTTTTAACAAGTCAGGGTCAACTATTGAAGTAGGTATAGTTTTTTCCCCCTTCGAATTAATAGTATCTTGATAAGTTGTATCAAGTTCCCTCCTGTGAAAATTCCTATAATGCCATGAGAGTTATATCTTTAATGAGTGACTGTGTGTTTGCTTTTTTTTTACGTTCAAGTTGAGGGACTGTCTTCAAACCTGGTGTAAAAATACGCAAAATGGAAAAGATAAACTTAACCTTTTAGACCCTAGAAAATTCCTACACGTATATTTCTAATCAAAACATACTATTCATACAAATATGCTAAAAGTATGTTTTTCAAAGAATTTTTCGAAAAAATTATGTTTAATAGTTAGGGACACTCCTTAAAATAAAAAAATACACATTTTTTGTGCTATAAATGCAACAAAAAAGGCCGTATCACTAATTTGTAGTTAGATTATTTTTACATTGTTTTTAATGCAAAATGCCAATCAAATTAAATTAACTACTAAAAGAACTTTTTGAAAAGTTTGAAAAGAAAATTTAAAATAATTTTTTTAAGAACTCTAATATCGTATTGAACCTCGTTCAACTTCTTTTTTTATAGAAATAAATGACTAATACCTGTAATTAGAGGCTGAAAACTGATATTTGGATCTTCTTCGATCGGACCAGGTTAATTTCGTAACTAATTAACATGCAGACTTTTAGTTTGTTTATATTTGCATTCCAAATGACTTGTCAAACTCTAGCATAGTTAAAGGCAAATAATTCGCCAAGCATTTGTTTAGGCTTAATTTTGAAGCGATCAATAGCTTCACTTAGCAAACCTGTCTTTGCAGTTTTTGACTTGGCAACAAGTTTATCTTCTACCTATATCTATCACGGGGCCACTTTTATTTGCGCCCCTCTAAACATAAGATCTATGAAATATGGTATTAACCATCCTTACTAAGCTAAGCACTACTAGCAACAAAGGTAGCCGAAAAATTTATCAGCAAATGATTTTGACTACTTTTTCGTTAAAAAAAAACAGGAAAAATTAATACTGAGCAAAAATTAAATAAAAATTAACAAAAACACAAGACAAATAAAACATTTTATTCATTATAAAAACATGCAAAATATGTCAAGCATTAGTTAAAAACAATGGAATAGACAACTTTAAAACAAACAGATTGTTTCCCATTCAAAGAATGGGGATACTTTTGGGAACCGGAAACCCGCCGTATTCCCGACAATTTTATTTCAAGGAATGCATAGTAAGCAACGGAAATACATAACAGGAATACATATAACAGACGACGACGTCTAATGGTTTTGAACTTGTATATTTTAAAATTCACACTCTGTGTTCGATGATAAACTTAATTTAATCCTTATGATGGTTGACATTTTCTTAAAATGTGTCTTAGTGTCCAAAAAATGTCTAGACTTTATTGTATAGGCATATAAACTGCAGTATCCTCAAGTGAAATGGACTATTTTTGTTGAGGAATAATCAATCTTTTATCTTCTCGTATGTTACACGTATTGAGTTCTTACAGCAATGGACTGAGTAATATTTGCAGATTCTGCAGTTTATCTGCTAACGGAAGTTTAGAGAGAAGTAGAATTAAATGAGAAATAACCCTTCCTGAATAGATTAAATATCACTTCAAAACATCTATGGATAATTAAAAAATAACTTTCAGTTTTAAAAAAAGTGTTTTTTAAAATATTGAAAAAATATGAATTTTTCTGTAATCTGCATTCAATAAATATCCTTATCAGAAAAAAAATTTACAATGACGCACAAAAGTTCTATTTACAATTCCGATTTTTATAAATGTTCAAACCTGCATTTTTAGTTTATAAGAACTCACAAAGAACGACGTATTTTTTAAAAAATATATACTTTCATTCAAGTGTTTCTCCAAAGCAGAAATTTTATTTTTTACTTCCAGAAAATTATAAGAAAAACATGTTTCAAAACATTTTAAGTGAGACTTTTAGTATCATTAAATTCTGTTTGACTAGTAAATTAAGTAAATATTATGCTATATATTTCTAAATGCTATCACAGTAGATTTCTGTTTTCGTTACAAAACTACATTTAATAATATTATTTCGTTACAAAATAAATTTTATACGAAAATCATCGTTACTATATAAAAAAAAATTTACGACCCACTTTATAATAAAATTTATAAATTTAAAGGGATTATTTATAGAAGAGATCGTATATAAACACTAAGGCAGTTGTTTATAATTTTCTTACTACGAAGCAATATTTTAAAAATTCCAATAAAAAGGTATTTAGTTACGAAAGGCCTGCTCAGGACTTTCTTTTTGTATGAATTATTAAATTTTTCTTGTCACTTAATTTGTTTGTTTTAAAAGAAAATCTAAATTATTTGGTATACAATAGTACATTATTAAGTAATTATGGAGAACCCATTGGAGGATTCCATTTAGAGAGTTCATGAAAAGTGACCAGAAGACATTATTTAACTTAAGATGCATGATTAGTTGAATTGTTATAAATTAAGGATTTTTAATAGTCTTGTAACGATATTATTTGTAGAAACATTTACTGGGTTAACAGTATACAAAAACCCATTACTCCATCTAATAAATTAACCTTAACAAAATTCTTACATCACTATAAAAAGAATTTGTTTCTACCGATGATTTTTTTCTTTAAAGTATACAAAAAAAATTATGTGCAAGTTTTGTAACTTTTTATTAATAAATAATTTTATTATTGAACTCTGCAGTACTTATAATTTTTAAACAACTTTTTTAAATGCACTGCAAAATTCGCCAAAAAGATGAATAAACGTAATTTTCAGGAAAAACTAAAAAATAATAATAATAATAATTTAACACTTCAATTGCAATATGTATTGGGGCATTACGGATGGATCCTTTGAAAACTGGATTATCTTAACGCCCTATTTAAAGAAGAAATTTTAGTTGGAAAACATTTCGTTCTAAAGAAATGCATACACCCAACTCGTGTCGAAAGCACAACTACATTTATATTCAGCATGATAACGAAAGTCGCTGTAAAAAGGCAAACATCGATTGTTTCATACCGAACTTTTTCATGCACCAGATAAAGAAATTTCTTATCATTGATATAAAAAGTGCTGGGATGCCTTTCATGTTAATATAATTTGTTTTGGCGCTATTTGCTTAACTGAAATAAGTTTCTCATGTGCAAATTTTTCAGAAACCTTTTTTTTGGGGGGTGGAAAAAGCAAGTTTACGATTGTACTTTATGTTGTACAATTTTGTATTTTGACACACACAACTACTCTTGTGTGTTACTTAGCATTACTTCAATAGCACGTATGTGTTATACGAAAATATTTTAACACTTGAAAATAATAATCTTATACTGCAGAGTTAAATAACATCTTTAAAAATATTATATATAATTTCCATATATATATTTTTTCATGCATCATGCATTCTAACAATATTATGGCACGATATAGCATTAAGTAAAAAATATTAGTGCAGACAAGCAGGGTATTATTGCACGTTTCAAAGATATCCTTGTTTTAAGGATAAAAAGCAAAGATAAGACAACACGTACAACAGCATTGCGATTTATTAAGCTCTTAGAATAACGAAAAAGGCACGACTATCCATTTTTATCATATAAAAAATAAAAATAATAAAAAATACATAGAGAAGGTGGCATTATTTGGACAGCTCTGATTACCGACCTCCAAGGAGTAAGTTTCTTTTATTTTTTTAAGCAAAAGCAATTTAAAGTTTGATTAATTATTATCCCGCCTGCAGGCATAAGTGACTAAAGTAGCGAGAGAAAAAACAAGAGAAAAAAAGATAAGAAAGAGAAAGAAGCAATTGATGACGGAAAACCAGCTCCGCATTCTTAATTTGTAAGCTCTTTCTGCAAAGAGGAGGAGTGAAGGTTCGTTCCAGACAGCCATTCACCATCGAATATTCTGAGTCATGTGATGACTCCGACACCATAATAGGAAATAGAAGTCAAATTGATGGCGGGTCGCAAAGTGGATGGCAATTTTCGATCATTTTCTCGGGCTTCTTTAGGAGCTTCCACACTTAAGTGGCAGATAGCACCGATCGACAGGTTGGCTACTTCCAGATATGGGTGCCAGTCTAGTGCAGAGCAAACCGGAGACATAGACAGTCCATTGCACTTTTTTGTAACCTCACATATTCAACGATTATTATCAAGATAATTGTTAAGGTCTTCGCCTACAAACTCAAATGTATTCCTATTTCGGAGCACAAACGATATATGGCACACTTAAGGTGAGGTCTAGGTTACAATTAAATGGATACATTTGGCAGCATGAGTCATGGGTATCAGGTATCACTTATTGAGCGCACCAATCTTGAACTTGCAGTTTTCACAAATTAGAAGTACTGCAATGTAAACATTCAGGTTGCATAAATTGGATTTTCAGCAACATGAATTTGCATGTTGCACTTATTAGAATTTTTGCAACATGAACTTGCGTGTTGCACTAAATGGAAGTTTTGAAACATGAACTTGCAGGTTTCACTAATGGAAAGTATCGCAACTTGAACTCGCAGGTCGCATCAATGGAGAATATACTTCTTTTGATTCACAACTCAAAGAAACTGAGAAAAGTTTGGTCCTATATAAAAAAGGGAGAGGGCTGTGACAGTTCTTTAAATCATATAGAATGGTGGAAGTTTCTGCTCCTGACAGTCCTCGAAGTTGTGATGATGGAACTTGGCAGGCGGGTGGTTTGGCGTGGAACTGGAGGACGAAGAGGCGGGGAACTGGGATTGCTATGAGTAAAGTAACAATGGGTCACAACATGCACTACCACCTTCTCTATTTAAAAAAAAAATTAAAATATACATGCATCAAAATCTAATTAAAAATGGATTGCCTTTTGTACGTCAGTAGCTTATACAAAAATATCGTTATATTCCTATTTTGACAAATATTAACGGGTTCTCCAATAAAATGTCTTGGAATGCATCACATTACTTGCTTTCTCAATATAATTTTTAATTTCATCACAACAGAATTAGTTTTATAACTAAGCCATCTTTTTGTCTCATTTGTTTGGAGTATCAATATAGTTCTTCTGTTTAGTTCGCAAGCCTAAGGTTCACACTTTTCGATTTTCGACTAGTCGTCAATGAAACCAACGAGAACGTCTTCGTTCTCATTCCCACTCCACTTGTTTGCACTCAGGCTTGTGAACTAAACAGAAGGACTAAAGTATACTTTGTGTAAACTCAAACCAACCATGAATCTAAATAGATACCATTAACATTAAGCAGTAAAAAAACACATCTTCCCCTTTATCAACGCTAAATTTTAAAATAAGGTGCAAGTTATCTCGAAATAATTGAAGTTAAGAAAAAAAAACTCAAGTCTTTAGGGCAGTTTCACATGAAGTGGTTTTGTGACCGAAAGGTTAGTAGAAACTAAAAACTTTATTGCGATTTCTAGACAACAAATAAAAACACTCACAAACATTTAAAAGAATAACTTGTAAAAGTATTTCCTGGTTTCAAAATGAAAACTGTTTTGCCGTGACGGGGACGAAAGCTTTTAATGAGAATTAACAGTACCAGTACCAGAAACTAGCACTTCAATCAGTTAAGTTTCAAACAAAGGGCTAAAGAAAGGAAAATATGTATGTATTTATTCCTTACAAGCCGCCAATCTCGTTTTAGTTGCGTGGAGGTCTAAAAGAGATTTATAATACTCCAAACATCGATTTCAAGTTGGCCAGCAAGCTGAAAAACCCAAGTCAATTTTCTTAATTACTTTTGATTCTGTATTCATTTATCACCTGCTCGTTTATCTCTACATTATCGAGACAACCCTCTGCGAGTGTGGGTGTTGTTGTCTAAAATACAATACAATGAGACCCTGATGTCGGAAGTGGAGCATGTATTTATGCAAAGCATACAAGTAAATTACGAAAACTTGTCCCCCGAGATTAGCTAAAACTTAGGGGAAAACTTAAAAATAGAGATTTTTTTTAACATTAAATAGTTTTGTTTTTTTTAAATCGCACTCAGGTAAGTATAATTAAAGAATAAGTAACATTATTTTATTATAGAATTCTACCAATATACTTCTAAACTGAGACTTGAAATTATACTGTGATGTGATGTAACGATGAAGGGATTTTGTAATAATTAACATATTTTAATTTTTTTTAAAAATTCGGATTTTAAAGAGATGTAGCATCTTTGAACTTCTGACTTCTCTCATAGATTAACATTCTTAATGTCATAATGAAACGACCTTGATACTTATCATTTATATATCAGCCGATTCTTTTAAGTATAATTTATGCAATAGTACCTAGATGCATACTAAGGTATCAGAATTTAGATAACGGGTGGTATACAATTAAACTTATCAAGTTCATTATGAGTGATTTTTTTTTTGTATGGAAACTAGTAAATTGATTCGATAAGCTCCGAGATTCTTGTTGCTTATCAGATCGATAGATAATTTTGTCGCGTTCCTATGCATATAACAAGGACATAAAAATTATAACGCTTAAAATCATTTAAATTGATATTTATGTTTTGAGGTATGAAGCTCGTTAAAATAAACGTCGTATTAAAGTTAATTTGTTTTCTAAAATAGTAAAAGGAAATACTTTCAAGCCATCAACGACAGTTGGTAAGAAAATTTACCACGCGAAAATGAGCTTTCAGCTACAGTTTATTTAAGCCAGCATATTATAAGAAAAATGAGGACCATTGTCCTGAATCTATATATATAAAGGCAAAGTCCTGACCGACTCACTCACGTATCAACGCCCAGCTCAAACTAGTTACTGGAGGCAAATCTACCAAATTTTCGGAAAATATTCTTTTTATATCGTAGGCATCGTTTAAGAAGCGATTTTTAGAAATTTGAACCCGAACGTGTGCAGGAGTGTAAAACGTGAGACGATTTCCCCATAGGAATAGCATTGTAAGATTCGAATTTATTGTCGAATATTTTTTTATTTCAATTTAAAAGAAATCAGCGCGTTCAGCGTGAACGAAAATTAAGTATAATCATGTAAGAGAAGGCGAGTTTAATTTTTAGGATTGTTATTTGAACATTATTTTATTTATTGAATTTAAATCTTAATTTTTTTTGTTTCCGAATTTAATAGATGTTTACAAATGGTAAGGAGTGACGATATTGCTACACTGTTTCATGACTTTAAAGACGGTAATTATTCCAGATCTGATGGCCGATTTAATTTTGGCATTGGCGGCGTTTTTCGAAGTAACAAAATTAACGTAGGTTAACTTTTCCCATCCAGTTGTATGGGTACGTGTGAATTATCGTCGCATTAGAGCTATATAACAGTCGACACCTGAGTAGCCACCCAATGCAGCTTTTAAGGGCGACTTCATACGCATCGTCGGGCTAAATATTTAACGTGCACTTACACCACATGGGGTATTATTCGTAACACATTTTGGCTGCATTATTTGAAGGGATTTGCATTATTTGTAGGTCGGTATATAGTTATTTTGACGATGCCCGGACCCGAATCTGGGACCTATAGCATGCGAGGCGAAAGCCTTCACCGACAGGGCACCCCAGTCACGCCCCAGTCCCGTAGAGTGGTCGAATATAGGTGGAATGTTTACCACATTTTGGGCATTTTCGTGTAAGGGCAAATAGAAACTGGCCATTATATCACAGCTATTCTGGCAATTTAACAGAAGGGAAAGCCATCTAACTTCTAGAAGGGCCTAGATACAATCAGATTTATTTTTTTAAATTGATGCCGGTATTAGAATGGGAGGAAATTATAATATACCGATGGAGTGCCAGTGCTGACCAGTGGAGAAGGGATCAATTGGTATGAAATAAATTTTTACATAAAAATCACCGTTATTTAAGGGTACACCCGTGCAACGCCGTGTTTATAAAACTAGTAGTTTATATAGGACTAATTAAGTTACACAAAAAAAACGAAATAAAACAAAATTTTAGTTAACGTTTTTAAACGGAAATGAAGGTGTTAATGGCGTTCACAATAGTCGTTGTTGATGTTTTAATTAATGTTAGAAAAGTTATTGAGAAATATTTAGTATTATTACAAGCCCTTTTTTTATATAATGAATGTAGGTTTATAATATCAGGTTTTGGCATTGTTACTTTTAGGCTGTTCTAAATTACAAGTCCCGTCCCCAAAGCCATCAAGCAGTTTTAGTAGGGGAGACCGGGGTTAGTTGGCATAAGGGGTTAGTTGGCATTGTGCCTTTAAAAAAATTCACTGTTTATTAAGAGCGCTACTGAGCCTGTCACATAATCGTCATTTAAACGTCCAACTTGCATGAGAACGCCAGTTGGATCCAGGCATTGCCTTTAGAGGAAGGATGGAAAACGTGATTTTCATATAAGAAAGTAAAATTTTGATTATTCAGTATTTGTCGTTTTGTACAGTAGTACAGTCATTCAGGAATAACATTCACAAGTTTTTAGTATCTTTGGGCATCTAGCTAAAAGATTATAAACCCATTTCTGCTGAAGTTCATAAACAATTTTTTTGGTGGCCATGTTTATTTTACTTGCTCGATTGGGGTTAGTTGGCATAGGGACTCGGGGGCTAGTTGACATAAGCTGGCTGGGTATGCCAACTAACCCCGCAACAACGGGTAAGTTGACATAAGTATGCCAACATTCATAGCGACCTAATTTTAGTTAGGTATAGGCTACTGCATAATAATAAATTATTATTATTTTTATCTATACATATATAAATGCGGAAGGCGTTTTATTTTCGCAGTCATAACTCAATAACGGCTGGACAGATAATAACTTTTACTTTAGATACTTTTACGTAGATTTGTCATACTCAGAGTTTCAAAAATGGCATAATTTAAGACTATACAAATTTCAGCTCGATTTCAAGCAAACGGTTGTCTAGTTATTATTATGTAATAAACGGAAACTGCAAGTTCACTTTTTCTGCCTTACCTATCTATGATAATGGAAATATTTTTTGTTCAGATTATGAGTACCTATAAACGAAAAACTGAGAGGGCTACAATGACAGCAGATCATCGAAAGAGAGTTGTTGAGGCACACTTACTGGAAAAAAAAGTTTGATAAAAGTAGCGGATGAATTTAAGATCTCTGCTGGAAGTCTTGCATGGTATTGTAAGATCGCAAAATTAAAAATGAATTCTCGCTGCCTAAAGGGTACCAGAGGGTATTGGAGGATATGGGATAGTGCGGCAGGTGTTCACTCCTTAACAAGAATTTGCTTTGAGTGAATACCTTGTGAAGGCAAGTGACATATACTTCGGCCAGAGCCCAAAAGAGGCAAGAAGGTTGGCATATCAATATGCAGTTGCTAATGGCACTGCACATCCTAGTAGTTGGGACTCAAAAGAATCAGCAGGCGTTGACTGGTTTTCTTTTTTCCTAACACATCACCCACAACTTTCAATACGTACCCCCACGGCAACGAGTTTGGCTGGAACGTCCAGTTTCAACCCACATAATGTTCAAAGATTTTTCAACCTCCTAAAATCAGTAATGAACCAACATTCATTTACCGCCCAGGACATATGGAATGTTTAATTTTAAGCTGATAAACATTCATTATAATTACACCTTACATAAAGACGAGTAAAATCGCTTGCCTCATTTATGCCAACTTACCCCACTACCTATGCCAACTAACCCCGATACCGGGGTAGGTTGGCATAGTTTGACTGGACAATTAAGAACATTTTTCACACAAAGTGGCAACAATATATTTATTCAATTGTATGTGTGATTTGTAGCCAAAATGTTTACCTACATTACCAACTTTTTACATTTCAAATATCTTCAAACCAAAAAATTAGAAAAATTGTGAAGTGAAAAGTGTGCCAACTAACCCCGGTCTCCCCTACACGTTATCGACCAAAAGCAAAACAAATTGGTTTTTATATTATTGTGTTTTTCATCTCGATAATAAGCCTTAGTCTTTCCCAACATAGTATTAACCAACTGAAGAAAGTGAGCAAAGTACAAACTTGTTTCGATTGCAAAGGATTTTTCCCTTACAATTTCAAACATTCCATGTTTCTTTCATTCAATGAAATAACAACCCTATTGGAATGTGGCATGGATTTAAATAGGATCTGGAACTAAAGATATCCGGATTTTCTGAAACTTTTATGGCCACACTTTTTAAAATTGTGATTTAATCCAGTACAACAACAATTATTACGACAAAATACATATTAATATTTCAGGAGTCGAAAATCGTTAGTTATTTTTCACAATCTACAATCTTTTCCAATTCTCAACTAATTTATAAGAGGCGTGGAAACCCTGACGTCAGGGCCTGCTCTTCCATAAGGCCTGTTAGGCCCGGGCCTAGGGCCCCCAAATTTTAGGGGTCCTTAAATTTCAGTTTCTATTATTTCTATTATGCTAAATGCTGTAAATTCCCAAAATATCAGTAAACTAAAAAAATTCGGATACTCCACTTTGTTTTTTGCTCAATTTTAAGTGAGTAATTGACCTAACGTTATTGTTTTGATCGATGTTTGTAAGGAATCCGATAAAATTGTAACAAAAATTTTACATATGGGTCCTATGGCACCATCATTATTGGAAATCATACATAAAATTTTCCGAAAAGGGGCCCCCCCCCAAAATAGGTTGTGCCTATAGTCTGAGATTTCCTAGAGCAGGCCCTGCCTGACGTAGAGAAATTCTAGGCGGTCAAACAAAACGGGCTTTACAATACCGCAAAAACTCAGATTTTACCCTCGGTTATATTTTGAAGCGTTGAATCATTAAAAGAAAAAACTACAGCGTCGTAAATTTCATGTTTTTATATCATCTAAAGTTAACCCCTCAATTCATGAAAATGTATTACACATTTATGTTTACAACAGATCGTTGAAATATAATTGCTTTAAAAGTATGAGAAAGTAAATTAAAAAAAATTAGTTAAAACAAAGGTTTTTCAAAGTATCTTGACAACTGACAGGAAGCTTTAGCCAGTTGTGCCAAAGAAGAGCAAAATGATCGATTATTTATTAGAAATTAAAATATTTTAATCATACCGCTTTTGATTGATTCAAATTTGCAAAATAAAAGGGAAAACAGTAACCATTAAATTCTTTTTCACTTGCTCCGAAATCTCACTTAAAGAGAAAGCTGGAGAACTTGTGACTAACAAATATATATATTCTTATTTTTCGATAAACAAACAGGTCTAAAAATTTAATCCAAGTATCAAATTTTATCCAAAAAATCTTGTTTTCAAGTTATTTGATATATTGAGAATAAAATTCGCAAAAATTTTCTTGTGTGATTTTAAAAGCAACTTGACCTGCCTTTTGGTGAAACAATTAGATCGCGAATATTTTTTTCATTAGCATAGTAAGTATCAATTGTTTGCTATCAAGAGAACCGCATATTAACCGACTAACTTATTCTATATCATAAGTAAAACAGTTTCTATAAGCTGCTAAGTAATAAAGCGAGCAATACACAATTGCCATTTTTTTTAAAAAGAAATTTCATGTAATTTAAGTTTCAAAATTAAGGATATTATTCAACGTTAAACATTCTCAAATGTATGCATCTTCAATTTTTTTCGGAAATTGGAGCTTCAATATGTGAAATTCCTTAAAAAAAATTCGGAGTGAAATTTATATCTAATTTCAATGGAATTACTATAAGAAATTTAAACATTAATTTCATTGTTGTAACAACTTTCATGGGCCTAGTTAAAAAAAACTTTTAAAAAAACACAATGATGTCATTTGAATTTTTAAAAAAAAAATGCTATTTAATTTTAAGTTGGAACGAATTTTTTTTTATTTCTTAGTGTAAGAGACTTACATGAAAGATAATTGTCGAATTACACAAGAAAGAAAATTGAATGCCAAGCTTCTGCAGATGCAAGAAAGAAAAATCAGATTGTGATAAACTATCTAGCTAGAAACAGGCAATGTTTTGATTAAACTTGGGACTATGTATCACCTTTTAAAAAAACAAGCCAAAAATTTAAGAAATAATTTTATTTTTATTAGTTATTTTCATATATCAAATAAGCTGAAATTCTTGTGATTATGAAACACAATGGTGTTTTAATTCCTTTACAGTGTTAAAACATTACATTACACAAATTTTAAATAAAGTGAATATCAACACACTTAGTTAAATATTTCTTTAAAAAAATAGTTTTTAAAACAAAAATAAGATTGTACACCTAGATTTACTCTATTTCATTCCCCACATCAAAGTAAATGAAAATGAGTTTTTTTCCTGATAGATACAAAACTTTATAGTTATTTCGTATCATAAGTTGGAAAAAGTAAATTGAGAAAACTAAAATAGCAACACAACCAAACTCCTAATTGCAAAAATTAAAAGTTATTAATGTTGTCGACGATATAAATAATCCTTCCTTTATACAACAGTCCAAATTCATATGCACCTAACATTTTTTTTAAACTTCGTTTTAATATCATATCAGGTAATTTTATTATTTTTCATGTTGAAACGATGATCTGGGATTTTGCAGAAATTTTACCCCTCCCATAAGGAAGAAATATGTTTCAATCATGCCACACTTAACCACAATAGAAGTAATTATTTAAAAGAAAAAATTAAACAGGCCACAAATTCACTTGTGTTCAATAATACTTTGATGATTTACTTGAAAACAACTTGACTTTTAGTATTAAATCTTACTTAAAATCATCCTAGAAAAAACATTTATAAATGGACTTGTGTTGCATTAGAGTTACTCAAAGGCTATTGAAGACGGGCTTGGTTACTAAGTGCAACTGTTAAATGACGAGACTTACACTTGAGCAGGCACTCAATGCAACTGCAACGCATGCAACAATAGACTACAAACCATGATGGATTAATATGCACTAGCCCCCTTTACACACTATGTTTATCATTAAATTATAAGCCACACAATCCCTTTATAGGATTGGTTGGCAAGTTTAGGCAAAGGTGGTTAAAACCACTGGTAGAAACCTACATGACAAAAATTCATATCTACACACACAAAAAATAACGAACATACAATAGATAATGCATAAGAAAAATAGTGGCAGAAATTGTCAAAATATCAAAAACCAACATGAAACTAGGGGTGTGAAATACCAACAGGCTTTCAATTATCACTCAATATTCCATACACTAGAATTTGGTTAAAGATTTGCACAAGGTGTTCGTTTTTCAGAAAATACCTTTATAACCTAGGATGTTTGATGGCAGATACCCTTTGCGCATAAACGATTTTTATCATGCTGTCTGGCAGGTACAATAGTCTTTACGAGTAATATGCAAGCCTGCTTCCTTATGGATTGTTATGGTAACTTTTTTCTTGAATTTCCAATGATTACTGAAAGTTATTCGTGATTACTAATTGTGGACTTAGCATGGCTTCGTCATCAGAGAGATGTAAATAATATTCCGAGTCTATTCTGGAGTATATTTTACTTAACAATATATTTCGTTTCACCAAATTTCTTTTCAAGACACAAAGATTGTTCTTGTTACCAATATTCTAGAAATTTCACTCTATAACCAAAAGAAATTTTAGATAATGGACTTGGAATGACTTCAGCAACACGGAAATTTTGCATGTGAACTCAGGATCATATTGCAGTGTGGAACGAATGGACAAAAAACAAATTAGAGTTAGTTATTTTTCCAAATTTTTTTTGTATGAGCTGTAACACCATTGGTAATATTCAGCTGTGATTCAATATTTGTTCGGTTTGTATTTCCAGGAAAGGGTGCGAGCGGCAAACTTTTCACTTTTTCCCACACTACTTGGGTTCGGAGAGCAGTTGCGAATAACCTCACAGCAGAGCCTCAAACAAGGAAGAACACGCCGCCTGCATTGTTTTATGAAAAACTGCACAAGGTGGTGGGGAAAGCCAGGCATGGGTTCTAATCATACAGACTATAAGAACATAGTTGTCACCTTAGTAGGCTTCCAGCGCAACCTAGTAGCAAAAGAATATACCCTGCACCTATATGTCTAAGGGTCAATTTCTTACTAACTGGAACTCTCACATACTCTTAGGAGAAGTAGGATCTTTACTTGGGAGAGGAGGGAGGAAGAATGAGATCAGATGTAAAAAAGAAATTCCCGTTGAAATACACATTTATTAACTCTAGATTTCTATGCCTCACTGGAAAAAGAATTACAACACCTCATTCCAACATCACGCAAAAAAAACTTACCAAAAAAAGCACACTCACACTTACCTTATCACAGTCATCAGCCACACTGTAGGTGAGATCTGTCTCCTCGAAGCCTGTGGCACTCATTCTTTGGTCGAGGGCCGAAGCACCAGGCCCCGGGGGTAAATCAGGCGAGTTCAGGCAAGTCTGGATCAACGCCTTGCCAGCCTCACTCGTGATCATGGGCTGGAGTTTGCGTGTTGCAAATGTGTAAACGTGGCCCGTTTCGCTAGCCACTAGAAGCATCACTTGCGTGCCGGTCAGTGTGGACAGTTCATATGCCTGGAAAATATAAAAATTTACATGTTTAAATTTTTATGTTAGTATTTAGTAATGCTATCAACAGCCTATATTTGCAAAATGTAGCTGATAGTTTTAAACATAGAGTTAGGAAGAAGGAGTAAGTTCAAATGGGTTTGAAGCACGGCTGTCAGGTTTTTCGAGCTACTGTGCATAACATACCGGCACTGAGGAATCCTAAGATGCACCACTTTAGTGGGTTTTTTTATCTACTGCTCATGACATTCATAGTAATTGAAACTGGCACCAAGGTATCTCGAGATGCACTGCTCTGCTCTAGCCTGCTTCTTTTGTGCGTTACTGCGCACATACATTGAACCGCTCTATTCTCTTTCCTATTCTATGGTTTTGAAGCTCAACCACAACTGTGTTGGCATGAAAATCATTTAAAACTAAAGCCTTAACATCATCTGCTGCAGACTCACATTTATCTATGTACCTCAGAACAATATTTGCTTAAGGGATTACTAAATGTAAATGTGTCAAAAAAATTAACATGTGGTTTTTAATTGAATGTAAGGCACTGGTCGAACAATTTTAGTAACTGGAATAAATTCTGTCTGACTTGGGTATATATATTTGAATATAGACTAATCAAAATTTCAGGTAAAGATACAATAGAATGAAGTCTAACACTCACATTGACACCCAGTGTGATCTATAAAGGTTACAGAATGTTTCAACCAGTAAACAAACTTAACATGCATAAATCACTTGTATGTAAATAATGCTTTATGACATCTCTAGAACTCTACACCAAAACCGACCTTAAGTTTGCAGTATACAAATGTTCTACAAGAAAAAGGGTAAATAGTTCTCATTTTCGAGTGCGAGAATCGAATACAAAAAGGTATTTCCCATTCAATAAACAAATTTATTTGTTATTTCAAGACATAAATTTATTATTTATATTAGTTTAGCTTCAGTTAAAGTGTTATTTTAATTATTTTTTAATTCGATTTTGACGTAACAGGGCGCACAAATATCAGGGTCAAAGGAGCAACCAATAGGAGTATTCGAAATTTCGGCGCCAGCAGCGTTGTTTACGCAGTTTCCTCCGCCTAGTACATTTCTCTGCTGCAAACTTAAGGTCGGTTTTGGTATAGATTAAGGTGGAATTTGATAGAAATTCTTTGTAAGACCTCCTAATTTTAAAAATATATCAATTAAAAAACAGTGCCTAAAAATTATCACTTACTAATTGTGAAAAGAAAAATAGAATTTAAATGCTGAAGCCATTTCAAATACTCTCTTTATGCAACACTTTTTGCCTCACTATTCCACACACTTATGATATGTTTCATTTTCAAATATTTAGTAAGAAACATTTTTTTTTCTTAAGCTTATAACCAACTTATTATTTATCCCTTTGGTATTCTGTCATCCAAAGTATGTAGTTCATTTGTTTTTACCATTTTTTAAAAGGCATTAGGTTTCTAAAAAAAAACTGGATGAGCATAGGGCCGCAAAAGCGACATGCAGCTTTTCTAACAGGGTTTATGAAAATCAAATTAAATGTCTACATATGAATAGCTAAAGGGAGTCAAGTTCAATGGAGAATTTTTCTGTATCTTTCCTTTCAACACTTTAATCAAAGAAGCACAGTTATATGAAAGTCTTTCTGTATACTGGACAACCTGACATTGCTTTACATTCAGCAATTGATATGAGAGAGAAGCGTCAAAAGGGATTTCTCCCATTGTTATTCAAATTTATAAAACGTCTTATATTGAGGTGTTAGATTTTAAAACAGTTAATCAAAATCTGCTCATTCTACTAGCTTGCAGAACACATTGTAGTGAGGGTCAATGCCAAGTGGTTAGTTCAACGATGTTCTTCCGTTTAACTTCTGAAGCAACCATGGTATTCATTCATTGCCCCTGGAAACATGAAGGTCTGAGTGGACCCACGACCAACCACCCAACTAGTATATTAACCAATCACAGATTTCGGAAGTTGGCAGATTTGAGATCTGTGGTGCTCTTCTGTACTATAAGTTTTACTATTTAAAGAAAATTCAGCATTATCCAGGATTTTTTATTATCCGACCTACCTCCGGTTCCAGTTGGATCCGATAATCGAGGTTCTTGATTGTGTAAGAGGTACATACACCATTTACAAAAATATTTTAGAGTATGTAAAAGCTTGTGACAACTTAGTCATTAAATATAACTTTAGAAAAACAATGTTCATTATAATGAAAAGAATTAATTATTCTTAGTTAAGATTTAAAAGCAAATAAAATGCTAATAAACAAGTGTTTCAAATTGTTGATATAGGTTTATAGTATAGGCATTTCTTAATTTACTCAACATTTTTATTTAAAAAAATATATATGAAGATCGTTTTTGCTCAAAAATTTAGAAAATATTTCATCTATTTCATCCACAGTGTTTAAATATATTAAGTGCGGTGTGAATGCAAATGTTTTCTTTTATTCTGTGAAATTCGATGACTGGTTAAGTGCAAGTGAACAGCCAAGACTTAAGATTTCAAAATAATTTAGCAGACGTCTCTGAGAATGCATGATAAATGTAACAGGAAGCATCTCGGTCAAAGGGCGCCCTGATTACAACAGGCGCATCCGCACATGCTACAGATACATGGAAATTTCACAACACCGAAACTAATTCGCGCATCAAAAGCTATTTGTATGGATAGGGGAGCCCAAAAACACCCTTCACATATGCAAACAACATCCATTAAAGAGATAAAAAATATTCACAATCAATCGTTTGGTCGCGCACTAACCTTTTTCATAATCCCCGTCTTTCTTTTGCTGAAGGTCGTGTATCGTCTGAGTTTGTTATCGATAAATTCCATTTTGATTTTGACTCGCCCTTTCGTCTTTTTCCCGTTGGCGGGCATGGTTTTCTTGGAGACGGCCCCGGAGGACGGTCCCTCGCGGCCGCTGTTGTGGTTCAGGCCGTACCCCTCGTTGTCGTGTCCGTTCGACGGGTGGTATCCTTCGTTGTTCATCCCTAAAACCATGGGGTCGTCGTCGGAATCGTCTGCCTCTTCCTGTTTCGGATTGTTGTTGTGGAAGCTGAATGGATGGTCACCACGGCTACCGTAGCCGCTGAAAGAGCTTTGCATGCCGCTCCGATAGGAACTGCCTAGTCAAACAAGCATCCAATCCTTTCGGCTCGCGCATATGGGAGAACACGATAATCTCGCTTCTTTCGAGCACGATTTCGTCACCGACTATCGGCGCTGGAATACATTTATCGGTTGGTGCTCCCTGAAAAATTAAGCTAAAATATAGTCCAGTTATAAACAAAGCAAATTCCGCACCCTACTTGATTTCGAAACTAGCTACCGGTTGGTCTGTTGGCTCGTGACACTTCGCCGTAATGTTTATAGAGTAGAGTTTTTAAAGAGCAGTTTACGTAGATCACGTGCTCAAGGCTGCGTAGCCATATTTGGTAAACGGGGTCTCCAAATTTGGAATGGAGTCCATATATGGAACGAGCGAATCAGATAAAGTGAGAGTGTTTGGATGGGGAATTCAGCCAATGGGGGATCGGCTCTTGTACTGTCACTAAAATACCATCTAAAGAGATATGCATAATAATAAATAAGTTTAATCGTTTTATGATATGAATGAATGGAGATGTTTGGTGAATCGTTTGAGTGAAAAGATGAATTAATTACAGCTTTTACTTTTTTGACTGATTTTTTTTAAAACTTGTAAACTTATTGTTCAGTTATTTTACTAATATTATGGAAATTAAATTTTTAATCGAAGCGATGATTTTAAAATTCATTTAAACATACTTATTTTTTTCTTTACCTCAAGGTAGGAAAAAAGGATAAATAAATATGAAAAAAAATTATAAACTTACTATCACTCCATAGACCAACAATCCATCAAAAACATTTACATAAGATTAAAATTTAAAGATTGATTCATTTTCAAAAAAAAAAGGCATATTTCATAAAAGCGGAAAAATGGTGCATCAGACTTCTGAAGCAAAGATTTAAAATACAATAGAATATGAGATGCAATGGAAAAGTCAGATGATCGTCTTGAAAAATTATCTAAGAAGAATAGTTCTATATTTTATTTAGTGGAAAATTGTGTGTATCAAACATTTCTTTTCTCCATAAACACTTAAATTCCTATAATTCAACCATGTGTTTTTTTTTTTTTTTTAATAATGTCTGAAAAGATAAATCATTGAGATATTTTTTTTTTCGCATTTCATCTCATTCGCACTTCATCTTCGTACTGAATGATTAGGTAAATATTAATTATAAACAATTAACAATACATTAATATGGGAATATTTCTTATGATGTCACGCTTCTCATGCTGCAATTTCATTGTTTTTTTTTTTTTACCTTGACAATGTGTTGAAACAAGCCCAAGAGAAATTAAATGGAAATGTTTCTTGTGGTATCTTTCTCTTCTTACTGAAATATCATTGGTTATTTGGTCTTTTTCCCGTATTACAAAAAACAAGCCAATTGGTTTCTGGCGACGTCTACTGCAATTCCATTGGTTGTTTAGTTTTCTTTCCGTACCACGTGAAACAAGACCATTGTTTTCCCCAACAAATGATGATTATTTCTAGCTGTGTTAAAGCCTTTTGTAGTAGTAGAAGTAGGCCTATAACATAATTTTCAAACCAAAACGAAAATGGATAGCAATATAGTGGCTTAGTAATTAATAATTTTTTTTATTACAAATGCAAACACAAAGAAGAAAAAAATTACTGTTTCTCAGATACTCATCTTTACTCTATATACTTAAATGAAGGCAGTTCTATCCACGAATTACACTAAAAACTTTAGCAACGACCGCTCATAATACTGTATTTTACGCAAGCAGCAAGTAATATATTTTTCAATTTAATTTAATCTGTCTTGTTCTTGATTTTTGATCTAGGCTTTGTATTAAAAATTGGCCGATTGGTCTATTTCTATCCGTGACTCCCAAATTATAGCAATTTAAGATTTCTAAATTTGTTTATTAAAACATAAAGACGCAATAAACATTGTGAGTGGGTGTGAATCGAATTTATTTCTTGAAATAATTAAGTAGGAATAATATGATTTATTAAAATAAGATGAAAACTATTTTTATCTTTGCAATTTTGAAAAAGAATTAAGAAATTTTAGCATATATTTTTACGGTTATCATGATATCACATTTCTTCATGAAAAAGACTGGAGTGCTTTTTTATAAAACTCACTAAGTTAGTTATCGATAAGTTGACTGTTGGCATTTCTTCGGGGGTAGGGAGTAAATGGTACTGAAAAAATATTTATGAACTACTTCCAAGTGGAAATTCAAACATTTTCCCATTTTTTTTAAAACTCTGACACAATCCACTTTAAAATCAGTTAGGTATTTAAATAAAAAAAAGTATTACTTTCTGTATATGATGCATTTAAAAGGGTTTTGAATGTATGTACTCAAATAAATATTTTTAATTTTTAAGTGATGGGCCGTGTCTATGTGAAAAAAAGTGGGGCTCGAAAATACAAGCAATGGAGTGAAGAACAAATGGACCAAGCTTTATGTGAAATAAGAGAGAAAAAAATTTCACTAAGGCAAGCATCAAAAAGGTTTGAGTTTATTAATATTATTTTTTAAACATTTCAAGCTCATTGAGTTTAATAGTGGAAAAATTGCTGCCAATGTGATCAATAATAGTCCTACTTATTTGGTTTTTGACATAATAGAAAATTTGGTTACAAGAGCAACAGCAGTGTTGAGTCAATTGAATCTTTGCAATGAAACGTAAGTGAAAACCATTCTTTTACCTGCAATTTTTAACCAAGCAATATGGTGGCTATATTAAATGAACTTGAACTGCAGAAAAAATTTGCTGCTATTTATTACCACTGCAACAGCATTTATCATTGTCACTACTTAATTGAAAACTGCAAGTATAGTTTTCTCTTCTGTTGTATGCGAAAGATCCAATTTACTTAATATTACCACTGCCGTTGTACCATATGGTGAACATTTCGTGCGCCTTTGCATATTTAACTGACCTTATGGTTTGGTTGCAAACTCTAGATATTTGTATAAAAAATCTAGTGCAAAATAAAATTGTTCTTTTTATTTAGAACCATTTAATTATATATGATCAAATAATTCAACAAGAGAAAACAATGACGTTACAATTCTGCTAATTAATCCATCTAGATAGAATTGTTTGTTGTGTTCTCTCTTTGGGAGACAGACCCTGGATCAGTCACAAATGGTGATTACTGTTGCTTGTTCCATAGGATGACCAATTAGGTGCAAGGATCGGTGATGTGAAAGATTGTATGGTCAGTTTTTAAAAATATGTGCTGACTTAACATTTTCTATAGAAACACGTAGTTGGTGTGACTGAATATTTATTGTTGCTTGTTCTATTCGATTGACCAATTAGAGGTGCAAAATTGTGTGGTCAGTTTTAAAATATGGGCTGACTTCAATTTTTTTTATGGGAACGAGTACATGGCGCGACTAAATGATGCAACTGATAAGTTTTTGGGATGTTAAAAACAATAATAAGTAATATTAAAGAAATAAGAATTAAATTATAGAGTTTAATTGGGGTTAAAAATATAAGTTTTTGAGGGGCTTAAGTCCTATATGTCATATATTTTGCTCATGACTTTATTTAATTATTGTTACCCACTATCTTTTTATTTGTTATTCAAGGTATTGCATCTCCAGAACCACCCTATCAACCAAACTGAAAGACACCCATATTCGTAAACCAGGAGCCCCGCCTGTGTTTTCTCCCAAGGAAGAGCAAGAATTAGCTTCTCACCTAAAAACCCTTGTGTCCAATGGTTTTAGCCTCACCCGACTGGGCCTAAGACTCTTCATTTACGTATACCTGAGCCGTAACAATCGGAATGTCCCAAGATTCTATGATAATATGCCAGGAAAAGAATGGGCTGAACTGTTCCTCAAGAGAAACAAGGAAGAACTGTCTGAGCTTATTATTAGAAGGACAGGGAGGTTTCAAAAGGTGCTTGATATAAGTTCAATCAATGAATATTTTGATAATTTGAAATCAAAATTAGTATCTCCACAGCCCAATGAATCTGATAAAGGTACTTTAAATACTTGAGGTTTTCATTTAAAAAAGTTTATGGTTCATAAGACATCCCAGATTATCTCAAGCAATTGGCTTTGGCAGTCATAAATAACAATCGCTAATATTAAGATCTCTACTGATGGCAGTAAAGTTGAAGGAACGACAAAGAGTGGTATCGATATAGAAACATCTCAATGTAACATTGCTCTTATTTAACATAACCTTGATTTTGGTCTGTCTTCTGGAGTGAATTTTTGGCAACTATAACGGGGGACTTTAAAAGATCACAGAGGAGATAATTATATAGACCGCTGGATTTTTTTCAGATAGTCGCATTGCACCCCAAAGACTGATTACATATCGGCAACAGTACCAAGCATTTCTATCTATTATAATCTAAAGATTATTTAAAAACATAATGAAATACAGCATGTTTTCAGTTTATGCACATAAAAAATGTGCTAAGTTGGCTAACCTGACTATTGTAGAGAAAACATAAAAAAAATATATATTTAAAATTGTATTGTGATTTGGTGCATTGTCAAATAAGTGTTAGGTAACCTTCAAGTTTTGTGGAAGTGGCATGTGTACACACCTCTTTAAATGACATATATAGGAAAGATACGTTTACAGAAGGCCAAAGTATGCATAAGTTCTCTCCGCTTTATTATAATACTATGAGGTTGTAATATGTTTTGTCCCTATGTTATCTGCAGCTAAACTCAGCTTCGGCATTTCTAACTATGCATAAAACTTAGAAAATAAAGCTATGGCCCAATATACGGTAAAGAAGGCGTTAAGAGGTCCAAAGTAAATTTTTGAAGCTATTGACAGATCCAGGGGGGAGCACATGCCCCTCCCAGAAAATCTGAAGTTATACTGGATATTATTAAATTTCCTACTCAAGGAATTTGATTAAGTACATTTCTCCAATCATGTTTGGTGTAAAAATGTACCTTTCACATTCTAAACAATGTTGAATTACAAATGTGTGTTAATCTTTCCCGGGGTTACGGTCAGGTCAATTCAACTGCGGTGATACTGGATCCCGTGAATGTTTTGGTACTAACTATTTTGGACCCCACCATTCTTAACCCAAGTGTTAAAATCTATTGCCAAGACAGAGGCCGGAAAGGAAGTAATGCCTTTCAGTTATGTACAGTATTATGTCTCCTGAATTTATCATTAGCTTGGTAGTTTTAGCATTGAGTTTTTTTAAGCCACCAGACTCAAGCTGAGTTCATGAATGTGCTCATGCTCAAAGCAATGATAAGATAGTTGATGCCACAATGAAATGCCTACAATGTCACAAAGAAGAACCTTAAATTCCCTTGCTCCATAAAACCCAAACATCCATCCATCCAAAGAAAGTAGCAGCGAACATTTTCATTAATTATATGTAAAAAATGAAAATTTGGCTGATCAGATGGGTACAGAAATAAAGAAGCCAAGACTAGTGGGCAATTAAAAAAAAAAGGTACCAATGTGCAATGCAAATCTATGGAAGATTACTTCAGAATCAGGTTGTATGTTCCATTCATGGATCTAATAATCCATGAGCTTTCAAAAAAAATTCCCCAAAATCACAAATGATTAATGTCAGAAACACACACGCACGCACATTTAATTTCTATTTATCCTATTTCCAAGCGCTAAAAGGTGAATTATAAATATGAAAGCATATGTGGGAAGGACAGAAGGAAAAGTTACCCAAACCGCCAGTGGATTGGAAGTAATCAAATACGCTGAAGATTTGCCAAATGTATATAAACACTTCTTCAATTAATATGCTCTCTTCCAGTTCCAATTACAAGCACTGCTCGTGCTACAAGTTCATAAAGAAAAAGCAGCTAATCTATCTCCTTTACAAGTATTGCATATTTTTGCTGTGAAACAAAAGAGAAGAATGCGTTTGATACTTGATTATTTTAAAAATAAACATAATGGCTTTTAAATGTTTTTTTTTTAAATGTAACTACAACATTTTATTCTAAAGTGCACTCTGCCAAGTGCAATTAATTAAATTCTAAAAATTTTATGTTTGTGCTTTTTTAAGAAATATAAATTTAGCATAGTTCTGGAGTTTGTTAAATGTATGGTAACGGAAAGCAGACCAAAACTGCAGCACAATTTTTTCAACCCTCCACTATGGTAGGTCTATTTAGAATGTAAGTTTGGAAAGCATTTTTCCTCCCCCATCCATCAGTGCGGTTTTCTTGGATACGGGGTGATTTATAGCTGTTTCGGTTTTTTCCCTACCCTACATGGGGAAATACTAACTGTTGATTGTAAACCTCAAGCGCGCTAGGATTAGATAAGCGATGTTCCCCCATTTTCCAAGAAAACCGAAGGGGTGGGGGAAGAGAGTCTTTTCGAAGCTTACATTCTGACTAGAAATGGTATAACTTGCTGAAAACTGTGCATTCTAAACCAGTGGCGTCCTTTGCGAGGCTCTTTACCTTGGACAAACCCGTGAAATTTATTGTCGAATTCTAGGGGTTTTTTTTAATAATCATAGTTTTCAGCTACTTTTTAGATTATTTCACTACTACTATATTATTGTGATTATGTTTTTGCACATGACCTCGCATGTAAAGCGGCCCTGATTCTAATTCATTCTTAAGACTGACTTCTTAAAATGCGCAGCTCAAAGCAATTAGGGGCGCACTTTTTGTACTTTTGTAAACCCTTTCAGTCAAAACTTTTTATTTTTTATTCCAAAAATCTAAAGTTTGTAAAATAGATTCATTATGCGTACAGAATGAAATAGTGATTAACAGAAGAAAAAATCTTAATTTTTTTAAACAAAAGTTTAAGGGGAAAAATTGTAAACCCTTTAGAATTTGAAGATCTAAGGATGGAAGCAAATCTTAAATTGACCGGTATAACTGTTGTAATATTGTTTAGCAAGTCATTTATTTCTCTTTACTGAAATACAGTACAATGGTCAATGAAATATCTAAACTTAGGACAATTCTTTGAAAATACAGGGTGGTTATAAAATAACGCTCGCTATTCGGAGTGTACTGTAGATTGAATGAATAATCCAAATGCATCAAAAATTGAGACACTTACTAATCAAGAAGAGGGGAAAAGAATGGAATTATAAAAAAAGACAGAATCCTTAATAATAAATAATCATAAAAAACAAACTCGTCTCTTGACCAGAATCTAAATTACGAGGCGTCGTCAATTATGGCCAATTACGGCCAACACAGCTAATTACGCCTCGTAATTTAGAACCCTGGTTAAGAGACGAGTTTCTTTTTTACGGAAAAGAGTGGAATAATAAAAAAGAAACTCGCCTCTTGATCAAGGTTTTAATGACGAGGCGTAGCCAATTATGGCTAATTACACCAAACACATCCAATTGCGCCTCGTAATTTAGAATCCTGGTCAAGTGACGAGTTTTTTTTTATGATTCCATTCTTTTCTCCCTTCTTGATTAGTAAATGTCTCAAAGTTTTTTTTATTTGTATTATTCATTAAAGCTACAGACCACGCCGAATAGCGAGCGTTATTTTATAACCACCCCGTATATTACGACGCACGTCACCAATAGCCCTCGTGTAGCTCTAGTGCGAAGATATTCAACTCAAACTTATAGTTAACAACTACAAGTGAGATAAAGCAAGGGAGATAAACTGTCTGCAATCTCTTCCACAAAAGTAAAGATTGTGTACCCCTGATCGGAGAATAGTAATCAGCAAAATTTTATAACAAAATAAACAATTTCTATTTAACTTAATAATGTATTTAATTGGTCAGGAATAAAACAGAAAGTTAATTAATAAATTGAATGTTATCTTTGTATTTACTGCCGTGAAAGCAGGGCCTCTTTTATTGTAATTTGCTATTCATTGAACAGAAACTTCAAGAACTGCCAATCTAATATAGTTCTAGATAAGAAGATTTGACTATATTGTAACTTTAACCGCGATAATATTTATTGTAACACTTAACACTTCGATACAAAGTATTTATGTTTTAAAATTTGATACCTCACACTTCAAACGGAAATTTTTATTAAAAAAAAATGTTGTGGTAAATGGAATCATTATTATAAGTGTGGGGAAACATGTGGATTCAGACATTGATATCATGCGGTAATATATTTCTTTATATTTTTGTGAGTGAAAGTATTCAATTGATTACGTTTGTTCATACCTTCATTTCATATAAGAAATTTAATTATAAAAAATTAAGATTTTATTACTTTTTTATTGTGAACATTTAATTTTTGTTCATTCCATGCAATATTATTCTTTTATTAATTCATCAACTGCAAAAAAGAAGAAATTTCTTCGATGCATTAAATGCATGGGTAATTATTATTATTTGTATTATAAAGTCAAGTAAAAATAACGAAATATAGATTTTTTTAAAAATAAAATACAGCACCAAATACTGTCAATGAACTTCCCCTTTAAGCATAACTCTGTAAAACGTTCTTCACTACATAGTTCAATTTGTCACAGAGAAACAAACTTCGAGGTTCATTGAAGAAATCAGAAAATAACTCTGTAAAACCTTCTTTTCTGCGAAGTTAAATTTGTCACACAGAAACCAACACTGAAGTGAGTATCAGGAGAAAAATGAAAATTCTGTAAAAAGTTCTTTGCGAGCCTCAATTAATGAATGACACTAAAAACTACATTGGATGTTGATTGTAATGATAGTTGGCAAATGGCAAAAGGTGACCACTCTAAAATTACAGAATTAAAAAATAATAACTAGGGGGGTGTAACACTACACGGTTCGAATCCCGGTAAGGGATGGATGTTTGTGTTTGTCAATAAATGTTGTTATTGGTCTATGTGTCTGTGTCGTCCTTTTTATGTGTGTCTTTTGTGTCTGTGTCACTTCTGGCGAGTGGAGTAACGGGCTATAAAGCCTATGCTCCTCCCTTCTAGAGGTCGCATTCCAAGTTATGTTAAGGTTATTAAATGAGATTATTGATTATTAAAGGGTTTAAAACCCTTTAAAGTTATTACAATAACTTTAAAACTTAAAATTTCTATGGTTGCTATTTGAGCATGCATTGATTGTCTCAAAAAACCTTATTGTGATGTCCGACAAGTACTAGGAACTCTTGTAACAAATTTGAGTCCCAAGCTTTTTAGTTTTGAGTCCCTAGCCCTAGCTTTTCAGTTTGAGCTGTAGAATCTTTGAAAATCACTTTTTCAGAATCGACACCCTTCAAAACGTGAAAAAAAAACCCAGAAAATATCTATTGTGGGTTTGCAACCCCTTTATATTAGGTTATTAAAAGTAAATAATCATTCATGTATAAATAATATTTTTTTAAAATCATCAATGAGTTTATGTAAGCTATTCCGATAATTTGGATATTTTCCAATTGCCAAGTGGTTCTCGTTCATAACAAATGAAAATATGCGAGCGAAAAACGTCATAGTCCAGTTTCCCTTCAAACGCTAGAAATTGTTGAGAACGGAATACATTATTGACTTCTTGAAAACGACTAATTTCATTGGCTACGCGCCTAATTCGATTAGAGCAACTGAAAAGAAAGAAGAAAAAAGTTGTTTTTAGCAGTCAAGCACTCAGTCGAAGATTACGATACACCAGAGTAAGTAATACTGAATGAAAATGGCAACTTAAACCCGTTTATGATTGGTATAAACTTAACTATATCAGTAGACCTTTTCCATAAGATATGCGTAAGTATTGCTCTAGTTTTAAGTGTTGTAAAACATTAAAATTCTTTTTCACACAAAGTATATTTTATTAAAATTTCTAAAAGTTTTAACGAAGTTAACTCGAATAGATTAGTAGCAATGTTTTTTTAATACACAAAACATAGTTGTGCAGAAATCCTTCCCAGAAATTATTGTTTTCCTAATTGATTTTGTCTATTACTTTTTCTTATTTTTGTTTAAAAATACGAATTTTACACAGAAATTCCTATTTGAATTTTATGTCTACCTCTCAACTCCACGTATGCCTAATATAATAATTACTTAAAAAAAAATATTGCTTCTAGAATTTAAACAGTGCCGTATATTTTAGCTAATTTTTTTTGCAGTTGTCAGTGCGGATGTAGATAAATTATGTGACAGTTCTTTGTTTAACTGCTTTAAAAACTTAAATTTAGCAAGGAAAACAAGATAAACACCAATTAAGTTAATTTATAAAATTCCAAAATAGAAAAATATAAATTTCTAATATTTGCGTAAATTATATAAAAAAATACTATTTTTTTTTTACCAAAAGTGTTTTTAGAGTTTTGAAATAAGATAAAAATAAAAGAAAAACATACCTTATTAATTTGCACATCTATGAATTTGATATAGCGCATTTCAATGAAGAGAAACATATTTCAAATAGTAACATCAACGGTATAAGAAACCGATTTAATTTTACGAAACATAACACCCTTTTTCCGTTGCAATGCTAGTATAGGATTAAATTTCTGCATTAACAAAGGAATAAGGAACTGGTTTTCAGGGTAGTTTTTTTTTTTAAATAAGATTCCATCTTAAGCTCAATCTAGAACGAATACTCGAGAGGAAAAGACTGCAAATCTTCCCGAATTTAAGAACTGGTAATATTTTTTTTAATATGCCTGATGTTAAATACGATCGTATTTATACGGAATCAATGACTAGGAATACACCAAGGATACGTTCAAGAAGTCCAGGTTATTTTTCGATATTTTATTTTTAATGTATTCGCAGTTATATATAATGACTTAAGAGGCTAGAAAATTGGTCCCTTCCATAACAAAAACTACATCCAAAACCCTCTTCTGACATTCTTGTTTGTAAACATTTGTTACAGTCTTCGAATTTAATCAGTAGTCCAAGTGTAGCAAAAATATTGTGTAAATTTATCTTAAATGTTTGCGTTTGATTCTTATATCTTTGTCGAGGGTAGACTAATCCTGTATGATATGGTAATATTAGTACACGACAACAAGATAATATGTGTTACTGCATTATCAAGTTGTCGTAGAATAGACTGATATTAAATGCACATAGAATTCATCATGGTTAGCACTTTTCAAAGTAAGTCGTTCTTTCAAAATTTAAAAAAAAGTTAAAAAGGCAGACAGTCTAAAATACTCGTGATGTATAAAGTATTTAGTATCTTCGAACTCTGGTTAGATTTTAATCCATTAAACGCATAAACGATGAGGTGGAATCGAATAACACACTACCTCATATTCTTAACACTTTCGCTACATAAGCACTTTGTTTCTGCTTAACTTGTTATTGGCATTACAGCATTATTGAATCCTTACTAGTACGGCCGTCCATACCGTTTAAGAAGTTAAAGAACGCAATCTATATTTTTAATTATATTAAAGTCCATAAACTTTGGGGCCCGGATGGCCGAGTGGTTTGGATTGCAGACCATTACGCTAGCAGCTTGTGCGCTGTAACGTGTGCGGGTTTGATTCCCGCCTTGGCTGCACTTTCCTTTCTCTGTGACAGTACAAATTCTTTCTGTGTTTTACTTGACGAACCACCATCGGAACAACCGAACTACATATACCCAAACGTTTTTAGATCAGATAAAGAAATTTCACAATTATTTTAGTTTTTTTTTTTTTAAATAATTAATAGGACATACTTCCAAAAACTCTACTACTCTATCCTATCGCTAATCAAATCAATTATGGGTATGTTTTGATGAAATTTTGTCTCCTTGATTACTGGTTAATTACTGTAATTCTCGCTTATTTTCTCTAATATTCCTCGTTAGCGGTCAGCTTCTTTGTTTACACGCGACAAGCCCTCTTCGGAAAGAAATGTCGAAGCAGAGCCAAATTAAATGAGAGAACAGTCATCATCACGGGAGGGAATGCTGGCATTGGAAAAGAAACCTCCCTAGATCTTGCTGCGAGAGGTAAAATGTTTTAATGAAGCTATTTATATAATACTGAGTCTATCAATGTTTAATTTGGTTGGTGCAAAAGTCACACTACAGAGATTAATTGTATATTTGATTTTATTTCGACTGTAATCAATGAGTGACGAAATTGAAACCATAGAGGTTTGTTTTGAACTATCGTCGCCCTAGAGCTACACGATAAACCTGAGAGGGCACCGAAAGCAATCGTTAAATGGAGTCAGATTTGACTGTAGAGTCACTGGTGTTTTAACGCGCATTCAGCAGCATTCTCTATGCGTGGATTATAGTGTGTACAGCATTATCCGTTTTCCCGCAAGTTACAAACAAATCAATTTAGATAATTGATTTGATTCAACGGTAAGAGAAAGCATAAACGTGTGCAGCAGCATGAAGTTCGCACAAGTTCGTTCTGGCAACGCTAATTTCGTTCTAATTTCGAATTAATGAATCAAAAGTATTAAAAAGTTTTGACATCAAAAGAGCAGATTCTTGAACCTTTTCTAATCACTGAAACTTTTAATCCAATCTTCTTTATAGTTTAGTATTTCAATTATTAATGTGTTTTTCTTTGATGTGTAATTTGTAGTTAATGTATTTTGCATTTAGGTGCCAAAGTAATAATCGCCTGTCGTGACACAGAGAAGGGAAGCAATGTAGCTCAAGAAATTTCTAGGGCTGTTCCATTAGCAAACATCATTGTAAGGCATCTGGACCTCGCATCTTTTTCATCCGTCAGAAAGTTTGCGCAAGAGACCCTGCAAACCGAACCCTACATTCACTTACTTATAAATAACGCGGGTGAGAATAAATAAACTTAGTTTTTTTCATTATTATTTTAAATTGATTTTTAACTGCTGTAGCTTACTATCGGTAAAATTTTCGTCTGTCAAATATCGTGGAGAGTATAAATAAGGAAAAAGACCCTTTTGGAATCGCCAGAATGTTTGCGTTTTCACTATTTCTGTGGGAGAAAAGTATAAATATACTCAGCCATTTAATTTTACTTATCACTTTTAAGAATTGCACGAATTGAAAATTTTGCAGATTTTGGCCGATTTTTTAAAAAGTAAAACTGGTGTCTTGGCCAAAAAGTGAAGAATTTAAATTGGGTCATAAAAGCAAGCACTATTCGATTTCAAGAGCTAAAAATTAAAAATGTAGACATGGCTGTCAGGCTAGCAATACCCTTTTTGATTCTTTTAAAATCCTAACCAGCTCTGATTTGAAGGGATCGTTGATTGCTCACTGCAGTTAAAGGTTAAATCAAGTTAATTTTAGAATCTTAAAAAAAGATGGGATGGGGGGCTTCTTTCGAATATTTTCTTCTTATATACAAACTTATGATATTCTCAGGTGTAGCAGGCTGTTCAAAATCCACCACCGAAGATGGTTTCGAAATGCAGTTTGGAGTGAACCATTTGGGACATTTCTTGCTCACAAAGCTACTTTTGGAGAGATTAAAAGCGTCTGCACCATCCAGAATCATTAACGTTGCTTCAGTGGCCCACTTGTGTAAGATAATTCGCATATAATCATTTGTCCAGCAGAGGACAGCAGGGGAAACATGAACACAAAAAATGGGGTTAGAAGTTTTGTCCCTAAAACTGGTATTGGGGGAGGGTATTTTTAAAACCTAATTTGCTAACAGATTCACATCCATATCATGGGAAACTAGCATTTGCTTGTCCCTCGTTCCCATCAGGTAAGAAAGAACTTGTGTCATACGATCATCTAAAAACGAGCAATAGGACCTCATGACTTCAGGGCATATTTGTTGCCTCCAGCTCCATGATCTTGAGATACGAGGGTGAAAAAAACTTGCATACTATAAAAATGTGCTGAGGCCTTTTGCATGACTCAAGGAAAAGCCGAGTTACACATTAATTTCTTTTCTCATAAACACTTGGAATGTTTCTAAAAATACCATTTTAAAATATTGAGTTGTGGAAAAAATAGCACTGGATACGGCTAATTTTTTTTAAAGAAGTTTTTTCTTGTTAACTTTAGTATTATCCTACTTTATCACATTAAATACCTGCATCCCACAAGCTATCTATTTAGAAGTTACAAAATGTTCAAGCTTCTTTGTTTTTTCATTGCAGTGGGTAAAATAGATTTTAATGACATCAATATGGACCACAATTATAAACCATTGTCAGCATATGGTCGCAGCAAGCTAGCAAACATACTTTTCACCAGAGAGTTAGCCAAAAAGTTAAAAGGTAAGCTTCACCAATTTCAAATAGAGATCGAAAAACTGCATGTTATGGGAGACTTGCTTCATTTGTAACAATTAAAAAAATAGTTCCATAAGTAATGAAAAAATGCTGTAAACAATATCAGATCATTAATAAATACATTTTCTATTTTTAAAACATCTTAATTATTTGAATTATATATCATTAAGACAATAATAGTCAAATTTTACAAGTTAATTCAATAAACCCTCTGCCCTTAACTTCAGTGAAACACATTTAATGCAGCAAATAATATTGGGAAGGAAAAGGTTTAAATTAAAATGTCCCAGGCTGACAATAAGTTAAAATTAAATTAGAAAATATCTAGAATTTAAAATAAATGTATACAAACTAAATGTAACATCTTTCAGGAACTGGAGTCACAACATACTGCTTGCACCCTGGGGCAGTTCACACAGGTCTTGGTCAACATTTGGGATCCTCCATTAGCAGATTCGTTGGGCGTTTATACCATGGATGCAGCAAAGTATTCTTTAAGAGTCCCAAAATTGGGGCACAAACCACTATTTACTGTGCAGTGGAAGAATCGGTGGCTGCTGAGTCTGGACTTTACTACTGGTACATGCTTTGAATGCTTGGCTCATTACACTTGCATATGAAGAGTCCAGAGGAAAAACCCCTTGATTGCACAGAAATCTTCCCATAATCAGATACGCTGGGCAGACGTTGGCGACAGGAAACCGGTTGTTCCCTTGTTTTTCTCATGGTACAAGCACAGGACTCGTCTCTGGTGGGCATTAGGAATGCCGCAAAAGAAAAACAAAGTAAGAAACCAGTTTCCTTACATCAGTTTAGGCGATGACTATTGTCGCCAAAGAGGCCTGATGCAGACAGATTTCTATACAATGAAGGGGTCTTCCCAATGTACTCTTCATATCGGTATTCTATAAAGGAAGTCCAGACAAACTCAAGTATCGAGGCCCAGCCAAAACTATTAGGTATAGAGACCAAATTTTAAGAGTTAATTATTTTAGTATTGAAAGCATCATTTAAAAAGCAGTTTTTCAAAATAATGGAAACCTCCCAAACAGTTGTAGGAGGTAAAAACATGAGCCAATATCTCCATATACATAAAAAGCATTGTTGTAAGCCAAAGATTTATGGAAATTTTCAGCTTGAAAGAACTTTCAGCGAAAATTAAGTAAAAGTACAAAAAAAGCATGCAAGTTTAATATGTAAACAATTTGAACAGTATTATGATTTTGATTATGTAAAATCTTTTAGATTTTTAATGCTTGGTTTATTCTACTCTATTCTAATAATATTGCTGCTTACATAATAAACAAGACATGTTAACGCTATTAGGGGTACACCCCTGCAATGTCGTGTTTATTAAGCTATATTTGAGAACACATATGAAGAGTACACGGGAAAAACCGATTGATTTTTCAGAGAAGTTTCCTTAGCAGGCCACTTTGGCGATGATAGCGAGGGATCGCCTAAACTTGTGTAAGGAAACCAGTTCCTATCATAGATATCGTAGTAAAAAGTAATATAGTGGCAGATCTCGTGACCTCCAATGCTAACGACGGGACGCGCAAGGAGCTCCCAGAAGAGCCCCAAATGAAGTCAGTGTTGTAGGTCACGTGATATGCCACTGTAGTTACTTTAACTACCATCTCTGTGGTTCCTAGCTACCAAGTTCAGGCGATTGGCGATCCCGACGCTTGGACCAAGCGAAGAAAGAAGAGAGAAACCGGTTTTATGCCGCCAAGCAGGCAGTTGCGGGTGTCCGCCTAATAAATAAATCGCTTCTTCCCGTGTACTCTTCATATTTTATTTAGAGAAGAGGTAACAATACACAAAACATAGAACAATAAAACATAGAAAAACATTTAAACCATAGAAAAAGCACCAACTGTAGTAAAGTCAACTTTAAACCATTATCCTTAAAATAAATCATATTGTTAATTTATATATACCTTAATTAAGAATATAATAAGTATGAAAGTACAGAATTTTTTAAATTGTTTTATTTATTTAGTGACTGCACAGTGATTCAACCCTCAGCTCGAGCCTTGGATGACAACTTGGCAAAAAAGTTATGGGAAGTTAGCGAAAGTTTAATAGCATCAACTCAGTGAACTTCTTTGAATAACTGCTTTTAAGAAATGTGGCTTTTAAACTAATAAAAAATTATGTTTATATGTTGAATAAAAGAACAAGCTTTATATGGGAGCACTTAATTTATTGAAAGGTATTTTTCACTATTACATGTCAAATAATCCAGCATACTACATTTTCATCCATCACATATAACTTTATTTAGTGAAAATGATCTGAAAAGAAAGTGTGATACGTTTAATATAGTGGTATTGATAGAGAAAAACTATAAGTTATGTAATTCAATGTGTAAAAGGTATAACACAATGTGCAACAGAATTGAAACATTTATCAAAAAATAAATGTTATCACACTATAGCTAAATATTTTTCCTTCCTTACACATAAAACATTCTATTAAACCAAAGAACGATAAAATGACATCTAGGGGCACCAAAAATTAAAAACATGCACCTATAAGTTTTTTTTAAATAAAGCAATGCTCCAAAATGATTGCGGGAATATGACCGGAATGAATTTTTTACCCACAATAAAAATAAATTGCCGCTAGATGGGACACTTTTTTGACAAAGCATTTATGTTTTTTCAGATCCACATTTCAAAGGTAACAAAAGCAGATGTGAACAAAAATACCAATTACTAGCCCCTGCAATCGAGTAATTACTTTGTCGCAGGCGGTTGAGTATTATGCTTAGTACGCAAGAGGTTCCTTCCCATATCATTGCCCGTAATAGGAAGTTGTAGCTGAAAATCTTGTAAATTGATTAAAAATAATTATTTTTTAAAAATATCTTGCATTTGTTTTTCGAATTCTTATCTAAACAATTAAATCCTTCTGTTGTTTTGTGGAAATTTAAAGGTTGTTCCTGCATCAAAAGGCAATTTCTTTTACAATTTCTTTATTCACTGCATTGCCACACCTATTTGCATAATACACATTGACTATGACCTTAAATTATAAAGGCTGATACCAATTGTGTACAATGTTTTAGAACTCAATCAACCTGAAGAGTGTTCACACTTGCTCACTAATATCTCAAACAACGTTCATCCAATCAAATGAAAAAACATACTTTTTCAAAAATGTGCCATCCAGCAGAAAATAATTTTATTCTGGGAGAGAAAAAATGGAAGATATTCTCGTCATAATCTCACAAACCGCAATCAACTAATAAGCACAGCTTGATTTATTTTTATAATTTTTTAAAATTGCCACTTGATTTTTAGACCATCAAGTAATGACAGTCTTAGGGAAAAGATACATTTGTCACTTTTGAGTTGTGCAAAACAGCTTATTGCTATAAAACTACCATAATTTAATACAGATTTAAAAAGAAATGTATCAAAAATTTGACTTCATGGGAATTTCAGTAACATCTAAGCTTGTGAAACAGACTACTGCTTTTGCATGCAACAAAATATGCAGTTTTAATTTAGGTGAAAATTATTGAATGCAAACTAAAAACCAACAAACAAAAACAAACTTAGTAATTCAATTAAGTAAAAAATATTCATAAAGACTTCAAAATTTAGGTTATAGGGGCTAGCGCCCACAAATTAGGTACATGGAAAAAAAAGAGACGGATGAGACAAATAACTTTTCTAGTTGAAAATGCAATAATAAGTCAATTTTACTTTTAATGATTAAAGCAAATCTTAAGTAGAGTAGTTGGGATACACAAGATCCTTTTAATTTCTATATAATGAAATGAAATGGAAAAATAAACTTTCAACTATTTTTCTGAAAAACTAGCTTTTTGATGATACGTTCCTTTCCAGTGCACAGAGTAAGCTCTTATAAATTGTTAATTATATGGTTTAAAACAATATAGGAATTTTGGAATCATTAAACTTTGATATTAACAATAAAAATATAAATAAAACTTACATTGTCTCTCTTTTCTGTGCTTTTCAGCCCAAACAGCCTTGTTTTCGGGTGTGTTTACTGAAAAAGTAAAAATCAAAATTATTTCAATGTAAAATTGGTAAATGAATAGGTAAATTTACATATTTACAATAACTTTTTGGTACTTTTATGAACTTCATGTTCCAAATATGATAATACAGTGCCTAATTCAGGAGACCTTTTATCCACTTGACGGTTTTCAATGCACAAGCTAAATACACAATTGAGCTTTAAATAAAATTGCTGACACCATCACTTTGACTGCCGACAGGTTATATGAAATGGCTGGTTAATTGAACTAAAACATATACGTTGTTATTGTTACTAAACCCAGGTGCAGTTCAGCTACACCACCTCCATGAAACTAAAAATATCAAAGAAGTCCAGGAACAAAATCGGGTCCATTAGAATCTTGGAAATCGAGAAGTTCAAGCATTTAAGAATTATGTGTGATCGACTTTACACCAATGACACTCTGAAAACTGTTTTTCCCATTGTTTGAAGGCTAGAGATTTGATTGTAACTTAAAAAAGAGAAAGGGTTGTCTGCCATTTTCTTGGGATATTGATCTGTCGACAATTCTCCTAAAATCCCAAGTACGGTTAGGTGGGACTCGCCAAAGTGCATTCAACTCTAGTTTTTTTATGGGGGTAATTTCCGAGAATGTCAATGTGCCATTACAATGCAGGGTCTCCACAGAGGCAGTCTTACTTAGCCAAGTTATCAGCTCTCTCATCATCTAATAATCCAACATGAGAAGGAACCCATAAAATGTATATTGGTGGCTTTCATTTTAAAACATATTTTTAGGTAAAAGAACTTTTAATTTTTCCAAAATCCTCATACAAAAAATAACTATTTAAAAAAAGCGAAAGATATTAGAATAATTAATCAATTTTATGATTGAAATGCAAGTTTTAGAAACAGATATTTATGTAAAAAAATCAAGAATTAAGGTGCACCACTCACCTTTGCGATGGATATAGAGAAAGAATGGGAATGTGACAACCATTGCACCAGCAACAAATCTGGGCAGCCAGAAGTTATCCCAATGCCACTTGTAAGGAAACTGGGCAACCTTAGCAGAGAAGGTGTATGGATACTTCATGGGTTTCCTTTCCACTTCCATATTTCACTCTAAAAACACAATATTTAGTCACAATAAATCTAATAAATAGATGATTATCAATTCTACTAACAAAAAGCTTAAAAGTCAGCTCAGTAAGGTAGTTTCAAGAAATTTATTTCAGAGGTGACATTAACTTTAAAAAAAAAAATTGCACAATATTATTTAAGTAGTGAAAGCATATTTTTAGAAACGATATTAATAAATATACTATTTATTACAATGCACATTTTTAGATACTGTTTTTCAAACTCTTTCTGGCTACACCCAAGAAAGTCAGTGTTAATATTGTAGATAACTATACAAAAGATAATACTAGCTCAATAAATATTACTGTGAATTGCGCCAGTTGTCAATATTTATTGGGCTTGACTTGAATAAGGTTCTGGACCACAAATTTCCGGTTTTGAGTGACTAAAGATGTAGCAAATGAAAATAAATTCTTTCTTGAGCCTTGATTGGAAAAAGCAATGTCATTCAGGAACAGAAGCACTTATCGAAGGTTGATTTATCGTCGTAAAGCTACACAAGGACCGTTGAAGATGGGCGTTGTTAATTAGAACCACAGTCAAGTGTTAAGCCGACACCTGCAAAGGCACCCAAATTAACTTTTAAGGGTGACATCATTATGCTGTCGGAACTTAACAGAGTATTTATTATTTAACTTGCCTTCCCTCTACACAGGGTATTTTTCTTCAGACTTTTTAGCGGCAAATGTCAATTATAGGTCTGCATTTATTTTAGCAATGCCCAAGCCTGAAGGTGGGTCCTTTCGCATACAAGGCAAACACCTAACTGATTGGGTTCCCCAGCCCCTGCACTTCGAAGGAAAAGCAGGAATGAAAGCTGGAAGGAACTAAGTCACCTGCCAGTTGCCTTTTGCAAAGAATTTGGTTTGGTTTGAATTACCGTCGCACTAGAGCTACACGAGGGCTATTGTCCTTTTGCAAAGAAATTGCCAGCAGTTTAAATAACTGTTTATATCTTGTATGAATACCTAATTTAAAATCCGTTTAATAATTTTGCTCAATTTATAATTAAAAAAAGCCTGTAAACAAATTGAGTTGCCCCTATAACCTGAAAAAATAACTGTAACAATTATGTTAAAAAAAAGACAGTATTAGGTGGGTTAAGTGAATGAAGCATCTCTTAGTCAAGTACTTTTTTCTATTATTATACCTTGTTACACCTACTTAAGCTTCTTTGTTACGCGCCGTAATGATACAAATTTAAAATAATGATTAGATTTTAAACTAAAAATTCCTTAAAGACTTAGTACTTCAAATGACAGAATACTAGTTCAGTTGCTTTGCTATTTTAGTAAACCAGTGGTTAGATACGAAAAAATATTTTCTTTTTAACTAATAATATAGACATTGTACAGTATACAATGTTCTGCAACAATATAAGTATTTATTAAACTTATCTTATAATCCATAGAAAATATTATTCATAAAATTTACTTGGAAAGGGCAAGCAAAGGTTAAAGGAAAATAAAAAGGGATTTGAATCATAAACCTAATTTAAAACTATTATTAATAGAAGCTAATTGAACAAAAAACAGTCATTAAATTTATTAAATTATACGTACGTTTTATTAAAATGCTACGTTAAATAAATTCAAATTTTAATTTAATGAACAACAAGAGCCGTGCCACAAAGAAAAACAAACACTATAACATGTATTGTAGAGCAACAACAAATGAGGTTGAGTTATGGTTGAAAAATTGTGTTTGGTAGTTCAAACTTTTACCGGTAGAAGCTACGGGTGGTTCATCGAGCATAACTCCTTGTGGCAAAAAAAAAACGTTATATGGAGCCTATTCAACAAATTTAACCAAATTAATCGACGAAATTTTTAAAATCGTGAATAGTTTTTGTTCGAACTCGAATTTAATATCATTTATTATTAATTCATAAGATTTTTTTACACTAAATAAGAAGTATTTTGTAAATGACCGTTTCAGCACCAACAGTCTGGACTTCTTTTTAAAGTTGTTTATTTTATTAAAATAGAATTAAATTAATGTTTGAAAATATATAAAGATCTATGCATGTTTCCTCCATGTTAAAGTCTAGGTTATTTTACTATTTAAATTTAACCTCATGGCAAGTGAAACATTATTTTTTTCAATTATTGTCTTACAGAATCTTTTAACTCTTCTCTTAGTAAATATTTAACAAAAAAGGGAATATAATTTTAGATTTATTTCAAAACAAAACTTATTCAATCGCGAGGAACTTGATTTATAATTCGGTATCGCGCTTGTGACGCATTTCTGCAATATCTGGAGATCAACGACATAAATAAAGTGGACTGGCCATCTAATACTAAAAAGGACGTTTAGGGAGGGGACCTTGATAAATATGTTCCTTGGCAAGAAAAGTTGCTAGTTTTGGTGAGATATCGCTCCTATTTGATTAAGTTTCAAAAAAAAATTTTAATAACATAAATTTTAAAACTATTTTTTTTACAATTTATGTGATCGAAATTCGTAATTTAAAAATATGAGTCATTAAGATTATTAAAAAAGTAAAACGTGTATGAAAATATCTGATTTTTCTCTAATTAGGAGAAAGGCAGCAAACTCGCTAAGAAAACCCACGTGACTTTGAAAATGATTTTAGGCATTTCTTAGGTTTGCTAATGCGTAGTCTATTGATTTTTGCCTCATGTCTTTGCTGAGAATTCGCGTCCGCCATTGTAATCGCAGATTTTTAATGGTGCCACTTTTATTTAATGGAAAGTTTCTTGAGAATGTTCTGTTGCCCTTCGGTAAGTTAGAATCTTTTTCATATTTATGTTGTCAATCGTTTTGGTATAGAATTAGTGACAAGAATTGAAAATTGATTGGAAAATGAGTTTTTGTATAAAATTTCAAAGAATTCTTGAAATAACCAACGTACATTTTAGTAATAGGCTTATTATGGAGGTGTTCGCAAGTTTTAATAACCGAAAGTTTGCTTTATATTTGATGCGGCTTCTCAAAATACATTCGTATTGGTGAATTTTTCACTTATCGTATCCTTATGGATATTTTAAGGTTTGTGCAATGACTAGTAAATAAAATTGTTCTTTTATTAAAAGCTGAATTCATTGCACTGGTACTATAATGAGTTGCATATTTTCTTACACCAAGAAAATTTGTATTTATTTAAACTTGCTCGTAATTTTAAGTGCCAGCGTAAAGATAATTTTCACTTTTTCGCAGTACGTTTTTATTTAAGATACAAATTGTTAAACTTTCGGACAAACAAGGTCGTTACAACCGGTGCTATATTCTAACTTTTAACGATCCCTTATGTGGACTTCCAAAAGATGTTTACATATTGGGGAACTTACAGTTCCATCAAACTATTGTGTATGCTAAGTTTTTTCGAGTTTTTTTTAAATATTCAATTTTACTTTGTGAAATCCTTTTTCTTCTAAAGTTAACCCTTTATCTTAATATAAAAGTGTTACCAATTGATCAACTAAATTATGCTGGTTAATCTGATACAAACAATCAATGTGGCTGTAAACTTATTCCTTTATGTAGTCAAGTCACATTTGAGCCAATGATACTAAGCCGGTAAAATCATAGTCGCTGGTGACAGATTAAAAATTTGAACGAGTTTTTATAAAGAGAGAAAAATAACTTTTTCTGACATCCATGTACACTAATCAAAAGAAGAGATGGTAAACTAAGGTTGCATGCAGACAGAAGCCGATTGAGACCAGCTTTAGGTTAAACGCAAGGGCAGTGTTCGTAAAATGCGATTTTCTAAATGTCGCCTCTACCTGGCTTACCTCTACTGGGCTTATTGCTATAAAAGTAATGGGTTCTTAACTTATTTATAATCAATTTTATTTATTGCTTTACAGAAATTGCTTCGCTTTTATTTGCTGTACTTGGGCATCAGTTAAATTACTCATAAATTAAAACCATAGTTAAAATAGTTTATATATGTATTAAAGCTTTTTCTGCTTTTATACTATGTACACTTGTAGTTGTAGGCATTGTTACAGTTAACTTTGCTTTGAAAGTTGGGTTACAGCTGACATGCTTTGAATCACCTTATTACCAGATTTCTCCTTGAAATTTATGTTGGTATATTTCTTAAAATCTCCTGTTTTTAACTTGTGTATAAAGTGTTAAGAACTGCAACTTGATTGTTGAATTTTTATTAATTATTTTAACTGGAAAAAAAGTTTTTACTCATGCTGAACATAAAGTAAATAAAGGATTTGGTAGAAGTCGCACGAGTAATTTTATATATTTTGAAAGTGAAATTTTTTCAGAATTTCTTGTAGTAAGTCTGAAGTGATAAAGGCTTCAATTTAAATATTTTAAATTATTTTATTTTTATATCATGCAAATAAAAATGTTTTTGCTATGAGTAATTTAATTTTTTGTGGAAACTTACAGCATTTTTTTAAAGTCTGACACAGTAAAATAGCTGTTTTTTAGTATATTGGCCGCAAATTCGAAAATCAGTGTATTAAACAACTCCAGTCGGAATGTTTAATTATTTGGACTCGACTATGTTTAACCCTCTAATGCATACTGTTACTGTTTGGTAACAAGAAACATAATCCACTTTATTCTATCAAATTAGAGCTCCTCCTAGACAAATCTGTGTTTTTTACATCTATTACATTTCATTTTAAAGTTTTAGTTACTAATAATCCTCATAGATGACAGTAGTAAAAGTGTATTCAAAATTAAAGAGTGAGGTTATTAACTTCTGTGAAATTACGTTTTTGGCAGTATTCAAAGAATAATAATATTAGTACTGAATACTAAGAAATTGTTTTGAAAAATTAATCATAGTTAAAAAGGGTTATTTCGAGATCATTTTGGTAGTTTTCTAGTCATTATTATCAAAATTGGAATTTTGCAGTTGGTTTTTGTCTTATGGGAAAAATTTTAAAAATTGAAATTATTTAAATTCTAATGCAGTTAAATTTTTTTTAGTATTTTTCCCATAATGTGTGAGTATTAAAGACCCATATATATTTTTTTGGGATGAAAATAAAAATTCATGCATTAGAGGGTTAAACAAAGAAAAATCAAACATAAATAAAATAACATAAGCTGGCACAACAGTTCATTAAATGTATTGGGAATTCAACACTTTTTTTTTTATCAATGTCTTTAATTTTCTTCATTGCTGCTCACCAGACACCAGGGAAAACTTTTTCTTTTACTATTTCAAAAAATAAGATTTTGGGTTAGATGTTTAGGTTGGGTAAAATGCAAGCTGCAAAAAGCTACAATATATATTACGTAATCACTACCTTGCTATTTCTTTGCTATCTTCATCAATATCTTTAACACGTAGGCTTTATTCAGAAAATCGGCCAGAAATATCATGAAATTGACACATCTCGTCACATTAGAATAATGTGCAAGATCTTACACTTTAAGTCATCTTAACCATTCCTCACATGCATCAGATATAGTAGAATCTTTTTAGAGTATTTCTAAAGCTTGGGAAAATGGCATAAAAAGTTGACCTTGTGCTACTTTGTTTCTGTTAACGTTATTAATGATTTTAACTATGATCAATATTACCTACATGATCATAGTTTTATAAAACATAAAACCAACGGTTGTTTTTAAGAACATAAAATTTACAGTAGCAGTTAAAAACCTAATTTTAACCCCTTTTGGATGGTTAAAACCACTTTTAACCACTTAACCTAACCAAAGACCTAATCAAAATCAGTTTTGACCGGTCAAAAATGCAACCGTGCTAGATGGTTAGTTCATTCTGTTTTTAAACTTCTACCATATATGGCATAAGTTATTGTATCAAACTTATTTTTCCTAACTTTAATGGATATTTTCTTTCCACTAGATGAACTAAACTATAAAGCATAAGAATCCTCAGTCATGGATATTTCCGGTTTGTCGTACGAGATGCAGCAGGAGAGGCCACATGGTTGCGATATCTGTGGGAAGAGGTTCAAAAAAGGCAACCAGCTGCGGCAACATCTGATAATCCACAAACCCCCTGAATCCCGTCCTTACAGCTGCTACATTTGCGAGAGGACATTCAACCGATCCCACCACCTGAAATTGCACGTCATTGCGCACACCAAACAAAGTCCCTACCGCTGCGAAATTTGCGGAAGGGGCTGCAACCAGATGAGCAACCTGCGACGCCACCTGCAGACCCACGAGTCCGAACGCAACCACGCCTGCGAGTTCTGCGGCAAGACCTACGTCGAGGAAGCCACCCTCGCGAAGCACCTCCTGAAGCACACCCAGAAGAACATCTACCAGTGCGACTCCTGCGACAAGACCTTCTACAAGGTCGGCAACCTGGAGAAGCACTCGGCAGTCCACAACACGGACAGGCCCTACCTGTGCAACATCTGCAACAAGGGGTTTGTGCGGGAGAGCAGCCTGAAGCAGCACCTGGTGACGCACACGGAGGAGGACCCCCACAGCTGCGATGTGTGTGGCCGTCGCTTCAGGAGGCTGGGGAACTTTGAGAACCATCTCATCACCCACACCGGGTACACGCCCCACATCTGTGATATCTGCGGCAAGAAGTTCCTCCAGATCGGCAGCTACCGGCGCCATCTGCGCACCCACGACGAGGGTTTCAAGGAGGCCACGAGAATAAACTTGGGAGACCGGAGTGTCGCAGACATGTCCTACATCCTCCAGGATGACGTGGAAGATGGTCCCTTCGAAGATGATGACGAAGAAGGATCGAACATGATGTCTCCTGAGGTGTCCATCAGGGAGTTCGATGGAGAGAATATGATCCTGAACACCATGGAAGGAGAGACTCTGATGATTGGGGAACCCGATGGACAGGGGAATGTCACGGTCATTGGTTCTGCTTGTTCCATGGAAGATATTCAAAATTTGGGGCATGACGGAAAGGAGTACTATTTAATTGAAGTCAAGGACTGTGTTTCTGATACTGGAGAAGTGGAGGCTAAGGTTTTCGAGTGATATTAAGTTTGTGATGCAAATCGCATTTGTATAAAGTTTTTTGTTCTGGCAGAATAAAGCATAGTTAAAGTGTCAACTCTAGTTTACTTTCTGATAGTTAAGACAAATTCACATTTTATCTATGACGTTCATAATTTCTTAATAAACGTAAACAATGTTTCACCCAAAATAATTTTTTTAAGTTTATCATCTGAACTTGGAGAGAGTATCTTTTAGACCTATGTGCAGCAGATAATGAGATGTTAACATGTCTGTCAAATTTATCTTCAATAAATGTGACTTCTCAGCAATACAATTTTCAGGAAAATATTTAAGTAAAAAGACATCTCTTCAATTGCATACTAAAGACTTTTATTATTCAGCAATATTTACAGATATTTTATGTACATATATTTGGAAGGTTTCTTCTTTAACTTATTTTACAGGTAGATCTTTCGCAAGTCTGAAGGAAATACAATCATATTGCATTGTGGACAAAGTTTCTTTACTCCCTGTAATAAATAAAGAAATCAAAAACAAGTTATTTTTTTAGTTTCTCAATGCCACCTAACCACTTGGATTTTTTTTCTAAATTAGAATTACTGTAATTTTTATCGCCTATAATAATGCATTCGGCAATTAATATTGATACTATGTTTGTTTGAATACTGCCAATTTCAAAATTTTACTGCGGGTTTTTTTTCCAAGTAAAACATTAATGTTAGGAAAACACCATAATATGATTAAGATAGATTACATTTAAAAAATTAAACTCCTCGGCACAACAGCGGCCCATTAGTGGGCCAAGGTCTGCCATGCTCATTTCAGCTTTCATGACCTAGGGCTCTGGGCATATGTACCGGTAAGGTGGTCAGCTCATGCAAAAATCCCAGTGTTTAGTTCCTGAGCATGCTTGGTAGATTACATTCAAGGTTGGTAGATTTACATTATTTTTCCAAATATATAGTACAATATTCCATTAAGTTTCAGTTCATGCAACATTTAAACATATAAAATATAGCTGTTCAAAAGAAGCATAATCCATGCCAAATTAATTTCCGATAAATTTATCTTGTTTTTTAAATTCATAAACAATTCTTTGGAATGTAATTTTACTGGGAAACGCATAATTTTCAAATCCAAAGACAGTAAAAAAGTTGGACTGGAAATAGATTTGTGTATCCAACATAAATGTAATGCAGCAAATATGCCCATACCATCTTATTTCCATCCTTCTTTTAGTAGTTAATTCTTTTAATTCAAAATTTTTAACTTTTTCCAAAAAGTCCTTTTTGTTTTAGTCCTTCTAGAAAATAAAAAGTGAGTCATTTTCTTATTTTAAATGGGGCTGGGGAGCCCAGTCGGTTAGGTTGCTTAGCATGCGGAAGGTCCCAGGTTCGGGCATTGCCAAAATAGCTGCCTACCTATAAATGGCCCGTGCAGCCAAAAATGTCCGACGAATAATGAGTGCATGTTAAATATCCTTCAAAGTCTTAACGCTGCGTACGATGTCGCCCTAAACGGTTGCGTTGGGTGCCTATTCAGGTGTTGGCTCGTCACCTGACTGTGGTTCTAAAATACGAAGCCGGTCGCCAATAGCCCTCGTGTAGCTCTAGTGCGATGATAATTCAAATCTAATCTTATTTTAACTTAAAGCATACTGAACATTCCATTTTTCAAACTTTTCATGAATAACAAAAGAAAATGTTTAGAAGCTATGAATACCATGGGCAAAACTGCAAAGTGATCAAAATCTAACACTTACCATTGTCATGAGCCAACATTCTTCACAGTGAACATGCCAACAGGTTGTAGACACCACAGGTTTTGTATACGGTTCCTAGAACACAAATTTTCCTTTAATTACTTTCAACTTTATTTCCTTAACCTTTATTATTAAAACCTTATATGAAGAGTACACGGGAATAACTGATTGATTTATTAGGCGGACACCCGCAATTGCCTGCTTGGCGGCAGAAAACCAGTTTCTCTCTTCTTCACTTGGTCCAAGAGTTGGGATCGCCAATCGCCTGAATCTTGGTAGCTAGGAACCACAGAGATAGTAGTTAAAGTAGTGTGGCATGTCACGTGACCTGCAACACTGACTTCATTGGGGCTCTTCTGGGAGCTCATTGCGCGTCCCGTTGTTAGCATTGGAGGTCACGTGATCTGCCCTGTTAAAAAAAAGTTACCCACTAGTGATTATTTCAACTGTTAGTCATCCTTTTACATCGGACCTTTTTGACTATGTGAACAAATAACATTTTGAGTTAATTGCATGACACAAAATTTGCATAAGGGTCCGTCTTAATATTAAAAATGTTACGATTTTTAAAATTTTCAATAGCAACATCCAATTTTAATTACTTAGAAATGTGAAAAACCCTCGAAAACCCCTAAATCTAAGTTTTTGTTACATTTGGATGAATATTTGACGAGTTATTCAATCGAATCACTTGTGGATCTTTGGGGGACCATGTCTAAAATGACAAGCGTAGTCAGTCTGTAGGTTTATTAATGGAGAAAAAGAAGCACAAGGTCAAATATCTTGAGGATGGGCCTACGAGGGATATAAAAGTCAATGAGTAGCTGTATATATTCAAAAATAAAGTCGAAAATAAGTTGTAGTCAAAAATATATCCCTATCGTCACTTGATAAGGGTTCCAAATTACGAGATGTCATTGGCTCTGTTAAATCTCCTAAAGGTGACTGCAAATAGGCAGCCAGAAACCAATACATTAATTAGTTCCCTTAGACACAAAGGGGGCGCGCTAGTTTCTATGTCAATTTCAATGTAGAAATTCTCCAATGAGAGTTTGAAACTTAGAGTGTTCTTAGTCTATGGGTCAGTCGACGCCCGTCTTTAAAGTGTTAAGGTAGTTAAAAGTTTATCTACTCACATGAAAACAATATTTAGATTCGACAGTAGAAAAGAAAATGCATTAAATAAGGTTGCTGAATAATAGCACTTAAGTGAAAAAACCTTTACAAATCTTCTCAAATCAGAATTTATTGAACATATTTGGAAACGACAAAAAAGAAAAAGCATCGGTCAAGGACCAGACATTGATTTCATTCTGTATTTGTGTTTGGAGCAAGATTTTAGTGTATTGTTGACTAGTATATAATTTTTAATAGTTTCAAGGGTTACTTCCGATCTAAAACAATGTATTAAAACAGTATAAAATTAAGCACATACACTGCTCAAAACATTTAGGGGAGCACGTTTTACTTCCAACTTTTACTTCACTCCCAACTTTTTAATTTTCGTTCTAAAAATCTAAAATTGGGGAAATAGGTTCATTATGTATCCGGAATGAAATAGTAAACACAGGAGAAAAAACTTAGTCTTTTTTAATTAAAATTTAAGGAAAAAATAGGAATCATAACTTTTTTTAATAAATTCTAACAAATTGTTTTTCAAAACTTTATTTGTTAAAAAAAATTGAAATATATTTTTAAACATCTAAAAAATGCAAGCATGAAAAGTTTAGGGTCAATTTATTTTTCTAAAACTGTTTTAGAGTGAATTTTATTTTGCCATATTTTTCATATTTTCATTTAATAATAAAACAAAAATTATTGAATTTTTCAAAGACATGATTCTACCATCTCTCGATACATATAATAGCGAATTAAACTTAGTCAGAAAAAAAAATCGCAAGCTGATTATTTGCAATGGAATCATTCGGAGTTAAAGGGTTTAAACTAAGCCATGTGCTCCCCTAATTGTTTTGAGCAGTGTACTTTGTCTATGACAAAAAAAAAAATAATAACTCACCATACAAATTAAACACTTAACATTTCTATTTTCATCTTCTAAGTCTCTGATTCTTTCTTTCAAAGAAGTCACAGTTTGATCCCCTTCTTCAACACTAATTATAAAATAATAGTGGTATGAAATGTTAATTCGCGTATAACCAAAAAAATTCAAATTGCAGATATCGTGCAAAACCAAACAACTTAGTACAATAAAAAAAACCTGCAAATAATATAATAAATAAAAAATATATATATAAACATTAAACAAGTCATTAAACATGACAGTAAAAGTATTCTGAAACTAATACTTTTACTGAAATGTGTAAAAAAGGAAGATAAAAAAAAAAAAAATTTTAAAAGCTAACTATATATTTTTGATTTTAAACTTAATATTACTTGTAATATTTACATATTTTATGTATTTTAAAATTATTTATAGTGAGCAATACCCAAAGGAATGTACAGGAATACATACGTTTCACTTGATTTACTTTCAGCCACTTCAACATTGTTTTTGAAATCATCTAAAACAAAAGTTCATAGTTAAATGCGCACATTTAATTTACTTTAAATAACTTATAAGAATTATTTTTAACCAATTTTAAAATTAACTTTTCTAACTACACTTTTATGCAATTTTGTGATGATATATAAATAGAATCATTTAATGTTTGTATAAATTATACTGCTATTTGGATGATAATTACAAGAATACTGTATCGAATATGGAAAAACTATTATATGTTTTAAAATGAGCTAAGATTTTCAAAGTGCTTTTTATAAATTGTTCATGTAAAACATTTGTCATAAGACATTTTTTAAGTAAGACACATATGAATATTAAACAAATGAAAATTTTTATCATGTGCACATTACAACATAAATTTAACAACAAAGAAAGGTTTTTTTACAGAAAAAAAACCTGTTCAATTGTATGCTTTGAATCTGTGGCATAGTAGTTCATAACAAAGTTATTTAAAATAATGTACAATTTTTAATTACCTGTAAGCTGACTAGTTGTTGAATCACTAGAAAAAAAATCTCCAATAAGAAACAAAGTAATGCCAACAAATAAACACTAAATGTAATGCAAACAACGAACTCGAAAATAAACTGTAAAATATGTTAGGGTGTTAAATTATGTTTAAGCAAAGATTCTCATACATTAGTTATGGGAGCTTACAAATAAAAACAAGAAGACAATATTTCCAATTTTGTTTATAGATACATTATAGACAAATTAAAGGAAAATGGCAAAATCTCAAAATATAATTTACCTATTGTGATTAAAAATTGATTAAAAAGCATATATGTTCGAAAGCTAATATGCTAACTTAATATTTAAATAAAACCACGAAAAATGTCCAAAATATTTTTTAGAGTGTTTAATATTGTAATAAATACTAAATAACAGCAAAACTTTTGCATGTGTGATTATTTTAGCATGTGTGAGATTTATTAAAAAAATTAATTCAACTGTTTATATTTACCTTAATGATTCTTTTCTATTTGCATCTGTAAAGAATTCAAAATAATCTAAATTAAATTATTTTAGACATTTCATAGCAATAAATAGTATTAAAAGGATTTTAAAATGTATAACAATTGAAAATTAATAATATATGATGAGCACATAATAAATATACAAGTTTTTTTATTTACTACAAAATTCCTCAACAGTAAATAATTGAAGAGTGCAGGGGTAAAACCGCTTGTTATTGTAGAAGGCTTTCCTCAATAGACCTCTTTGGCAAAGATAGAGAGAAATCACCTAAACTGGTGTAAAGAAACCAGCTACTTGTTTTGTTTTTCTTTCGGGGCAACCCTGATTCACGAGAGATCAGTGGACACAAGTTTCATGTTTGTACCACGAATGAAGAACCGAGAAAGAAAAACCGGTTTCCTGTCGCCAATGTCCGCCAAGCGGCAAGCAGACACAATTACGGGAAGTCTCCTAAAAAATCAAGTGGTTCTTCCCCTGTACTCTTCAAATGGGAAAAGGTATTTTTAGGGTCCAGTCTATCTGTGTCTACTTTGAATTCCACTGGAAAGAAATCAAGATAAGGGAGTTTCAAATAAATCAAGGAAATCAACAGAAAAAATTATAAACATACTATATTAAAGCTAGCAGTCCCCCCCCCCCATTATGCCACCATATTTTGTGAGAATCGAAGAAAATTTGGCCAACCCCTTCGAAAACATTAACAGTGGAACATCATCAAGATTTGGAATATTTTTTCAGAACTACAGATTTTAAATTATTTTAACACAATACAACATACAGAGATTTGGTGGAAAGGCCTCCAAGATTAATATGGAATATTTGTAGCCAAATTAACTTGAAGAAGAAGCTTTAATAATTGTCTGTGTTATTCTTAATATGGTTGAATTGACTCTTAAAGAACTCTTACCCACAATATTTCCCCATTTGCGTAATACCAAAACATGACGCTGGGCAGATGGATTGCTAAAATAAACAAAATAAAATATTTATTAACATGCAAATCAAATAATGAAAAAAAATCTGAACGATAAATTCGAATTCCATTAACATAGCAGCTTACCCAAGAACAGCTTTACGAAGTTGTTCGGAATCTCCATCTGTAGAGTGAGTAATGACATCAAGTTCGGTATATCAGTAAAAAGGTTAAGTAAAAATCAGCAATGTTATTAGAATCTTGTAATTTTTTGACGTTATACTGCATAGCATTTTATGCTGTTTTCAATTAGCCAAATGTTTAAAAACTAACTACTAAGGTACATTGTTGTAAAAGAAACTAGACAAATAAAAGGTGTTATAATTCGACAACTACTGTAAACACCAATGGGAAAAATTAACTGACTGAAAGCAATATTCTCAATAGCTCACGGGTCTAGGGGTAGGGGAACTTGGTATAAAATCCCAGTTTCAATGGCAAATGAATTATCTCTTCTTTTTGTCTTAAAGTTTCCCTGTTCTATTCAGTTAAAGGAAAGCTCTTATTGCATTCAAAGGAATGTCTTTGAGATATATTTTAAACAAGACAATTCGTCTCGATGAGAGAGAAATCTACAGTTACACTAAACTAAAAGCAGGAAAAACAGTGTTTTTTCAATAATAATTTAAATAATAATTCCCATTGTAAATTATAGTTGGCAAAAGCATTCGAGATGAAATTTATACAAGATTTTGTATTAAGATACTTTGATAAAAAAAAATAGCTTTTAAGTTCTCATTGTACCAAAACAAGTAATACAAAACTAGTAAAAACTACACTCTCGGCGTGCCAGCCTTTTAGTGGGCCAAGCCCTGCTGTGTTTATTTAAGCTTACTTGACCATGGGCTCTGGTTTGCTATGCATATGTCCCAGTAAGGTGTTTAGCCTCATGCATAGCCCCCAGCATTGAGTTTCCAAGCATGCTTGGGTCCTCTTTTTATCAACCCACTTAATAGATGAAAGGATGAGTCAACCTCGTCCAAACCGGGACTCGATTCCCGAATGGCATGGCAATGAGAAGCAATACCGCTAAGCCACTGGGCCATGTAAAAGTTAGTTCCATATGAAGAAATATATGTACTAACATATAAGTAAAGGATACTGAGGTTCCCCATAACTCTTAGCATCATCAACATCTATATCCACTTCTTCATTTTCATCACAACAAGTCTGTTTTGTAGCTGGCCTTTCCATTGCTAAAGTAAAAATTTATAGTAATAATTAGTTACACATATTAAAACTAAAAAAATTAAAACAGTTGCCTTCAGGGCCGGATTTAAAGATTTGCATCCTGTCTGTAGGCTACGGTTGATTTTGCCGATCCTATCACAAAGGTAGTTGGCTTGTTGTAAAATAGGGTGGTATGTGCTGTTAATAGATACACATATTGGAGTCATCTATGTACCCTTAGATACTAAATCGAAAGCGAAATAGGCAAATTTTTAAACTGTTCTACAATTTTTTTTTTCAACTTTGAAATCCAGGAGGATATGGTGCAATTGCCCTCACAGCAAGCATGTTTGCTACGAAATATTAGTTCTATATATACTATGTTTATGGGTTACGTAATGTAAATTATTTGTTTCCTTTCTTAAAAATATTCGTATCTTTTAAAAAAAAAATTATGCTGAATGCCGCTTTAACTGGGCGAAAATTTTACCGCCCCAAAAAATTCACCGCTCTAGGCTTTTTGAATATCCCGCCCTGGTTGCCTAATCCGTGTTAACCCTTTCAGTCCCAAAAATCTACTACACTACAGAAACATCTGATATTCTCAAAATAAGCTTATTTTAGGTCAAAAATAAAAGTCCCGTAAGAAAAAAAATCATTTTAATTTTGGTATATGGTTTTTGAAATAATGCCAAAATTTTTTAACTATGGAAAACAACAAAATAAAAATATATGTATTACCTAAAAACAGTACGAGTTATATATTTTAAGGTATCTGACCATATTATAAAAAAAAAATTAGTAATTATTTTAATCAAAATAGTTTAAATTGTGTTTTAAATATGTGGAACTGAAGTGAACTTTCCAAAAATCAGGTGAAACGCTTGTTAGCTATTTTCTAAATAAAAAAAATAGTAGTTCTGCCTTCTATTGAGATTAATGTAAAATATTGTCGAATAGAACAAAGTGTGAACACTGAACAATTGAATGATGGGTTTTTGGATGTCGTAACGGGACATAAACATTAAAAAAAATATTGAAAGTGATGATGCCAAATAGCATCACTGGAACTGAAAGGGTTAACAGTAGGAAACAATTTTTTTTTTGACAAAAAAAAAATTCTTTCTCCTTATTTTCTCAAGTAAATTTAACATTAAAAAGCTTAATATAGCTTACCCTCAGGCCCATATGTGTTCATAAATTCATATCCTTCTAAGCTCTCTGTATCATCTAAATCATCATCCACAACTACATGTTCATCATACTCATCCTCCTAGAAATTAATATTAATCAATGTGTTGATCAAAGAAAATCTCATAAAATAAACAATTTAGAATAAAAATGACTTGTAATCGTAGAATGCCTTTTAAAAAAATCACAGTAAATGGAAATTATTTACATAATTGCCTTTTTCAGAGTTTTCTAGAGTCAATTAGACATTGATTGTCTTGGTAGACATTTGCAACTTTAACTTTGCACTTCTAATTTTTAATATTTTAATTAGTTTTTCATCAAAATAAAATTTTTCATTTGATACAAAAAAAGGCAAGACGGGAATATTTTTGTGCAGGTTTAGTATAGTAATAAGCTGATTCCATGCAAAATTACCTTTCAGTAGCGTAGAATCATGTGTTAAAAAGTGATTAATAATCACTACAACTTATAACATGAATGAAAAAAATAGCATAATAGTTGATGGGAGGGGGGGAGATGGTGGTATGGGGGAAAATGAGGGTATATGTTACAAATATACATTTTTCCATAATACATTTAATTTTTTTTAGACTTTTTCTTTGAAATATTATTTTTAGATGATCCCTCTTTTATTTGGTTTTTAGAATCTGGCAACACCATCAATTCATTCAAATTCTTGTTTTTAAGCTTATTTTGTTTCAGCTGTTATAATTCACTCGTAAACTTATAAAACATGCTGTACTCTTAAACAAAATGAGGGTATGAAACTAAGTTCTCTAAATTGCCAGATATTAAAGCATCCAGTGGGAAAAATTTAAAAATATCTATATATTTGAAATCTAAACAGCTTAAATGCATATTAGATACAAAAAAAATTCCATGAAAATTAGTTAAAAAAAGTAGGTTTTTAATGAGATGATTTTGAAAATGCTTGATTTTACCCACATTTTCCTCTTACTCATTTACTGCAACTAAATAATGTAACCCTATTTTTATTTAATTTTTTGTCAACTTTAAAACGTACTTATTAACTTGTCACATACACTACAAAAATCTTTAGCTAGGCAGAATTAGTGAGGTTTCCTGTTCGAAAAAAAAATTAACAGATGTATAGTAAAAATATCTTACATTTTGTATGCAGAGAGCTACATGTTTGTCAATATCTTCTTCACAACCCGATATCCTCAGACGACAAATTGGACACTGAATTGCTTGACTAGCTTTGGCTGCATATTTTGCCAGTTTGGCTAGAATTAACAATGTTTGGAGTTGTAATTAAACATTTAGCTTATTTAATACATAAAATTTAAATTTTCACTTAGGCAAATCGGAAAATATATGCATTATTTTAAAGGAAAATTCGCCCTTGCATGTATAATTAATTAATCATTTATTATTTATTAAGAAACTAGAAAATATATATAAATCTAATTTTTGAAACTTATTTTTTTAACTCCAAAAAATTCATATATTTTAAGAGTTTCAATAGGCCAAAAAGGAAAATATATGCATTATTTTAGATGAAAATTGCCCCTTACATACAGTTTATTAACTAACAATTTATTATTTATTAGGAAACTGAAAAAAATATGTAACTCTAATTCTTAAAAAATTTTTTTTTTAACTCCAAAAAATTGTTTTGCAAAATGGGAGAATTCTGTTTGTTCTGCTTGAAGTCAACTCTGTCAAATGTCAAAAACGCAATAAAGCTCATAAAAAATTATAAATATCACTAGGGCACCGCTACAATGAAATCGATTTATCAAAATAATTATCTCTTGGTAAAACCTCCTAAATTAAACTGGGATTTATGGGTCTGCTCGTTCGTTTTTCATGAAGACGGAGGCTAGATATTTAATCTTTATTTAAAAAAAAGTTCATGACAGATATCTTCGACGTATTTATTAAATATTTATTTTTCAAAACGAAATCTCAGTAGAAATTGAAATCTAGTACCTATGTATTAGGGTGGGCCGAAATAACACTTTTATTTTTGACGATTCATTAATCCTCAAAATGCCTCATTTCGTTAATTTTGAGGATTATTTCGACAAACTATCACGTGACTTTTGAAAAACGCGAATCCTTACTTTAACGATCTTGATTTGGCGATTTTGTATCTTGATTCTGAGGAAACTGAATCTCATTACTGTACTCGCATGCTCAAAAATGACGAAATATTGCTTTAGATTGGACGAAATTCGAATCCTCATAAAAATGACGAATCAAATTTCCTCACTTTGAGAAAAGAAAAACTCGGAGCAGTTGCCAGTAAACGGCATCGTCAAAATTAAGGAAAATTTCGTCGTTTTTGAGTATTCATTTCTGAGAGTGATGTATAGCAGTGAAACTAATCGAACTTAGAAGGAGCGCTGCTGATAATCGGGGCCACGATTATCCGCGGTTGGGAGGCGTGAATAAATTAAACGGCATTTAGGGACGAAGGCTTACTCTAAACATAATGTAACTTTTTATCGCAAAAAAACAACGTAAAACTGAGAGAAAATTGAGTTAAACTCTAGTAAAATTTGTTTCTCGATTTAAAATTGGTAAAATGTTACATAATATTAATCGTTGCTTAGGGTGGAAAATAACGGTTCGGAAATTGAAATAACGTTTTTTTTTTAATTTCTTAAATAGTTTCAATTTGGACCAAAGAATTAAATAAAATTTTAACTAGATCCGCCAGCATAAGATTTTGTCAAAGTTTAGTTTTCTAAAAACTTTTTTTTTCATATTCAGTTTCACAAGCATCTGCGCGTCCGTATGCAGATTTCCGCTGATCAAGAAAAAAAAAAAATGAAATCTCGCTACTTATTTTCTTTGTAGTGTCAGTGTGACGTCGATTTTAAAAAAAAAATCTAAAATGCAAAGAAAAGAGAGTTGCACTCTACTAAACTAAGACAGAAAAAAAATCTAATCAAAAAAAAAAAAAAAAAAAAAAGAAATAATAGAATAGAGGAAACGAAAAAAAAAAAAAAAATTATCGAAATCTTTTTAAACTTTTTTTCTCTCTCCTCTCTCTCTGAAAAAAAATCCTTGTTTTGATTTTAGATAAAAAGAAAAGGCAAAATAAAAAACGATTAGAAAAAAAATCTATCAGAATAAAAAAAAACTTTCTTTTGTGAAATCAGCTTCATTTTTCATTTTAAACTCGTGATTTTTTTGTTTTGTTTCACGAATGATGCCATTGATATGCCGTTTTGGTCAAAAAACCTCATTTAAATAAATATAAACCAAAACATTTTAGGACGATATGTCTTTCCATCTCACTATCCACTGCTGTTTCAATCAAATATCTTTGCAACCCGAAAATATTTATTTGATTTTTAATTTTTGCCATTTCAATGCAGATTCTTTAATTTGCAGTAAGCTTTTTAGTTCTTATTAGTTCTACGTTGCAGCTGCTAACCTCCCCCTTTGCAGACTGATTTTTGAGGGAGGAAAAAAAAATCGATTAGTCAGCAGACCCCACCACAATATAGCTAGGAGACAAAGTTCGTAGTTTCAAATTCGATTGCTGCTTATTATTCCAAAAAAATCCCGCCATTTTGATTATGCGGTATGTTCCCTCATTCTTTCTCTTTTATTTTAAATTTCACTTCAGTATAAAGAAAAAAATTCGCCGCCAGCTTATTTGGAAAGTGCACCGCTCATTTAATTCCAAAACGGTTTTTAAGATCAAGTTACTAAGAACTTCAGAACTTGGCGCCGAAAAATCAGCATTTGAAATGAGTTTGGTCTTGTCAACTTGGAAATGCAACGATTACTTCAGACTGCTTTCCTCACTTAACTCTTAAAAATCCATATTCAATTTTGAAGATTAAAACTGAAAATACCCAGTGCAGTCAAAATGTAATTCAAGTGTTCACTTTACAATAAAGGCAGATTCTTTTTTCCCAAAAGATTAATAATGAATGCTCAAATATAGCAATTCTTACGCCAAGTGTCAGGAGTTTAGCGAAGAAATGTGCTTACCAGTTATGCGATTCTCTCTGTTGTTCTTTACTTCGACGAAAGGCTAAAGAGGTAAAAAAATCATAAAGTTTAAGGACACAGAAGTTTTATTTCAATTAACATATTTTCTTTCCTTTAATAAAAGGAAAATATAATTTTATACAATTATGATTTTAACTGAAATTTTAATACTGCACGATACAAAACTGAAATGTAAAAATAGTTTGAATAGACCCACCTTTTTCATGCCGTCTTTTTTCCTTTGCCGAAGCTTCATTAAGTTCCTAAAACACACATTAATGAATGAATATAAAAACTAAAATCATCAAACGAAATATCCGGCCTCTGAGCCCTTACCTTAAAAATGAAACATTAAATCAGGGTCACCCAAATTTTACTGGATAAAGTAGGTATACGCTTACCCTGGTATTTTGGTGAGCTTTTCGACTTCCTGTGCATAATGACCTGCCAGTTCGTGTTCTCTCACTGTTATACCGCACACCGGGCAGCAGAAATCGCTCACCAACTTACGCTTGTTCTCTGACAAAAAAAAAAAAAAAAAAAAGAGAACTAATAAGCATAGTCTCATTGTTTGTTTTTGACACATATTTTTTAAAAAAAAGATTGATGCGGATAAATGATCCCAGGGGCGTAGCCAGGATTGTCCTAGGGTAGGGGGATTTATTGGGGATCGAACTGTGAGAAAGCCCAACTTTTGTCATTTTCGAATTAGCAACGCAGTTGCATGCATTTGTAGAATTTCAGTGCAATAAAGAAAAACGTCATAATTCAGATAATATCCGCTAGGCAGCAGCAAAAGCTCACAAACACAAAGAAAGTTTTTATAATGGACTTGGTTCACTTGCAATTTTGAGCCCTCTAGCATTATCTTGCACATAACTAGTCCACCGATCTTGCTAGACCACAAAGACAAAGGGATTACATCAGACAAGGCGGATACATGTACATCTAGGCTGACCGGAAAATTTGCCAATATTTATTAGATTAGAGATATAGATCTTGTCCTGCGCAATTTTCTATTCTATGTGCGGCTATGTTTAATTCTGAGAGGTAATTCCACTGACAATAAGTAAAAATTAAACATTATCATTAATTGGATCCATTCAATACCTTTCAAGAAATTTACTTTTTTTACAGCGATTACACCTCTATTATGGCAATAATAGAACACAGGTAACAATCTTATTTTAAACAAAGAACCGAAAAATAAAACTCACTTCTTCTTGTCCTTCTGGCATCGAAGCTACTGGAATCATCAGGAATGCCACAGTTTTCTTCATTCGGAAACATCTCTTCGGAAGGAGATTTCAACCCATGGGGTTCACCACATTCCATTTCTTCATTTGAATCACATTGAAATGACGGAGTTTCGGCAACTGACCTGTCAGCTTGAATAATTTTGGACCTATTTGCAAGTTCTACCTCGTTTGAAAACGTATCTTGGGTGTTCGACTCCATTACATGAGATTTAACACATTCGTCAATATCCTTATTCGAATCAAATGAACGCATTTCGCAAACTATTTTGCCATTGGTCTGATGGACACTGTTCATTTGGTTTGATAAAGGATCATTTTCTTTAGTGTTCATTTGTAAAGATTTCTGACAGATGTCCATAATTCCCAAGCAGCTGTCGTTTGGTTGTAAATTAATTATGGTGTCTGGATGGGTGATAAAGGAATTTGTCTTCTTGTCAGTGGTATATTATTTTAGAAGTTCATGTTCTTTGTTTTTGGATCGATGTTACTTTCATTGGCAAAGGAGAATTCTAAAAGGGGAAACAATGAGAAAAGATTAATTTCTGTAATATGATTCTTATTTTCGAAAGTTCATGGTTAGTCGATTTTCTAAACTTCTCCAAAATACATAACTTCTGTTCTGAATATTAAAATTAATAAAATAATAAGGGTCATGGGTTAGTGATTTTTTATTAAAAAGTTTAGAAAATCAGCTAACTATTCTTGCAACATTTATTAAAAATTTTATTTGGTTGATTTTACATGGCATTAAAGCTACACCAAGGCCATTAGTGACGAGAATCGTGAACCACGGGCAAGTAAAGCGGTCAACTCCAGGTTACGAGTTGTGATGCAACTCTATAAATATTAAACTCTATTTTTTATTGAAAAATTTACTCTGATTTATTCTGTACACAAAAAGATGTAACAAATTTTTAGCCCTCTTTCCTGTTAGTTAAATACTCACTGAAATTCTTATAGGAAAACATGAGTGTTGAAACAGTAAATGTCATAAAAGCCATTAACACAAGATTTTTAAACATTAGAAAAAAAATCGTACTATACAGCATCTAGCCATAATTTGAACTTCTAAAAGCCAAAATTAATTTAGAATAATTAGATATTTATTGATAACAAAAAAAAAAACACGAAACTACTTCAAACTGCACTAAAAAGTAAGAAATGTAAATTAAAATAAAGCAGAATTTTGTTTAAAAAAATATGTCTTGCCGTGTCTTGGAAACAATTATGAAAAATCAAAGAATCACATGTGGTCCGTTTTAGACGTCATTTCTACCTGATTCATGACATAAATATATTTTACTTCAAATATCATTTTCTAATTCAAATATTATAAAATGGCCTTCATCTAAAACGCGATAGCCGTACAATTTACAAAGATATTTCAAGTCTGAAAATTGGAAACTAAAAAGAAATAAGTGTGTAAGGTCATAAACCACTCTTAGATGTGTGTTATAAAATTTACATATTCCGTTAGCACTTAAAGTTAAAATTCTCAAGTTCAGCTGATAAAAATATCTGCATTTCAAGTTCAAATACAGACAAAATCCAAAAGGAAGAAGATATGAGACTTGACTTGGGAAGGAATTTGACTACGGTTCAAACCCTTCATTTGCATGTGTTTTGCGATAAAGTAAAAACATAAAATCTGGTTTTGAGATAAGCAACACAATTTTATTCAGGTGGTAATTTTAAGAAGGTAATTACTTAATTCTTAATTACATGTAAATTTTTTTAATACGTGATAAACATACGCATACATTTATGTTTATTCATTTATTCCATATTTAACGTTTTTATTTCCGTTTTTAATAAATATTTGCTACGAAACTCGTCATGCCAATGCTAACTAAAACCATGATATTTTATTCCGATTTACACAAGAAACAAAATGTTTCCGTAAAAAATTCAAGACAAAGAATTTTTCTTTCAAAAATAATCCAAAGAAAGCAAAATATGAAAATTCACCAAATTTCATATTTTAAAGGTATACGGGTCGTGTTTTCAAGGTACTATTCAATGCCTAAAATATTTTACGAAATTTCTGGATCATTTCCAATACATTACGATTCAGAAGTCGTTTTAAAAATGCTAAAAATAGTAGTTTTTTTAAAATAAAAAAACATTTTCCGTTTTTTTCTTAAACAACTGGTAATATTTACAATTCAAATACAATTATTGGGATTTTCATTCACCGTAATAAGCTCTGTACAATCAATCGTTAGTGAATTATAAGAAAAAAAAAGGTACATAAGATAATCGCATTTCAAACAATTTATGGATAAGTTTTTTTTTTAGTATCAAAAGTACCTGACAGTTTTCATTACATTCGAAGAAATACCAAAAGTATAACTTAATAACCTGTATATATGTTTAAAGGGCACATTTCATTAAATTTATTCAAGGCGTCAGTTTTTTCTCTTTCTTAAAAATAGTGTTTTACAAAATATTTCTCTTATATCCAGAAAAACTGTGTAAGTGTTATACCTAATGATTTTTTTAGAAGTACCAGTAAAAGACGAAATTTACTAAAATCATAGAATTACAAACATAGAAATTACAAATTAAAAATGCTATTTTAAGTTTACAAATTTTTTCCTTAAAATAATAATAATGTTAAATTATTTCGACAAAACACAGTCGCTTGCTATCTCATTTTTTAAAAGTTATTTTATTCCCCATCAAAAAATAAGTTAGTACTTTGAAAATAAAGTTACTCTTTTGAACGTTGTATATGTGTATAAAACAGTGGTTAATTTTATGACTGCTACAAACTACAAATATTATAGAATAATTTGCTTCATATAAATTAATAAATTTCTCTTTAACATTAAGAGCCGAATCGAATATCTAAAATTTCCATTCAATCGGCGAATTAAATACAATATAAAATATTACCGAATTAATAAATGATATTCTAAGATATATTTTCCGAATTATAAAAACTTGAGTTTACAGATATTATTTTTTAATATTTTGTAGGTTCAGTTTAAATATGATTGGTAAAATTTAGATAAGTGTCAGGGAAAAATCTGCATAAGGTAAGAACTGCAGAAATAAACATTATATTTGATTTACTAAACCAATAAGAGATAAAATAAACGAAAAACGCAAAACAAAACATTAGCGAAGCGGCCGAAATTAACGTAGTGCAACCAAACGCATCAAAACAAACCACCGTTGTAGAAATAAATAACATTATTTCAATCGGAACCCATCCGTACTTAAATTTAACAATCCAAAGTAATTAATTACATATTGTGGTTGCCAAATATTCAAAAAATGCATATTTAGAAATATCGAGTATGAAAACCCCCGATTCAAAGTAATAAAATACAAATTTAAACGACAGAAACATCACTTACCTTTCCTACAGAGTTGACAGTTTTGGTAGCATTTTCAATTTCCATGATCGGACCTCAAATCAGCTGATTGAAAAAAATATCAACACAAATTGAGTCATTAGATAGTAATCGGTTGATAACCGATGGTAGATGTTGAGAAAATTAATTAAAAACTAGTAATTAAGTCAGATTTAAAGTGATAGATTCAGCCATATACTTCCGTCTCAGAATGTTTTGATTCTCTTTCCACAACAAACCCGAAATGCATCATGGGAGATTTGCGAAACAGGCTGGCAGACAATCCTTTTCAATACGGTAAACTGTGTGGTGGCGCCATCTCTAGTGTGTCTTCATTGTCTTTTTCTTCTAGTCTTATTTCTTTATTGGTGTGTTATTTATTAAGGTTACTTCGCGAAATCCTATACTGTACATACTATCTATTGTTTATGTATAAAATCTATTACTAAATTAACTAGTTTCAATAAATACATTTATTTCGTTCAAAATTAATTACGTGTAAATAAATTAATTTTAAAAAATTTATTAGCTTAAATATATGAGAAGGATTTTATAATTTTATACCTCTTAAGGGTGTATAAAAAGAACAGTAAAGAGGGTTAACTTTATTATTTTTTCTGATGATTGAAAGGTAGAAAATGACGATAATCGGCACTACGTTTATTGATTCGTTTCAAATCACGCATGCAGTACTTTACTATCAATACGAAGATTATTTTTAGGAAAAGGAAAAGATTACGAAATTTATTTTAAAACTGTTTATGTATATTTTACTAGAGGATAATTTCCTCTTTTTTTTAATCAATCAAATTTCCATTAGCTGAAAAGTGCGTTATCAAATATAATTGGTATCCTCTGTTTAACCTGACTTTGTGTTTCAAGTCTTTAATTTTAAGTTCTCTGGGGCTTCACATAAGCACAAAAAAAACTATATGAAGCACCTTATTTCTATTCACTAAACTTTAATTAAATTAAATTATACCTTGAACTTGAATGGGCTTGTTTCAACACTCTATCAAAGAAAACCAACCAGCCAATGAAATCGCAGTATGAAGACCGAAACATCATAAGAAACATTCTCATTGCAATTACTATATCGTACGCAGTCACGCTGACTAAAGAGCTACAAAGTTATTGTGGATCAGTTATAAAAATTGCAATTCTGAGATGATAAGCTCATAACAAAATAAGAAGATATAAAATAACTGAAATAGCCTGAATTCTTCCATTAAATACTTACTAAAATTTGCATCAAACAGTGGGGTTTGTAACAGTGAATTTCACCTAGAACCGCTGCCACACAAGATCTGTTGCCTTAAAAAAAAATTGCCAGACACAACATTCAGTTGTAATTAAAACTTTTAAAAGCTCAAATGGGCAATTTTCATTAATTTTCTTTAGTAAATAATTTAAAAATACTATATGCTAAATTTATCTGCGGTTCGAAGAATAATTATCTAAAATTGTTTGGAGTAAATCTTTCGTGCCTTTCAGGTACATTTGGTGCTTTTGGAAAATGTCGCCGAAAACTTGAATATAAATAGAGTTTCTTATTTTTAAATAAATGATTGAACCTGGGGAGCCTTGGTCATGTTTTCATAATTTAATTTTATTTTTACAACTAAACATATGATATGGTAGCACGCATTAAAATAATTTTTATTGACAACAAGGATATAATAGTGTAACATAAATAATGCATTATTTTCTTTTCTAAATTTATTGTTTTTTAAAGCATAGACATTTTTAAACTGGGTCATGCCTCCCTTTATAAGGGAGGCTTGGCCCATACAAAAATTCTCAACTTTTAATGTCACAATAATAAATATTTCAAAGTATTTTTGAAGCATTAAATACAAAAAAAATATATTAAAATTCGACACACTGGAATCATTTAAAAATCATGTTTACCATAATTAATATTTCAGGTAATGCATTATACAATCTTCTCCGGTCTTTCCTACTTTTGCTATCAATATCATTTTTTAATATTATTGATATAAAACTGAATTTTTCAATTTTATTTCGTAGTTTTTTTCTTAAGCTCGAGCCGACGGATAAATCCTCCCCATGACAAAAGAAAAATACCGTCTTCTTCAACTGTAATTTCCAATTTCAATACGAGTTAAAATAAAAAGAAGTAAATACTATAATTTGAATTTTTGATTTTCATTAAAATAAAGTGGCGAGAAGTTCTAACCATTTTCTTGATGTTTAAATTATCAACAAAATTAAAGTTTTTAAGAAAGAAAATATCCCGATTTCACCATAAAATGAATACAAATGTAATTTTTATTTATTATTTCTCGCTATCAATCCATCACTGAGCCTTAAAACTCTCGTTAAACTTCTCAACTAATCATATTACGTTGTTTTCCCAAAATTATAAAACGAACATTTTTCTTTTTAGATTCTTTTAATCAAAACATGATCCCCTTTTCCAAAAAATAATGATGTTCAAGAGTTAATATAAGGGGATTTGCAACTGCTCTTGAGGAAGTGGAACTGTTTGGGAATTTCTTGGAAAGAAATTTAAAATTCCGAATGCACAGAATATTTTTTTTAAAAACAACGTGCAAAAAATCACTTTTTTACAACTGAAGCACATTCATTCATAAATCGTTTCGAAAATGACACTCTACGTGCTTACGTCACAAACAGTGGCGAAAATGAGATTTTCTTCACTAGTGCGGTTAAGTAAATAAGAGTATCTGATTGGTAGAAAAACAAAATGATATCATGAATATCTCCATGGAAACTAAATGGTCATGAAGCTCACTTATTTCTATTGGTTTATTACTTTTGCATTTTCTAATATCTCCATGGAAACTACAAGTTCTACAAAAATTATTAACAGAAATTAAATAAGACAAAAGTATGAACACAAATTTCACGCATTTGCACGTTATTATAAAAAAAAAATTGTAAGCAACCACATGCCAAATAGCACTTTATTAAGCTCTTGTCATTATTTCACTCGCTTAATAAAGTGTTATTTTCGAGACATGTTGCTTAAATAACTATTTAATGATGAATGCGCCAGAAATCAAGTCAAACAGTGAATCATAAAAAAACTGGCGCATATTCATCATTAAAAAAATATTGTGTGCATTTGGAATTTCAAATTTCTTTCAAAGAAATTCCCTAACAGTTCCACTTCCTAAACAACAGTGGCAAATCCCTTTATATTAATTCTTACATAAAGTTTCATCAATACAAAAATAACATTTGCTCGTATAATTAAAACTATTTTAAACTATTTATGTTTAAAATGCGCAGCTACCTTGATCCTATCATTAAATTGTATTTGGTTAATATTTATTAATTTATTTACTACGTTACCCAGTTTTTGATTAATACTATTAATTTATATTTGACGAATTTATTTACTTGGTCTTTTTTTTTTAAAGCATTCCTCATTTACCGAGCCCTCCCCCCCTTTTGAAGTAGCGGAATTTCAAAGTGCTTTGATAAGCTAAAATGCTTAAATAATTCAATGCATTTAAAAATTGGTACATTTTAAACAAGTAGTTATGATTTCTTCCATTGCAAAAATTATAAATAGTTTACCCTTTTTACTTTTCAAACGATAAAGGAAAATTTAAAGAAAGGATGTGAGAGGTTATGCGAAAATTGGATTTCATACTTTTTTCAGAGAAATATTGCATTCCATTCTTCCTTTCTATATTACTTAGAATATTTCTTCTTTGTTTAAAAAAGAATAACAAGTGTAAAGAGTAACACTTCCCTTAAAAAAGGTTATACATGATCTATCAAAAACTTTGATTTGCATATTAAACAGAAATGATTTATATTTATGCCTCCGTGTCGCTGCTCCATTTAATTCCTTAAACGTCTTTATTCGGGAGTCTAGAAATAATTTTATTTCACGCCAACGAGCTTTTTTCCCCTAAAAAGTTCTTAAAACGCTCTAAAAGGCTAACCATGAAATGAATTAAGATGGCGGAGGGAAAAAAAAGAATGCTTTCCAATCGCGGTGAAAGCATTTCGTTATTAAAAAGAGGAACACGAATGATGAAAGTTGTTTTTAATTGGCGGAGGTTTCTGCTGGGCAATTTGGTTTTCTACTTTTGGCTCCAGTATTAATAGCGGCGTAATTAATAATTTAATTTAAGATGGCGTTGTTAGCGCGGGGAAATTTACTTGTACTTGTAGTGTTTCTTGGAATTTTCACTTTACTTTTCTCATTTAAAAAGTTTGAAATTAACAGGATTCTTTTTTTTTTTTTTGGAAAACATCTTGTGAATTTTAGGTGTATTTCGTATAAAAACGTAACCTATGAGGAAACTGTTGGAAACTATAAAATTAAAAACTTTGCGACCATATCAAATTCAAAAGAAATTGGGCAAAGCCACAATTGAAAATATTTCTTATGATTAAACTTTTTGTGAAAGAATATGTATTGTCAAAACTACATAACCATTGAAATAATTTACTGTAATGATAAAGCCAATAAAAATAAATAAACTAAGTCGGTTTTAGTCACTAGACTTTTCAGGCATCAAAACAACACCTGTAAATCTAATTTACACTTTTTGAGGGTAACTTACACCTTACAAATTCATCAAATAGGTTTTATTTACTAGCACTAAGAAATAAATTTTACTGTGTTTGTTCGTCCTAGTATGTTTTGACACTTGAGTAAAAAGGGGAGACTGAATAGGGTACAGGGGACAGACATTTTTACGATCCAAGTCATAAAAGTCAACGAATATGTGTTTGTTACCGCCCTGAGTGTTGTGAAAGTCTCTTCTATATCACGCCCATTTTTACAAAGCCGTGAAATAACGTTTATGAGCACTTTGGGGGACACTGCCTTGTAATTTTTATTGTCATGACTATTATGCAAAAAAAAAGTTTTTTTTGCATGAAGTTTTTTTTTTTAAAAGGAGGGTTGTATGTGGTCAAAATACCATGCTACAGTTTTTTTTTAAATCTCTAAATAGGGTAGACTAACCAGTGAATGAACGTTTAAGACGTCACGTTCGCCAATGAATGAACACCAGGATATAATGACCAGGACAACCAACCATTATCAGATAGCTTTCTACAACATGGGAGGAAGTCAGTGATGCCAATTAATATAGTGGAATGATTTTCAATCCTTATTTTTTAATTATATTTACCAAATGTTCATTCACTGGGGCCTGTTCACTCACTGGTCAGTCTACCCTATGTGTGAAATGTGATCGCTAATGGTGATAAGAACGTAAGACTAAGTTCGCCGGCTGAGTCGACAGATTTTCTGGATGGGAAAAAATTGGGCACGCATGTCATATGATTATGTGGCATGTAAAAGATCCCTGGAGGGTAAATTTGGCTTCGGTTCTCTCGGCAAAATTAAAATATCGGCATACTTTAACATCCATAGAGAGCAAAGATTTATGAAATCTGCGAGTCAAAATTGGTAGCGAGAGTCGCCTAAATGGTGCCACAAAAAATGGCTTTCAGTTCTGAGGAATATGCGGAGTCTGCAAAGGCTTGACCGAAAATGGTGCAGCCCCATTAGAGGAAAATAATAATAATAAGATTATTTTTCGGTATTCGCTAATGTGTATAAGAATGCAAATGTGTTGTCAACTATTTCAACACAAACTTAAAAATTATTATTAAACAAATAATATTTGAAAGCATCTTATACTACGAACCTTTAGAAGACTGATTTTGCAATAAACGTGTCATAATTTTTAACTGAAATAAAAGTTTAAAAAAAAACTTTACTTTGTTCTAACATTTTTTAAGTGTAAAACTGTACATTCATGTATTGTTTATTAGATAATAAATTATATTGAAATATCATCTTTAAATAAATAAATTAATTATATTTCGAAGAATATTCCATAGCAAAAAATGTATAGATTTAGTAATGCATACGTTTGGTGTGACCGAAAACCTGCCACTGTGTTTTTTAAACCACATTTAAGAAGTTTTCTTTAGTAAGGCGAAATCTGTTACCACTAACTTTAAAGTATCATCTCCCACTTCTCCTGGCCTCCTACTAAAAAAAATGATTTTTTTTAGCATGCAGCCAACAAGTAACGCAAGTAAGACACAGAAAAAATTCTTTCACTCTAGTAAAAAAAAAAATATTAAAAAAGCTTTTAAAATTCAATAAAAACGAAACTAAGGACCCACCTTTTACTAGAAAAAAAGTTTAAAGCTGTAAAAAAAATTTTTTTTTGTATGTAAACTAGTGTAAGGAGTCTTGGTTTTTATGATAGAAAAAAAACACAAGAAAAATTTATATTATATTTCTACCCTTGAGAAAAAAAACCCAGTAATATCTCATCTATGTTGTTAGGGTAGGGGAAGTTTTGAAGCAAGGGGGTGGGGAGGGGATAACTCATAATCACATTAATGTCAAGACAACATCGTTTAAGAGCTTGAGGTATTTTTAGAGCATTTTTTTTTCAACTTCCTTCTATTAGCTGAAAGATGTTTCATTTTTTTGTTTAATTTTCAGCCTTGTGTGCATAAGTTTAATTTTAAATAAATATATTTTAAAGGTGGTATTGCAGTTTTCGTTTTATTGCGTTTAGAAGTTTCTTTTGCGTTTTTTTTTTCGTTATTAAAATTTCGCAAAGCAAAACTTTTTATGGCTGCATGACTTGTCCCTTGTTTGGCAATAGTATAAGTGATAAATAATTATTTTCTTTTATTAAGTGTTGCTCAAACTCAATACATCAATTTTGCTAAGATATAGTTAACATGCCATTACACATATAAAATAAGACAAACTTTATTTAAAATAAAGGGCTGAAAATTGTTAGAAAATGCATTTTTGATACGATTTTACCCAAAGTAAATAAAAACATGCCTGTTTTATTGGCATGTTTTAAAATACATTCACAAAAATAGCCAAAATTTAAAATATCTGGCACAACATTACATTGGCCGACATTTAAATAATTATTTAATTAACAAAGTGTGAATATGAGCTAAAACTCAATGCATCAAATTTGTTATGACATATTTAACATACATAATTAAATTATATATATTCCAAACGAAAGACAGAAAGTTGTTGGAAATGTCTGTAATTTTGATTTAATTTCACCCAATATAAAAGAAAACATGTGTGTTTTATTTGTCATATTTTAAAACATGTTCACAAAAATAGCCACCATTCAAAAACTCGGGCGCAACATTTCATTGAAGCCGATAAAATGCCGAATATGCAAGGGACCCATACCTAATATTAGATATGACATTTATTGTCGCCAAGTCGCCACTTTCGGGCTGCCAACGTTTTCAACAAGAAACTCAAAACCGCATGCATTTTTAAGAGCCCATATGGGAGAAAAGGGGCCGAATTGTCCGAGATTTGAATTTTTTGATTCTGTTTGATGTTGCTTCTCTGCAAAAATAGGCGGGGATAAAAAAAAACGAAGATAAAAACAGTTATTTTCTTCAAAACATAAGGATTACGATATGTTGTATTTGTTATTTTTAACGAACAGAAATACCATGTTATTGTTTATTTTTAAAATGTTAGAAGAATTTTTAATGTTTATTTCCAAAAGAAAAGTTTGTTACACACATACATACGCGAAATGATGAATATTTTTAGAAAAAAATTCTCATTTTGCTGTAAATAAATCTAAATTGTTTTAATAATCACAGAAAGGAAATAAATCTTCCCCTATAAATAATTTCTGGAAAATCACAGCTCATTTTTAGGATACTTTTTACATCACAGTTTGTTTTACTGCCAAATTTTCAGCCTAATGTAGTGTCAGTATTTTTACCATCACACGGTGAAGTTAATTAATTGTTATTTTACAGTGTAGGTTCGAATTAGAACCATGCATCATAGATACTGTGTTGTATTAAATGAGCAAGGAGTAAACGCTATACAGTGTTACATGTGTATTGAATGCTACGAATAGAAACCCCCCGAAATATAGTATATTTTAATGCTGAGTATTCAATTAGAAATAAAATTTAAAATACGTATCAAGTTCCTGTTTATTTTAAGAAATAGCTTAAAAATACCGGACAGTTAATTTGTTTCTTACCCTTTTTCGGGGGTCAGCCCATCGTAAAGTTTTTGCTCTACCCTTTCTTCGACCATTGAAATATGATATTCAGAAAAACCGGGGAAAAAATATCATGGAAATACCATGAAGGGATCTTGATGTCGATTGAAAGTGATTTTGAACAGGTCATCTGTGATCAAATGTCCAGAGACTATTCGGTTTATAATGGTTTTCCTTTTGTACAATGCTTTCGTATTGTGTTCTAGGAGTTGGGATAGATGAAAAGTTGATTATGTTTCAAATTTTTGATTTGTTGAAATAGATACTTCGAGGAAAGGTTGGCAGGAGTGGATTTACGCCATTTTTTTTTAAATTCTGATTAATTGAAATATTGTGTACTGTCGACTACCCAGATTACTCAATTATTTTATTATAATAATTATTTATATAAATTAAAGTATTTAACATTAAATATTTGACTTATAGCAAAGAAAATAAGACCGAAATAACCTCTTTACTTCAGAATATACTCATACGTGGACGTTTGTAGAATTAATTTCGCAACTTTACCTTTTAATTTTCTTGATACGAACTTTTTTATTAAAACGAGGATGCTCCCCCTCTTTTCAAAAATGGATGCAGGAGCAGCCTACACGTATCAGTTATTTATAAGTATAAAAACTTACTTTTGCACTAGAGTCTCGGAGGTCTTGTGAAAAAAATATAGCTTTAAGTTTATAGTACATTTTGCATTTAAAAAGATGTTAAATGGGCTGTTGGGCTAATGGGCTATAAAAAACACTTGTAGAAAGCACCAAATTTCTTTCTCTTTTTTTTACCTTTCTAGGTAAATGCTGCTTAAAATAGATGTACACATATAAGAATAATCTATATAACTTTACACACGAAATTCGAAAGCCAAGTAGGCGAATTTTTTTAAAAACTGTTTTACTACTTTTCTTTAAACTTTGAAATCAGGAGGAGGGGTGCACTTGTCCTCGCAGCTACCATGATTGCTACGAAATATTAGTACTATATTTACGTTTACGGTTTACGTATTAATGTAAATTATTTGTTTTCTTTCCTAAAAATATTCGTATCTATATAATATTTTTTATACCGAATACCGCTAATTGGTCGTAATATTTGCCGCCCCCAAAAATTCACCGCTCTAGGCTACAACCTAGTTAGCCTATTTAGAAATCCGGCCCTACTTTTATATTAGATAAATGAAAGTAAAAAAATTGGTATCACGGGCCCTGCGCGAAAGCTCCTGTAACAAAGTCTACCCTTCGTTTACGAAACCTAAAATTTCTATAGAAGCAAAAGTAAAATCATGGTTTTAAAAAAAAATGAAAAGTAGAACCATGATCGTCAATCGAGCATCTCACCCACTTAGTCAGCGGTTACTACTAATTAGAAAAGTTCCCTTAAATTTGATTTCCGCTGACGTTGCCTCACCTAAAGTCACTTTTAATGAGCTAAAGACGCCCATAATCACCCGTCAAAAGTAAACGTCCTAAAAAACAAGACGTTTTTAAGTAAAAGTTACGCTTCGGTGCTTCTGCGTGGTGGGAAATCCACTGCTCACTTATACTGGAGGTGTTTTAGTATAATTTTAAACTTAGTATTTAAGTAGAGAAAGGGCTGATGTTTGATGTTATTGCATAGGGTAAAGATTACTTTTTCAATTAAAGTATATAGTTTATACAGGCATTCGTCAATTTTTACTGAGAAGAATGCTGTTTAAGTTAAATAACTTTTTTTATTTAATAATTTGTAACACTTTTCAAAGTGTGCAAGTATAAAACCTAAATTGGCAGTAATTTGTTTCTGATGTTTGAAGAAACTCTGAGATATATTAAATGAGCCACTTCTGCTCCATAGCATATCCTGCGTGTGAAAGATTAGGTTAGGTTTATCGTCGCACTAGAGCTACACGAGGGCTATTGGCGACGGGCGTCGTATTTTAGAACCACAGTCAAGTGACGTGCCAACACCTGATTAGGCACCCAACGCAACCGTTAGCGTGTGAAAGGATTCAAGTTGCTTTTTCCTGTTATACATTTGAGTGCTTACAGATTTCTTCTGTTTATAATAGTAAGGAAATAAAATTTTGATTTAAAGTTTATAAATGGCAGGATTTTTCCATCTAAGATTAGGAAGATCGCTTTTACCTCATGTTTAGTTGACGTTAAATCGTTGGTTAGTCCAATAGAGATTATGCATTTGTTTTGAAATCGCAACATCAAGAAAAGTATTGCTTTGTATGCAATCATTTTTTTGCTTGACATAAGAATCGCCACAACAGCAAAAAATTGAAAAGGAAAATAATATCCAATTATTTAATAATTAGTTGATAAAATTTAAAAATAGAGTTGCACTTTTCTGAATATTTTAGGGTAAATGAAAAATCTAAATATTAATTAAATAACCAGATGATGATAGTAATTTCTGACGCATTAACCTCTATGTTCACTAAAATATATTTTCTTGTTTAACAACAAAAGTTTTGAAAACTTGAAATGTTTTCTGAACTCTATGTTACAACATAATACACATCGCCCTCTACAGACAACCGGGAGATATTTTCCTTTCAAATTTGTTTTATTTTTCTGTTGTGATAGTTCTCATACCTGGGTGGGAAAATACTTACGTGACAAAGCAATACTTTCGTATGGATTGAGATTTCAAAACTAATGCATTAGCTGAATGGGATTGAGCATCTCCTGAACGTCCCTGTGAAAAATTAATTGGAAATGAACGAAAGTGCTCATAATTCCTATTCTGCCCCAAATGTGACTTTCTCCTTTTACCCCAGTTTCTGTAAAAGTTGTTTTGCTGCGGTAAAACTCAGTGCGCAGGAAAGTCCCCTACTGGCGCAATGTTCTATTTTATTATATGCGAGGCAAAGGAAAACCTTCTTTAGCTTTTGTAAAACTTTTTACCCATAGAGATCATTGTTAAAGTATTAGAGTGGAGGGTCGCTTGACCTCCAATGCTAACGACTTGACGAGCATGGAGGCTGCCATATTGTCAAATTTGGAAGGTTATGAAGCCAGCCATCCTTTAAGGAGAAAAATGCTACGAAAAAATAAAATATAATTCTAAAATTGTCATAAAAATAATAGCTGCACTTTGGAATATTTTTATTGGCTTTTAAAACACTTAAAAAGCTTTTCTAGTATTTGTATATATATATAATATATATATATATATATATATATATATATATATATATATATATATATATATATATATATATATATATATATATATATATATATATATTGTAATTTAAGAATTAAATTTTATTTTTTCGCAGTATTCTTTTTCTTAATATGATGGCAACTTTCCGCTCTTCCATAACCTTCCAAATTTGACAATATGGCAGCCTCCATGCTCGTCAAGTCGTTAGCATTGGAGGTCACGTGACCATCCACTATAATACTTTAACTATGATCTCTATGTTCTTACCACACCTATTTTAACTATAATTTATTTATTTTTTATAAAATATATGTATATACATTCAACATTATCTATCAAGTTCTTCAGAAAAATAAAATTACTTTTCTTAATTTATTGTCTTAAAAATATTAATGCAAGTTTTGTGTGTGCAGTGCAGCCACCCAGGAACTGACTTCAAACCAAGGTAAGCCAGAATTTCATTAGGGCCCATCCTCTCGCAATGTCGCTGACTAAAACTTAACGGATTTCTATATTTTCCTATTACATATCTTGAGTAACGATGAATTTGTATCTGTTAAATACCAATAAGTTATAGGCTCAAATTGTAAAAAAGACATGTAAGCTTCATCTCATTAAAGTATTAGCAACATAACTGAAATAAGATTAATTATATGAGATTTTGGGACTAATTGAAAATTATTGTGGATAGACTAGTCGGGTCTTGCAGCCACTTTTTGCTTACCTCTAAGGAGGACATTTGTTGGTTAGTAGCGAATGAGGCTTTAGATTATTTGAAGTTGTGTGGTGAACCTCTGCGTCAGCAGATATTTTGAACTGTAAGAGTATGTTTGTTCTCAAATTGTAATAAAAATAGATTTTCTTATTTTTTTTGGAATATTGATTCCATAAATAAATAAGAAGAACCAAGTACTCAATTTTAGGTTTCTTTTTAACAGTGTTGCTAGCCACTTCTCAACAGACAAGATACATTAGAAAAGAGAAAACTGATTAAACGTTTCAACTAACTAATATTTAAAAAAAAACTTAACTGTGTGAAACTTTTTATTCGGTAAAATATAATGTACTAAACAACGTTTTAAAAAGAAAAACACAGAATACGATACTAATGAAAGCTTTTATTTCTCACAATAAACTTGTAAGATATTTTTGATTCAGTTCTCTCAAAACACCGTTATACAGTTTCTATAATATATTACACTAATTACAATTACATTAAACGGAGATCACAGTAGAAATATCCGTATATAGGGATTCCAGTTACTTTAAACATTTTCTAAACAAAACAAACAATCACTGGAACATTTTTTTCTGGGCTGTTAAGAGCCAAGAAATACAACAATTCGTTCATTTAAATGTAAAGATTTCCGTCTTTAACTATATTTTTTGATTGGTAAGTAAAAAGTATCTAAGTGCGTAGGTAAAAGAGTATTTTCATGAAAAAAATAATAAGCTTTTGGGGTTAAAAATAAAGAAGAGAAAAAATATAATTAAGAACATACTTTTGTGGCTTATAATTATTGCTTTTGGAATATAATTTATTTTAAATTGATTAAAAAATGAAGAAATATATTAGGTTACATTTAAATTCTATTTATTTGTCCTTATTCGAAATGTAAAATTACTACTTCCAACTGCAATTAGAAAAAATATTCCTGCTCCGGGTGCTTTTACAATTTGCTACACAATATTAAAACAACCTAAATAAGACACGGTAATAAAAACAACTATTTGTATTCACTTTCCGAAAGGCGTCATCTTAATTCTACATACATACAATTATTTATTATCATAAGGTATATACAATAATGCAGCACTAATTTTCTTTACTGACTTCCTTTTGATATAAGAATAACAAGCAAAAAACACCAGCGTCCAATTTAACAAATTCGAGTGATAATTAAACTTTTGTGATTTTACATTCCTATTTCCATGACCATAGTTTTAAATTAATTATTTAATCCATAAGGCTGGTTTTATTTTCCAATCCTGTTCATGTTTGTATCGAGATTGTTCTAAGCTAATGAAAATCCAATGTACAATTGTATTTGTCAAATACGCACCCTGCCGTGTTTTGCTCGTCACAATTGAAGAGCTTAGTGGAAGAACGTGCTAAGTGACATTTTTGAAAAATGGGGATTTTGTGTCATGAACATTATAATAACCACTTTAACGATAACAAGTTTCCCCTTTTTCATAAAATTTAAGTTTAGTATATTTTTACGCTTTACAAGTGCCATTTCCAACGAAGAAGCTTATTTTCTCGGTTTTACCTTTTTGTCACTTATCTCGTTCTTCCACTAAGCTCTTCAATTCAATTCATGCAGACGTAGATACAAACTGTAAAGATAAGAAGAAGATGGAGATGTTTGGCGTGAAATAATGTGAAGCCATCAAAAAGTCGCCAAGTAAGTAAGTCGCACAGAAAAAACAAACCGCTCACTCAAGCTTAGTTCATTGTAAAACGCATTATTTTGTTCTTTAAAAAAAGTTGAGTTTAAAAAAAATGCTATTTACACAGTTGTAGGCTGTTGCACGAGACTGAATTACACAAAATGTCCTTTACAGGCAAGAAAAAAAGTGTTGTAATTATAGATTTTATTAGAGTGTCAGAATATCGCCAAGTTATGTAATGAGCCTAAACAAACTCCCCTTAACGATTCGCCAAGAAAGTTTATTTAGGCTTATTACAAAAGCGATCCATGGCGTCACTTGGCAAACCAGTTGTGTATTAAATTTTGCCGTGTAGTACCTCCATCTGCTTCTTAACTCTATGAGATAAACATAACATCTAGATATAAGGTTATCACATTCATTAAAAATACACAGGGGCAGTACTGCCTCTTTGGTAGAGCATTTGACTAAGGTGTAGCTTCCATCTGTTATAGTATTGGAACCGAACCGGACTTGTGTCCAATTTCTGTAATATCCTTTTTATTCATTCATTTTCATATTTAACACAACAAAACTGTAGTATGATGCCAAACGTTTGAGAAAGACAGTTGATAAGTCCGATTTTGTTTCTTAATCCAAATTCAACAATGTTGTTCGAAATTACGTAGTAGCACACGATATTGTACGATCACATCTTGAAATAGCAAAGTCAGAATGATGTCAGATATTAAAAAATATGTCGTACGATACTGGGTTCTACTAGGTTTTCTATTGTGACTCTAGTTTTTTTTTTTCATGGTTGAAGTATGCGCATCTTATACATACTACTGCTCATATTTTGGCAACCTCAAAAGACATTAATATAAGATGTTCAGAAGTAATGTGCTTTTAAAATACATTTGTGATTTTGTTACATTAAATGAACATTCCGACCATGGCTAACTATGAGACAATCTTTCTAAAAAATTATTCCTTGAATTTTTTTAAGTAGCTACAGAGTAAATTAATAAAATATAAATTTCAAATTATGATTTTCAATTTTTTTTCAAAGAACAATTTAATTTTATTTCAAGGTAGAAAAGCCATCGCAATCGGCTACTGCTTCGCCACTATAATGTCTCTCAATAGATTTTCTTCAAAGGTTTGAAATAATTTCTAAAACGGGCATCAGAATAAGTATCTAACTCATGCGGGTGTAGAAACTATCCTTAAATTACCAAATGAACATCGGATGCTACCAATAACGATTTTTACAATGCTTTATTATATTCTATGTGCAGGATAATCTATAGGTGAATTCTTCTTAAGTCTTCTGGAGAAGTGATCGCTTCACACTGAGGACACACTCTTTTATTTCCCTGAAACAAAAAAAATTACGGTTAGCGAAAAAGATTTGTTTGAATCATAAATGCTTAAAAAAAATATTGCTACATACTTAGAAAAAACTTGTATTGACTTTCATTACAAAAAATTGCATTGAAGATGTATCACGAATGCATTTTCCGAAATGCAGTTAAGTATCTGCTCTTTAATGTTTCGGATACATACACTGTAAAAAATTTGGCTAGAATTTACTAACGATTATTTAGTAACTTTACAGGAAAACACCATTTACTAGAAAATCATCTGTAACCTAAAGAAACTACTGTAGCAATACTAAGAAATACTAAGTAAATTGATGTAACGCTTACAGCGCCACCTGGCTATCTTTTTGAGATATGCGTTTTCCCTTGTTGCATTGTTTTGTTTCTCGAAATTTGTTCGATCGGCCATCGGATTTAGCAAAAACTAACCGGTGATCGCATCCGTAAATTGAAAATGTACGAGACTAAGAGATAAAAGTCTGATTCGATATCGGTCAAAGGTGAAAATACAATCAATGTACGTTTCATCGAAAAATTATGACTAATCGATATCACAACGATGAGAAACCGAAAAACGTGGTTTTTTTTTATTTTAGCACATGCATACAAATTGCGTTAAATTATTTCTAAAACTTCATATCCGAAAGCTTTATATCGATCAAGATTTTAACCTCATTATTTACAAGCAAAGAATCTACATGTCCCGATAACCGCGTGGACAAACGTGCTACTTCTCGTTGCAAGACGACCGAGCGGATCTTGAGGTTGCGAGATCTGTCCTCCGACCGGCTCCAGAAAAGTCGAAATAATACCTGCGACTAACTGAAAATTAGTGGCGCCCTCTTGATTAATATTTTTGAAACTGCTAGTTACTAAGGTTTTCCTAGTAAAGATACTACATAAGTGGATGTATTGATTACTAGAATATATCTTGTAACGTTTACTGGAGTTTTTATAGTATGCTTGCAATTTAAATGGTTGTATTGGATACTAAGCTTTAATTAGTAATATATACACATATTTCTTATGTAACATTACTAAAAAAACTTATGGAAGCTGAGTTTCCTAGAGAATTCTTAGTAACCTTACAGATTTTTTTTTAGAGTGTAGCTATGCTTAAGCTTACAATCGTTGATGAATTTAGTTTAAAATGAATTCTATAATTTTGTTGTACATATTTTAGGAAACAATATATTTTACAGCTTTTTTTGCCAATCGCTCATGGTCATGCATATAATAATATACCGATCGTCTCTTCTCGTCAGTGAAACCACGCAAATGTTTATTCGTATATATGTCATCAACAAATTTCTTGTATTGAAGCAAAGGAATATTGTAATGTTGCATTTTTACACAATACTTGTATTTCTCTTGTGCTGTTTGAACACAAGTTTTTCTGAGTGTATGTGAACGTATTATTAACTCTAGGTAGCTTTCGGAATGTAGTTACTATCAATGTTTGGCATTCATCAGTTAATTTGCCAATTATCTTACTTATTGACTAAAACGTAATTGCAGTTAAATTAATTGCAATTGAACTTTCAATTGCACCTTGCAATTTAATTAATTTGAATGATTAACGTATGTCAATTGTAACTCACAATGAAAATAATTGCAATTAACTTGTTTAGTTGTTTTTCGTAATTTAGGGGAATTTATATTTTTGTGAAAAAAATACACACACAATTTAAAAACGTTATATTCATATGAAGGGGGAATTTATGTTAATTATATTTTACGGATAAGCGAAAAATTTGGGAGCTTGATAATTAAAAAAAACCTTGGTACAAGAAATTAAAATTTGAAACATTATCTGCGGAAACAGAATTCACAGTACATTACGAGCGAAAGGTTCACAGAAAAATGTTTTTTTACATAAATTCACTTCAATCAAAAGAACTAACATGTATATGAATAGACTTTCTTGTGTTTTAATTTAAGTTGTAAGTAAACGCAATCTTTTAAAAATAAACTGGCAAATATTTCAAACTCTTTTTAAAGCAAGCGTTTTCCTTTTTACAAGCATCTAATACTAAAGCTAAAAGTTACTTAAGAAAAATAAACGGTACATTTTTTCTCTCTCTCTCAAAAGTTAGAAGCACAAAATATTGCGAAAATGTGAAAAATTGAAATAAGTTAGGTGAATTTCTTGATGTTTGCTCGAATTTTCTTTGCTAAAAATAGAAAAGACTGTTTTTTAACTTCTAACTAACTTCTTTCAGACCGTTTTAAAACGCCATAAATCAAAAATTCAATACCAGTGGGAGAAAAAAATTAGTTTCTACACAGAAAATAAATAAGGTTAAACGCATGTTTTAAATAACTTTATTATAGTTTTTTGCCAAATTTGAAGGGCACCCATTAGGGGATTTTCTCGCTCTTTTAAAGCAGACCAATTACGTTACCTACAAATTAGTAATTCAAATTCAGATACTTATATTTTTACTTGTAAATCTTATAATAAATTTCTTAATAGAGCTTTTGATATTAAATTCTCTTATTTTGTCATTCTCGCTTAATTCAAATAACTGGCTTAGATTTTAGGTAAGTACCTAAACCCGAAAATTACCCCTATTGTTAGTTTTCGAAAACATAATGCTATTTTAATTAATTACAGGATATGGGGGAGGGCAAAGAAATAATGAGCAATGACGTAGGGTTAGGGTTAGGTTTGAATTATCGTCGCACTAGAGCTACACTAGGGCTATTGGCGAAGGGCGTCGTATTTTAGAACCACAGTCAGGTGACGAGCCAACACCTGAGTAGGCACTCATCCTGAGTAGGCACCCAACGCAACCGTTAAGGGCGACATCGTACGCAGCGTAAGGACTTTGAAGGATATTTAACGTGCACTCCCTTACACGGGGTATTATTCGTCGGACATTTTTGGCTGCATGGGCCGTTTATAGGTCGGCAGCTATTTTGGCGATGCCCGGACCCGAACCTGGGACCTTCCGCATGCTAAGCGAGTGCTTAACCGACAGGGCTCCCCAGCCCCAATGACGTAGGTCACAATAGTGTTCACCATTTGGTTTCGAAGCGGTCTTACCAATCTTAACTAAATTGAGTTAATAGGTAACTTAAAATAACTTATATTAGTCTTAAATAAATTGGCTGTGGTTCTAAAATACGACGCCCGTCGCCAATAGCCCTCGTGTAGCTCTAGTACGACGATAATTCAAACCTAACCTAACGTTAAATAATTTGGGTAAGTACATATAACTCTACTTATTACAACATTTTTGTTCTAAGTAGGCCGTATAGCAAAAATGTGTTATTATTTCAAATATATTCTTTCATTTTTGTTCTAAGTAGGTCGTATAGCAAAAATGTGTTATTATTATAATTGAGATCTATATAAATTTTATTTTAAACTAATTGATTTGGTATAACTTTTTCATAATTAATTTTATTGAAAATATATACAATTTATTAAAATACGCAAATAAAGGTTTTTTTTTTGTGGTTTGGCTAGGTTATTTCGTATTTCGCGCCAAAATGGTATTTGAAAGAAAAAACTGTAACCCTTTTAGAGCAACAAGTAGTAACTTAAAGAGGGTAGATTTTTAATGAGTTCATTTTGTACAGTCTTTTAGCCGTCGACGCATTAAAATTAACATTAATTAATTAGCGGCAAAAAACAGGCTCTGAATGGGGGGGGGGGGGAGAGTAGGGGGTCGGCTTCCGTGATTAAGTGCGAATAAATTTAAATTCTTTTTACATAAGCCATTAAGCAAAACCGCTATCATTTATCATAATAGTCAGAGCGAAAAGTTTAAAATGTGTCACCCTTTTTGCGGATTTTTCTTTTTAACCTTTTCATAGAAGGATTTTTTTTTCTGTTTTTTTCTCCGGTCCAGTTTTTTTTTTTTTTTTTTTGAGAACTTTGCCGAATTCGGGAAACGGTCCACTTATTTTTATAATTATGGATTTTGATATTTTACCCTTTAAAAGTAGTTACGATACTTTTTTCGAAGATGGCAAATCAAATCGTTAATCGGTCCTATAGTTTTAGGTATTATACATTTTTTAAATGATATTATACTCAATAATATGAGACATGATATCTAATAAAATTTAAAATGTGTCACTCTTTTTGCTGATTTTTCTTTAACCTTTTCACAGAAGGAAATTTTTTTCCCCGGTCCAGGTTTTTCTGGAGAACTTTGCCGAATTCGGAAAACGGTCCGCCTATTTCAATAATTATGGCTTTTGATATTTTTTCCTTTAAAAGTAGTTACTCTTTTCGAAGATGGCAAATCAACTCGTTAATAGGTTTCATAGTTTTGGGTATTATACCATTTTTAAATGATATTATACTCAATTCCATTTTTAAAGGATATTATACGAAATCCATTTTTAAATGATTGTAATGTATATTTATATTAGACTCAATAATATGAGACATGATATTTAAATATAAAGCACTATTTCATCTCCAAATTAAATTAAAGCATTTATCATTCATATTGCGAAACAGCTTTATTGAAAATTAGTTTAAGATACAAAGTTTTAATTATTGGTTTTTAAATTCGATATCTATTAGTAAAAAAATAGTTCTACTAGTTTTTCTCTTACTAAAGTGATATTCATATAATTAAAATATCATAAGTAAAACTTACTAAAGCTTTCAGCCAGCAAGTTTCGCAATGAACGTGCCAACAACACACCGAGACAACAGGTTTGCTATAAGACTCCTAAACAAACAAGTAAAAATAATCGTTATATAAAGGATGACATTTAAGATTTTTATTATTTTTGAAATTTTTGTTGAAAGTTAAATATACTATGAATTATTAGACCTTGCAAACGTACCAGGCAAACTTGACATTTGATGTCTGCGCTGGAGCATGGATTGTCATCTGACCGGTTTTCGCTTCTTGCTCCTTGTAAATTCTCAGGATAACTAGAAGTCTGACATGATCCAACATCCAGACTGAAATACCAAATAAATCTTATTAGTTTCGATGTTTGTATCAGAAATTCAAAGCATGACCTACATCGAAGTAGACGAAATAAGTAGATGAAATACGAAATAAGTCTTATTAATTTCGATATTTGTATCAGACATTCAAAGCATGACCTACATCGAAGTAGAAATATAACCAGGCAATTAAACAAAAAAAAAAACTTTTAGCACATACTTACTTATTAAATCCATTACAAGAACTGTCAGCTAAATCCAATTTACTCTGACCTGAAATTTAAAAAGAAATGTTTAATAAATTGTAATTGTAGCTTCAAGTATTTTTGTACATCACTAGATGAAAAATCATGTTTTTATGTGGAAATTCTTCCATTACTTTTTAACCAGACACGATAATTGAAAATACATAAGAAAAAAATTCCTACCTTCGTGATACGTTTCGGTGGACTGTGGTTGGAGTGTTCCTTGATAAGAGGGAAGATTTCTACTTATTTATTAAGAAAACTTTTAAACTTGCATAAATAATTTTAGAAACTGTAACTTGAATTTAAATAGATAACTCTTAAATAAAACCCCTCCATTAAAAACAAATGAGAATTTTTTACCTGGAACTATTTTCGATTAATATTACCACTATGATTTCAAAGATTACATGAATAAAAAATTAATAATCTGGGATATTTTTACAGAGATAGGTAATTCTTTTGAAAAAACAAACGATCATATTACTTATTATACTTTCAGAAGCTGAAAAACTTGCCAAATAATTATTAAAAATTATATAGCATAAAAAAGCAAACATTTTATCCGAAAAAATATTTTTCTGCTATGAGGATTTTTGAAATTGCAAAAAAATGGTGTTTGGTATTCGACACACTAGGTAGCTTGAACAATTCACCAAATTTAATCAAACATCACAATTATTCTGAGATTCTACAAATTTCACTATTATAGCCACGTAAAATGGTTACTCTTCACTTGTTACACACAAGAATATTTGGAAGAATTGAAAATAAATTCTATGTTACTGCACTTATTTTTAAAAGGATACTTTTCTGTAGAATAATTTTCTGCATTTGCATCAGTTCTTGCTTCTGCTCGATGAGCCAATTGCTGCACTGTAAAACAAAATAATTATTTTACCAATATTGTACATCTAATTTTGCAACTATAGTATTTGAAATACACTTTCTAACTGGAATTATTTAATGAGAATCTTTGAAATTATTTAATTACAATATTTAATTAGTTCAAATCGAAATTCTTTTCAATTAAAAAATTAAAGTTATTATCGTTCAACCGCAGTTGAGTATTATTAAATGACTTCACAATTCTCATTCATAATACTTGTCTAAATTTAAAATTTTATTTAATGAAAATTTGAAGGTTAAAACATATATCAAGTAGTGTTTTATGAATAAAATAAGAATCTATTCAATAATTTACTTTTGTTTCACATGGAAACACATATCCTTGTTTCGCAACTTCTCAAACTTAATTCAAAGGTAATTCAGTCGTAAAATACGCTAGTACCCATATGAATTGTCCGAACTGTGGGAGGTATGCACTTTGCTTTCTAAATTAAACAAATTTATCCTCCAGTTAGAAAAAAAAGCACTGAACCACCTTGAACTTTACCTCCCAAAACGGAAAGTAAATTAAACGATCTAACGAAAGAAAGGGGAGACAAATCGAGCGCAAAATTCAAAGCAGAAAAAAAAAAACCAAAGAGGAATGTAATTTCATCATTTTGATGATACTCTTAGCCCTTCGGTTGTAGTCATGGTAACACCCCACTCTAAAAAGATTTTTTTTCAGGGGGGAGGGGGGTTGAAAACGACCCCATTGAATTGCTTATCTCTTTAAGTGGCGTAATAAAGTGTCGGAGAAATATTTAAAATCATTGCTGCAGTTTGGAAGGAAACGGGCCGTTGTGCAATGTTATGACATGGGACATGTGGCCGTTTTCTATCGGGATATAGATTGGTAAGTGCCCTTTTTAGTGGTCCATGTTATATTGAATTCAGTTGTTGTCATTGAGAGAGGTTGTCGCCAAATCATTCTATAAAGCCGAGAGAACAAGTGTTTAAGGCTGTTAAAATGGGCTTAGGTGCTGTATTTTCAATCATAAAATAAAACTCAATAGATGTAAGAGTCACTTTATTTTTGTATTCACTTTAAAGTTATTTATAAACGTAATCAGATATCAAATATTTTTTAAATAGATAGTTCCAGTGTTATTATATATGCATAAATATTACCTTTGTCTTATTACACAATACAGCATTGTCTGAACTAGGGGAAAATACTATGTTAGATTTTTGCTTTTACTTTTACGCAGCTTGATATTAAAATAACTTCCAGAAAGTCGAGTTTTTAGCTAACAATATTGTTACTGCATTTGAAAATAACTAGCATTTACTATACGCCATTGGAATTTATTACATTATTCCGACCGAAGATAGGTAGGCATTGCGGCACACTAAGTAAGTGCAAGGAAAAAATACTTTTACAGAGCGCCATGTAAGAGTCTTACCTTTAGGTTTACAGGTTTTTTTTCCAGTTATTTTTACAAATATTGTTTCTGTAAATGAAAATAACTCGTATTTTCTTTACGGTCATATATTTTACTACATAACTTCAGTGCGATGATGCACTTTTGCACACTAAATAGGTGCAATGAAAAAACACTTTTACAGAGCGCAATTTTAGCGTCTTGTTTTCAGCATTTGCACACTTTGCCCAAAGTTGAAAACTTTTTTATCAAGCAGTTTTTAGTGTTAATTTTCGGTAAAACAATGTCTGGCCTTTTTATTTCTTTTTACAACCCCCTCAACACAATATACTTATAATACTTTATACTTTCTTTTTTTTATATATATTTTATATTTTTAGTACTTCATTTTGTTTACCAGTTCCACAAAATGTCTTGATATTAGCCGAGATATCTCGATATACTTTCTATTTCTTACAAACACTATTCCTAAAGAAAGCCATTTGCTGTTCCTAACATACAAATTGCAACCCAAACTTTTGAAGTTCCATCGAAACTCAACTTCATATTCCACGGTCCAAACTTCCAACTCTTTTCTCCCTAAATGTCCCTATGACAAGGCTAATCTCCCTTAAAGAAAAACCAGCAACAAAAGAAGAAGAAGAAGGTATCTAATATACGCAGGCCTCTAAATTTTACGGAATCATTTTTATTCCCAAGCAGGGCGGGGGAGTGTTAAAATAAAACAGTTTCTGAATTCCACTTTAGGAATTTTTTATATTGGCGGGAAGTTCTTAACGACTGTTCAGGAATGTTGCTTTTGCGTCCCTCCACGGTGAAAGAAGGTGTTATTTTACATCTTTTAAAGGACTGATGAGGGGACTCGGAGTTTATGTAACACTTTCGGTGGCTTTTAATTAAATCACTTAGTTGTTCGCTAGAAAATGGACTGGAGCTAGGCTAGTGATAGATATTTTTTGTTGCCTTAATGTCGGTTGTAAGTAGGGAAAGTGTTAATTATTTTTTTACGATGTTGTGGGTATTTTTCTTGGGATGCAGTCTTAAAAGAAATGCCAATTTTGTAATGTCGGTGTAAAAAATGTTTTCCGCGTTATACTTGGGCAATTACTTTCAGCATTGTTTGGAGAAGTTAATAAAATTTGGTTAAATTTTAAGGGTATCTATCTCGTATCTTAAAAAATACTTCGGGGCGTAGTGGCAGTATTTTGTACCTCAGAATTAGACTTGAATTCTCTAAAAATCCCGGGGTAAAATCCAATTTTTGTTGTACATCAGCATATTCATTAGTATAATTTTTAATGTATTAAATTGGAATAGGGTTTGGTTCCCAAATAAAGCTTTGACTTGAATAAAGTTTTCAATAAGCTTTTAATGTTTCTTAAAAATTGATGAAACATACTTGATGAAACAAAATCAACGTAATCTCCCAAAAGCTTGAAATAGTTTTTTTTTTTAAGTAACTAAGTAAAGAATTAATATTTAACATCATATGCGATAATGATGTTAACTTCCTGACTAAATTTGGCATTAAAATTTAAATAGCAGCTCATTCTTAAAAATTACTTCCTTTTAGAAAACAAAAGAACGCTGTTGAAGGCTGAACATCAAGTAAATTCTCATAATGCTGAAAGGAATGCAATATATCGACATAATAACATCCACTCATAAAACACAAGTGTACCACATTAAATATCCACCCCACCACTACCAAGGGAAACTTTTATATTCATTTATTATCTTTTTCGATCCATCGTCCTCTCTCATGCCATGGATATAATTTCATAACCGGAAAAATGCCCGACATTTGTTTTAACGGAGCCGCTAAACGCTTTTCAATTTTTGCCGCTCGGCAGCGCACCGCCGGGATACAGCGAAATGCGGCCCCGTGATTCGCCGGCTTTTCCGGGCGTCTTTTAAAAATTGCGAATGGCAATATTCGGAGGAGTTTTCCTCTCTCTATATCCCGATTCTTTTCTCTTCTCGCAAAGACAAAGTTTAGCCAAGCGGAGGGATGAGAGAGGATATTAAAGTGAGAGGGGAGAAAATAAAGCGGATTTGGCGAAGCAGTTGCTCAACTTGGCACTGGGAAAAGAATCGGATTTTGATATTTTTTTTAATAAATAATAATAGACACTTTAAATTTAAAAGGGGACCGATAACTTTTTTTTAGTTTAATACATTTTTTACGAATTTTAAATAATCAAAGTGACTCTCTTTATCCTACGGAGCTTACTTATAAATACTTCTGTTAATTAACCGGCAAATAAGGCAACAAAAATTCTTATATACTTCTTAAAAATATTTTGATAGTGAAGTATATTTTCAGAACATAGTAAAGATTTATTTTTCGTATTACAATGGATTATGCTGAAAAATCTGTGACTTTATAAATTTGTCTTTACTCTGCATGAAAAAAAAATTGTTATTGTAATAAAAGTGGAAAACTTAACTTCAAGTTCGAAAATCTCAATGTTTTACAATATATGTTTTGTGTATATTTAAAAATTACATAAATCTAAAAGATATCTCCAAATAATGTTCATATAGTGATATACAGACGCGATTTAAAGATATATAAATCAGACAACAAACAAACCCACTAATAAAAAAAATGTCTTGCACAAGTACTTGGTTATTTGTATTTCTGTTCAGAAGAAAATCCAATTAGAGAAAGATTCTCTGATTGCAAAGCCATATTTGTAAAAATTTATATGTTATCAATATATTATTTTGTAAAAGAAGTTATGGAAATCTTCTTTACATAGACTAAACTGCAAACTAACTGCACTTGGCGATACCCCAACCACAAAACACAATTTGGCTCTAAAAATCCCTCAACCACCCAAATCGCAGTAACCTCTCCAGTCGGTTGGTTGTGACAAGGTACAAATCAACGTAGCAGCAATATCGCCGCTGCTGCTGAAACTGAAAACGCCCCCCCCCCAACATTTATTGCCCCCAGTGTCTCCCAACAAAAGGAGCATTCCGTTCCGGACAGGCGACTTTTGCCCCGTTTTGCCCGAGTAATTTATGGGAATTTATTTGAGTCGATGGTTCGTTGAAAAGATGCCACTCGCAGTATCTGCTGCTGCGGAGGGCCTTTGGTTGGCCAGGCAGGCAAGAGGTTCAAAGTGAGAAAATTACGGCTTCAGGGCGGCATTGCCAGCCACGAGCGCTTTTAATGACGACTCCGGGCGTGTTATATCTGTTAAAGGGGATTTAATTAGTGTATTCGTTTTCCGAGTAATGGGATTGAGGAGCGGTTGAAGAGTCACCGCTTTGGCGAATAATGCTCGGGAAAATTATGTTTTCATTAACAAGATACACACATTAATCACCGTGTATTTTTAGAGTAAATATTTCCTTTTGAAATTAAATTTTTTCTTTTGAATATTTCCTTTTTTTCCCCGTGAGGCGCAATTCCGACGCTTGGACCAAGCGAAGAAGAAAGAGAGAAACCGGCTTCCTGTTGCCAATGTCCACCAAGCCGACACAATTACGGGACGACTCCTATTAAATCAAGCGGTTCTTCCTCTATACTCTTCGAATCTGAATGAAAATAAATGCTTTCTGGAGCCTCAATTGGTGAATCAGTGTCACGTGGGAACAGAGCAATCGGAGAAATGAAAGAAGGACGTGCAGAAATTATGGCACTTGACCAAGCCAATTATTACGTAGTTTAGTAAAAAGTTTGACTTTTCCTTCAACAAGACATTAATCTCCACTGGTTGGTTGGTAGACTATATTTTCAGACTTGTGTGCTTGGTCAGATACCAGCTTATAAACCATCGTCAAGAAGGGCAGACACAACACACACATACATGACAGATGCTGCCATCTATAGCGCGCCACCTCCACAATTTAGACATGTCCCTGAAGAAAAGGAAAAAAGTCTCCAGGGACCTGTACCCGTGGGAAACTGCGCAATGACCGCCCCCAGGACTTTCGGACCCAACAGATTTAACGAGCACGTACTCCGCATATACTCGACAAACACAAACATTCATGCCTTATTGGGATTCGAACCCAAACTCAGCAGCTCCAATGGCTAGCTCCCTAACCGATGCATCGCCGGGTCAGCAATCTCCACAGGTTTTTAATGTAAATATCCTCTTTTGAATAAACTTCGAATTGCTCGGGGGGACCAACGTGCATTGCCTGCTCACTGAGTAGGTGCAAGGAAAAAACACTTCTACAGAAGCTATATTACGCATTCAAATACTGATTTTAAAATAATTGCTACATTTGCATTTTAAGATTAAGCCCAATCACGCATATTTCCCATGATTGTTTTGCTGTTCATTGGAAGTATTCATTAATTATACTTTTCTGAAAGTAAGAGTCGAGAGTTAAACTACTTCGAATCGTGATTTTCTGAAAATAGTCTGTAATTTTATTTTCCTGTGTGAACCAGCTGTGGTAAAATTTTAGCATAAATATTTTTAATAGTCATTAACAATAAATCAACTAAGTTACAAAAAATTTAAAGGGTAACAATATATATATAAGATCAAACAATAAGAACAAGTCAAAATTAATATCGAATCTAACCTGTTAGTTCCAGCATTAGCATAGATTGGTGACCAGATTGTGTGGATGATTCATCGGATATATTTTCTTGCTAAAATAAAAAATTTAGTTTGTTTTAAAGGAAATAAACCGAAGAGCACATAATATATTTTTATAATATATTATAATAATTACTTTCTAAATATTAACTAGTACATGAAAGAAATAATTAATTTGTTATAATAGAATTATGAAATATACAATTAAAAATTCTTTCAGACTAGAAAAAGAATATTAGTATTACCTAGTTCACCACCATAGTGTTAAAGTATGATTGAAATTTCATTATACGTACCTTTGGACTAAACTGATTCGGCCTGTGCATTTTCCATGACTGTTTGGTTTCTTCGAAGCATTGTCTCTTTGCTCTAGGACCACAGCCTACAAAACGAAATAGAATAAAATATTAATAACAAATATTTAAAATAAGAAACAATTTTCTTGTTTCAAATTACAATGATCTCATTTAACCCTCTAATGCGAAGATATTTTTCGTAAAATTTTTTCCCGTAGTGCATGACCATCAAAGATCGAAATATAGTTTTTGAAGTAAAAATTTAAAAAAAAAACTACATTAGAGGGTTAAATATTTCAATAGGAAGAAGAGAAAATTCTACGATAAGTAAAATAATAAAATATAATTTGGTTAGTGGGCTTACCTCCTAGTCTATTAATTCTATTAGCTCTCACTCGTAGGTAAGTCTAGAAAATACAATAACAATTGCATTTAAAAATTGAATAAAAAAAACTTGACTAATATATAAGATTTTTAAATTAAAATTGACTTTTACCTCTTTCCTGAATTCGGGACATTTCCTTTCTACATCGTGGTAGGACTGCAATCTTAGAGAATTAATCTAAAAATAAATTTATATAAATAACCATACAATAAATAAAGCAAATACAAATTAAATATATATTTAAAAAACTTGGAATTGAAACAGTATCATGGAAAGTTATATACATTTCCTAAAAATCGCAAGTTCACTTGTCTTTTATGAGAACATTCACGTTAATATGAAATTAAAAGGAGGATTTAACCAGTAAATGTTTAATCATACGTGACTTTTCGATAAAAATTACATTTGCAATCCCCAATTTTTGACTGTATGAAAACTGAATGCAGTATTATTATTTTAATAAAAATTAAGCAATGGCGATATTTGAATTGGGTGCAGGTGACTGTAACAATAATAATTTATCGGCACATTCGACGAGTTTAAAAGGAAATTAAAAAAAAATTACATTTTAATATCTTTAATTAATAGAACTATTTAGTTTATCGACACATTCGACGAGTTTAAAATGAAATTTAAAAAATCCTATTAAATAATCATATCATATAGCCATCATATTAAATAAACAATTACTTAAGTAAAATACCACAAAATAAATTATTTATATAAACTTACTTGTTCTGGACTATTTTCGTCTTGGATGAGCCATTCTTTTTTCCTGAAAGTCAATATCACCAATTTAGAGTTTTTCAAACCAGCTAATATTTTTTTTCTCTCGACATTAACAGTTTGTGTTCTGTTTTGGTTTAAAAAATCCAATTAAAAAATTTCAAAATTGTTTTTTAAGACAGTTTCAAAATTATATTCAAGTAAATTTTACTATTTTAATTAAAAATCCTTAAAAGTTCTTAAAAGTCAAAATAAAGCAATCCATTATGTTTTTTCTTTAATGTAACTATTACTTGAATTTGATTGGTACGTGTGTATTTGGCATTAACTATGTTAAATTTCACTATAATTCAGATTTTTGGTTCACGTAGAAAAATAAAAAAACATTAAATTACAATAAAAAAATTATAGCTATCGTCTTAAAGAAGATTACGCATTAAATTCTCCTAAACATAAAATGTAATAAATTTAAAACAATACATACCTCATGAGTTCATTGAGTCTGTCTAGTTCCATGTGGTAGTGGTCTGACAGATCTTGAAGGGAAATGGTCCTGCCACAGATTGGGCAAAGGGTGGTAGACTGGAATCGCACGTCCAACGAGGTACAACTACAGAAAGATGTGACAAATAAATTAATTAATAAATTAAATTAAAAATTACATAAATAAAGTAAAAATAAATTAAATTAATAAACTAAATTTTTTAAAAAAATGTATATAAATATAATAAATTAATAAACAATTAAATAAATTAAATTAAAAAGTATGCAAATAAAATAAAAAAATAAATTAGATTAATAAACTAAACTAAAAATAATTCTATAAATAAAATAAATAATTAAAAATTAAATAAATAGATTTATTAATAATTCAAAATCACCACACGGAATAATTTGCATGCATATTTAATAAATTATATACTATTGCAATTTATAAATGTAATTGAAAAATTTCGATTTAAAAATATAATAGATATTCGATTTTAATTTTTCATCATTCAGTCAGAATACTATTTTTTAAATTTATTATCAATATTATTGAATTAAGTAAGTTTAATTTAGCTGTTATTCAATAATTTGTTGTCGACAATCTAAATATCAGGTGTATGTCATTTTTTCCTTGCAGTAAGCGATTATATTTTATTATTTTTTTTAAATGTTGTTAACGAATGTAGTTAACAAAACTAATTAGTAATATGACGAATCGGGCAAAAAATATTGTTTTGTCAGAAGTGGGGTTCGAACCCACGCTCTCTTTCGAGAACCAGAGCTTAAATCTGGCGCCTTAGACCGCTCGGCCATCCTGACTACGGTGAGGAGCGTCTAAAGTACGTGTTTGTTTCAAGGCAAAGTTAAATGGCCTTGGATGAATGATTGCAATACATTAAAACGTTTAAAAGATTTATAATTTGTATATAATTTTTCTTAAATTCATTTATTAAAAGAAACTACTTGAAAGTTCAAAGAAAAAACAAAAAAAGGTATGAAATATGCATGTTACATTTATTTCGTTTTGCTTTAAAATTTCAAGTATATAATTGTTATTGTTTGCGATATCTTTATATGACACTCACTAAGTCCATTATAAATATAAATAATTTCAAAATGATATAGATTTTCCCTTTTTCACTCGATCTTACAATTTACAAAAATAAAAAGCGACCCTGAATAATAATAAAAAAAAAATACATAAAATACGTAGTAGTACATTAGTTAATATCTTTATTTCCCAAAATAGTATATTTTCATTTTTTTATTAATATTTCTTGAGGCATGAAATTCGTTTAATTTTATACTGTAAATTTTATTAATACGATCTGCAAAATAACTAAGTAAATAAAAAAATCATTTGTAAAAAATTCAAGTTGTAAAAAGGCTGTTTTATTAATAATTTTTAAATTTGTGTGAAATACTATAAGTGTTGAGAAATACGCAAAACTTCTATATCTCAGATTGTAAGAATACAAGCACTAAAATCATAATTGAGTGTTTTTATCTGTTTATTATTAATAGTAAAGAATTTACACAATTCGTTCTTATTACAAGGGAAGTATGTATTCACTCTTCCACGGTTTTTCTTTGGAAAAGTTACAGGATTGCTCCTGAAACGTTCTTCCTCACTTTTCCATTTACCTTGAGGTAGGACAATACCAGAAACGTTATTGTATTTCCCCGAATTCTTATGAGAATGCAAGAAATGGAAGAGTATGGGTTTCATAGCCAGAAAAGCAAAGAGTACGAAGGGATATATTTTAACAACACTCTCTTTTGTTTCTACTCCACAAATAACAATTTAGGTTTGTCCAAGTTGCAACTGAACTTTTGTTATAGTTGATATAGATCTTATTGCATCAACGAAACGTAATTAAAATTGTTATTTTAATCTTAACCACTTCATCAAGTGAAAATTCTTCTTTGTATAAACATATTTTGGAAATAAAGGAGTATTCAAAATTATGAATTGCATGGAATTTTTTTTTTAAAATAATGATTAATATTTGCTGAGGGGCACATTAGTTTAATGAAAACTGAGGTTTAACATACTATAGAAAGTGCTATGAATGAATAAACAAGTCCCTTTTTTTTGTAATTAATAAGTAAATTCTAAAAAAGAATAATGCAAAAATGTCTTGATTCTTAGTTTAAAAAAATTTTGCTAGACTTTCGAAATCGTGTGTGACCCTCTTGCTATGTCATTTTTATGCAATTAATAAATCAGCTATGCTTTGGTATCGGTATTTTTGAAAATTACTAAACATTCTAGTTAATAATAAAAAAAGTTAATATTCAGAAAAAACTGTAAAATGAAGTTTAATCAAACCCAGTAGAGAATCAATTGAAGCTTCTTCAAACCAATTTAACAGAACAGTAATAAAAAAAAAAAGTTCGATGTTGGCGGAATTCCTGAACGCACGTCACAAACCGGGAACTTTTAGAACCAATAACTACGAGTTCCTTTGATGAAGAACTTCGGCTTGTCATGGAATGTTACTTCAACAGAAGATAAATGCAACTTCTTTTTTTTTATGCCCCCATGTTCACTGACTCGTTTTCCATCTGATGATCAGGACTCGAGCACTTTTTATTACTTTTGATAAGCCAAACGATAAGAAGATAAAAAGTCGGCTTCATATTGTTTCCTAATATATTTAGTCGAAAGAGGAATAGGATTGGCGGATTTATTATTAAAATAGGCGGAGCTTATAAATTTCGTCCTTACGTTTATTAAAATGTTTAGTGGTATTCTTGTCGAGAACGTTTGGAGATTTATTTTTTCGTTGTTTCGCCGTAATGTTCCGCGCAATATCGTTTGAGCTCGCATAAAAATCGTTTTATTTGTAGTTCTTGTTTGTTTTATTTGTTCATTGAGAATGGAAGGGGTAGTTGTGAAAATAAGAAAGTTTATGTTAGGGGAATATTTTGAGTCATGTTTCGAGGTTTATTTGGTTATTTATATTGGGTTCGTATTGGAATTGAACTTAAGAAGATAATATAAACATATTTGATGCTTCGCTTGATAATTTTTATTATTACTTCATTTAATAAATTGCTTTTATAGATGCTTTATCGCAAAACTTGCATAAAACTTAACTCTAAAATAATTATCTGTGTATACACTTCAAGTTATTTAACTCACATTTTTAATGTTGCGTGACATTTGTGAACCCTTTATCGTTTTAATTTGTCGTGTGTTATTTTAGTAAAATTGCTCTTTAAAAACTGCCGATTAATAAATTTAGCGTATGACAGAATATGATATTGTGGATTTGAATTGATATTTAATTCGCTTCTTGTGCGAAACATGCTAAATTGCTATAAATTAATGCTAATTTTTAGTTGTTACTATATAAATACTTATTGTGTGCACTTATGAATGCAATTTTCAAACTATCTTTAAAACAAGTGCAAAACATAAAAAATAACCTACTGATATTTCAGTGGTTCCCTCGACTCATGGACTAACTCGTCCAAATTTATGGTGCTACCATCTAGCGGTCGAAATACGACAGTTTCGTTTTTGTTGAAGAAACTAAATTTTTTTTGTTGTATAAATCTTTTTATTTCATTAATTGCAAAAATAGAATTTGTCTAAATTGGTTTTATGCATAAAAATTAATTATCAGTAATTTCTTTTAAATTCAATTCTCACAATGTCGGTCCCGCCAATATTACTAAATTTCTTTCAAGTTAATAATGAGTAAAAAAACATAAATTAAAAACAAAAATCACCCACCTTTCTGTTCCACGACATCCGTGGAGCACTTCCCCGATGAGTCCGGTTCTTCCACCTCCGTCCCCGGGCTAGACAGGTAGCTCTCCTTGTCCGTGAACCCGCCTCCACTGACGGGCGAGGTGGCCTCGGTCAGAGAAGGTAACATCATTCCTCCTCCGTTATTACTCCCGTTCGAATCGCCGCCTCCATACACTGGAAAATAAAGTTTGGTGTTTTTAGAGAAAAATCAGTCAGCTGGTGGGATAGAAAAATTCTGTTTAGATGCTAGGCGTCGTTTGTTTATTTTATACGAATAAATTGTAATTTTAAGTCAAAAACTGTTTTTTAACAGATAAATTGTGAAGAAAAAACGAAATGTCATCTCCCTACCCGGTCACCCCACTGCTAGATGGGGTAAGTACTAACTACAGCACTTCTGTAAATTAATAAGCCACCAAACACTGGTTTGAAATCCGAACCGACAGCTCACCAACACTATCCCAAGTAAGCTTTATCGCACACGGAGTTTACAAAAACAGTTGAAATACTTCTTCGATTGCAGTCTTGATCTCTACGCAATTAAAAACAGAAAAAAAAAACTGGTTTTTTTTTCTTCTTAAAACAGCTTATTACAGATAAAAACTGTTAAAAGAAAATTACAGTATTTTTTTGTAAATACATGTTTTTCCCAGTAAAATTAACAGATTTTTTTTAACAGTGTGTCCAGGGCCTTATCTAGGATAACACCTACTATAGGCACAAAAAAATTTGGGGGACCCTAAGGAAACTTTCTGTGCATTTGTGCATTTTTCCTCTTATATAATGTTCAATTTCAGAATCAAAATCAATGGCCTAACTTCAACAATAATAACGATGAAAAACAATCAAATTTAAATCCTGAAAATTTGCATGTCACTGAACTCGTCTATTCTGATGCTGTATTAGTATTTCCTAATTTTAAAAATACAAACACCGCAAAATTATACATTTTATTGAAATTTCAAGGTGAATACAATTTAGTATGAAAATCATTAATATTTGGGGACCTAAGATAATCTAGCAAATATTTCACCGGAATCCTGGAACTTTCTAGCTGCCAACACTGTTTGGAACGTGGATTTACCAATATTTTGAGGTAAAATCATGAATTTGATGCACCGCAAAAGTAGCGAATCAGTACTCCAAATTGTGGCGGCAGCTAGAAAGTTACAGGATTCTGGTGCAATTTTACACCATTTTTTTTTTAACTGTGCTGAGTGTACCCACCTCCCATCTTCGAATCCAAGCTCATGTCCAGGTACTTTGACGCCTTCCTAGTCGATGGCGGAGGCGGCAGGAAGCATTTACCCATGGACTGGTATCGACTCTGCAGGTATGCCAGGGCCCTCGAGCTGATGTCCTCGCTACTCTGGGTCTTGCCCAGATCGCTGCCTGACAGCACGGAATGGCTGTCCTGGTGTAGGCCATGGTGGCCTGACAGCATGGGGTGGTGCATGGGCAAGAATGGGGTGGACATGAAGGGGTAGGAGTTCATGGGGTTGTACATGAGGGGCATGGGGAAGCAGACTGAGCCGGAGAGGGCACCGTAGAAGGCCGATTGTCCGGTCTTGTTGACGTCTGTGTACGAGTTGGGGTCCATTGTTAAGGCGTTGTAGTCGTGTATGATTTTAGATGGTTTTGTAGATGTGTCGTTCTGGATGATGATTGGAGAGGATTATACCATTCCTGATATGTGTCTGAAATATGAAAAAATGAAGGGGTTAATTAATTTGTAAGTAATGGTTTGATTGGATTAAAGTAGCGCTAGATATATTTTTGAACTGTTGCACATCGTAATTTTAAATTGTGTCAGGCACCTGATTGGACGCTCAACCTAGCATAATGGACGCTTATAATCGACACTCAATGTAATAGGCTCCGGAACCATATTCAAATTTACGCCACCAGGCATTACTAGATCTGAAAGTCAACATTTTAATAACTGGGCTGCTGGAAGAACATTACTCGTCAATTTGCTAAGCTGCTGCGTTAGAATTTTCGGTTAGAAAATGAAAATAGTTTAGTCTGATAATCAATTGTTATATATTTGATACAAAAAAAATACATAGCACTATTTACAAAATTCCAATTAAAAATGTTGAGTTATTAAAAATATATAGTTAAGTTATATTCGAAGAAAACGTAAGAATACAGAGCGCAATATAATTAGTACAGCACAAATGATCCTAATAATTCTGCAACCTCTTAAAATTAAAACAAACCTCAGGTTTCAAGATAGTCCAACCATCTGATCAACTTCTAGACTCGTGAGAGGAAAAGCAAATGCAAATATATAAATCCAAGCTTCCCAAAATATGCATCTGAAGGGCAGCACTGCGAATATTTCTTGAAAGGGCTCAAAGGATTTCACCCGGGGATTTCTATTGTAGCGTTTCGTATGTGGCTGGGGATTTGATGGAAACACCCCAAAAATGTGGGACGCTGCTAACAACAGAATCCCCCTATCCACTATGATTTCCCTGTGCCGTTATTATCGATACCGTTTATTTCTTTTTTTCCTTTAAGTTTTTCCCATATATATATTATTGGGATTGAATTTTGGCATCGGCTAGGGATGTGAATCACAAAAACTAGTGGTTATATGAACGTGTTTTTTTTTTTTGTAATATATGATGGTTAGTTTGAATAATGCAATAATCTAAAAAGTTTTTTGCTTTTAAACTAGGCTACGTTTATGATTTGTTTTGAATTGATGTATCAAATTGTCTTATTAAATGTATGGCAAAATAAAAGTTTCCTTAAAATCTTATTAGTGCAACTCCGTTATTTAACAATTCTAGGATTTAATATCATGAAATAATTTAATTATTTTATTAATACAACTTTTATTAGAATGGTTTGAATATTTTTACTGTAAAATCTACCTATACAGTTTTAGTTTAGTACAAGACATTTTACACATACATAATTACTGTAATAATAGAAAACATTTTTTCGAAAAAGAAAAAAAGCGGGAACATGTTGTAGTTGTTCTTAAAAAAGAATGTCACTGCTACATCTCAACATCAGCAAGTGAAAGGGATTTGTAAACACTGCAATAGGGAAAAACGGAAGCGCAAACTAAAAGAAAGGGAAAAGTGTTTACATAGCAGAAAAATACCGAAAATTATTTGTAATCCCATCCTGCCATACTGAAAGTCATAAGTGTTACAGAATCCGCTGATACCTCTCCGTGAGATTTTATTATTTCGTAGGTATTTTTCGATTGCATTCGGATACAACGCATTGAAATACAACTGAGTTAGGTTTCATTTTGGCTTGAGACGCAAAGGTATCAAAAAAGTTCGATTGAATGAATCTTGCATTTTCAGGATTTGGAAATATTTATACAAATATAAGTGTTTTTTTAAAATAAATTCTTGTTGAATTGTTCAATGTGTCTACCGTTCAAAATTTGTATGTATTTATGTAATGCTAAATTAATACTGTTATGAATTTCAGTACAACTACATATTTATACATATCTAAGAGTAGTCTATCTAATATGAGTTTTACTTGTGTATTAGTTTATAAAAATACATTTAAATGTTTAATAAAATAGTTTTAAAATTATATATGTGAACGATGAATAAAATACATTCATGATGTAAAGCAGAGCGAAAATATCCATAAAAATTCGATTTGCAGATGAATATTTTGAGTAAGAAAAATTATGTCACTTATATTAAATAAAATGAATTTTTTTTAAAAAAAAATTGATAACTATAACTTTGGTTACTAACGAGTTTTTTTTCTATTTGATAGAAAATTTAGAATCAGTTTTGCTTATTATCTACCACAAACTCTGCCTCTGCCCGAATTATTATCATTATTGAGAATAACATTTCTATTTCTTATACATCAATTTGAGGCCGTTTCACCTCGATCTTTTATCTTAAATCAACTCTTCGCCATTCAAGGGAAAAAAACTTCACCGTCAGATTATTTATCCTGAACCCACCCGTCTTTCTTACACAGGTAAAGTTACTCTAACCCTTTTGGTTGAAGACAGTAAATCAGATAATTTTTTTAATAAAAAAACAACCCAATTAAAACAGAAAGGTCATGAAAAGACTCTTCTTCGTGTACCCCATCAGTTAGGTAACTCCACGCTCATTATTACCACTGACAAGGCTAATTCCTTGTAAGAAATACTCTCCTATTAGTTCTGCCAAGTGCTCCTATTCCACTAATCTGGCAATTTTATAATTTTAAAAAATTGTAAAATTTGAAGTATAAGAAATCTTCTTTAATCATTTGCTACAAACAGAGTTGTTAAAAAAGTTTTTTTAATTAAATTCTCAATTAAACATTTAAATTTGTTACACCTTAATCATTTTGTTTATCCCTCAGAGGGATACATTATTGTCAAGCCGCTTCGCACTTATCCCTTACCCATAACTAACTCTTCACCAAGCAGGGCAAAAACTCCACTACCAGAACATTTATCCAGAACTCACATTACAAAGGTAAAGTTAGACTAACCCTTTTGGTTGAGGACAGTAAATCAGAGACTTTTTTTTAGCCAACCCACTCCCAATTAAAATAGAAAGGTCATGAAAAGACTGCCCCCTTGGTCACCAAGCAGGGAAAGAAACACCAATCAGAACATTTATCCAGAGCCCACCTGCTTTACACAGGTAAACTAAGTCGCACCCTTTTAGTTAAAAACAGTAAATAAGAGATATTTTTTAGTTAAAAAAACCCCAACCCAATTAAAACAGAAAGGTCATGAAGACACTCCTCTAGGTACCCTATAATTTAGGTAACTCTAAAGCTCAGCGTTACCCTGACAAGCTCAATCCATTGTAAGAAATACACTCCAGTTACTTCTGCCAAGTGCTCTTTTTCAATTAATCTGGCACACTTTTATAATTTTTTTAAAAACATTTGAAAATAGAAGAATTATTTATAATCACCCGCCACAGAAGTATAATTTAAAATATTTAAAAGAAATTACATTTTCAATCAAACATTAGGTTTTTTAACCAATTTTCTTATCCCTCAGAAGGTTGTAAATTACTTTCACACTGTAAAAAAATTCAGGAACGTTGCTGGGAAATAATGGGCGGCTGAGCTGCCCAATTTTTACCAGTAATGTTCCTGGAATATATCAGTAACCTCCCCCAAAAATATAGAAAAAATCCCACTTAGAGCCAGTAATTTCTCTGGAAAACCTGAAAATCCCAGGAACTTATCATGAAGCGATGGATACTTGAAAAAGCCAGAAAAGTTCCTGGTATATATACGGAAAGTTACGGAAATTTTTTACAGTGCAAGCTGTTTCGCAATAATTATATTTTACCTATAATCAACTCTTCGCCAGGCAAGAAAAAAATAACACCACCGTCAAAACATCTATCCTGATCCCACGTCACAAAGGCAAAGTTAGTCTAACCCTTTTAGTTGAGGACAGTAAATCAGGTACTTTTTTAGTTAAAAAAAAACAACCCAATTAAAACCGAAAGGTCATGAAAAGACTCCCCTCTTGGTACCCTATAATTTAGGTAACTCCTCGCTCATGATTACCACTGACAAGCTCAATCCATTGTAAAAGAAATACACTCCAGTTAGTTCTGCCAAGTGCTCCTATTCCACTAATCTGGCAATTACTGCCAAAAAGTGACCACCTACAGCGGTCAGCATCCACACCTGTAGCCCGCCCCCCGAGAGCCGTTTTGTACCGCCTTTGTCCACATTTTGATTAACGTCCCTGTCCAAGTGTGTGTTCCATGGTCGAAGAAGTCTCTGCTGCTTTTGTTACCATGTTCAGGTGTGCGATGGAATACATAAAAAAAGATAGGAGGAATGGAATGGGTGGGCTTCCGATTCGTTTCGCTAAATTGTTGGCATTTTTTGAAAAAAATGTTTCCCAAGTATGATGAAACTTCTTTCCCTCAAAAAGTGTTGAATTTAGAATAATAGTATGTCTGCTTGCATTTGGGAATTACATTTTTCTTCAAATACGTTTCGATTGCGCAGAAAACCGTATATTTAAAAAAAAATATTTTTATGAAAGCTATTAATATAATTAACTGCATTCTATTTATATATAAAAATCGCCAAGACAAATTTATTTTTTGAAAAATATATATAATTAGATAGCATTAAACTTAAAAAAACTTAAACAGTTGCCTTCAATTTCTGTTTTTGATTTTACTAATGTTATACCTTAGAAGTCCTTACAAAAAATTTCTTAACAATAAAATATTCTAAATCTAATAGAAATTATTAACCAACATTATTGTTAAAATAGCAAAAAATGATGAACTTTTTATCAGGTTGTCGTATAGGAAAACTTTTACCTGTAGTGTTTTAGGCATATGTTTCTGTTATATATGTTATATGGAATATTCGATTGCAAACATACATGCACATTGTCATTATTTATAGGAACGACAATAGAAAGTTTAACAATTAACATTAAATCTTATTAAAACGTTTAGGATATACTATAGTGAGTTGGGAAACTGATAAAAATGAATTGCGTATATTGTACAAGTTTAGATGATAAGGATATTATGTTACTAAGACCAACATGAAACGATAAATAATTATCTTCACTGCGATTGTTTCAGCTGCTCAGATTTTTTTTTAAACGAATTATCTTGGTGACTTTGCTTATAAACCAAAGTTACATATTGGGCGACAGGCCGCATACGTTTTCCAAATTAATGACGCTTTTAGTCGCCATTTAGGGAGATCGGCGTGTAAACTGATGACTTTATGTAAATTTACTTTCAAACACTTTTCGCCGTTCTCGCCCGAAATGTGACAGATTAATGATAACTATCTCCAATACGGTGCGACGGAGATTGGTATTGCCGACTCTGTTATTTAAACATCATGCGCGTTGACTCTCTTTTCAGCAACGCTGTCAAAGTGCTTAATTAAAAATAGGGGAAAATTTTAACACTGCTCAATGAGTAATAGCCCTTTGGAAAAACCCTAGAACATCTGTAATTACAGTCACCGCTTTCTAAAACATTTAATTAAAACGAGTTGTTTATTTTGTTCGGGTTTCCTCTTTTTGTTCCGACTGTGTGTGGAACACCGTGTTTTGCCCCGGCGCCTTTGTTGTTTTAAAAGATACCTGTCACCGCGTCGTTCCCGTCGATTTGTCAAAGACAAAACGATTGGCGAATTTTCGGAACTTTTGTTTCAGCGGAAATTTCCCGCGTTTCTGGTGTTTTTTTTTCTCGTGTTCGAAATGTGTTCCAAAAGAGATCACTAAAAATATCGCATGACGTAGAGATTGATGTTGATTGTGGGGGTTAACCCTTGTTCAACAAAAATATTTTTGTAGAGATTGAGATAACTGGTAAATGATTGAATAAAGTGGTGGGGAGAGGAGGAAAAAAAGTCCTGTTTCGCATTAGCAGAATCAATTATAGGCCGTGCGAAATTAATTAGATGTCCCTTCTTGACGTTTTATTGATGTCGCACTTTGTTGAATACATTCAACTTTTAAATCACCCTTATCGGGGAAAATCCTCCGAATTACTAAAAAGTAGTTATACTACTAATGTATTCCCTCCGATTTTTTACTCTGGATATCCATACATACCTAAACTAATTTATGATTGATTTGAGTATTTTCCATCAATTTTCGAGAAGATTCAAAAGTTAAGAATAACGCCCCCATCTTTGTTCGATTCTCAATAAGATCATACTTCATAGGATCATTTCTATAGTATACGATTAGCGAGTTCACTCACTGAACTTCGCACAAATACGAATACAATTAAATGGCAATCTTTATTTAAAATTACGTTCAAGAAGTAATTTTATTTCTAGATTTTAAAAGATCTATAAATTCTAGTTTTCAAACTTTATCTACTATTCTACTTTAACGTAACGCAATTAAATATAAACAACTGAAAATACTTAATTAAAGTTTTATTGATATCTTACAAATAGATCTGTTTTTGTACATTAGAAATTTATAAACACAATAGCATGATATATAATAGAGTTGTAATTAATTCTAAGATGAATTCTTTGTTATTTTCTTACTTTTATTCACTTTTGTGATTAATCATTCTTAGTCTTACCTTTACCATTAACTTTGAATGTCCATTGTCCATTTTAATAATTTCACATAACTTTAAAAGTACACTTATAATTAAGGCTATAAACACAAACACAGGGTAATATTAGCTAAACTACTGTTTCCTCGAAGGTATTTTAACTTACATATTTTTAGTAAAAATGTTTAAAGGTTTTAAATCTATGTATTTATTGACATAGTCCTTTATTCCTATTGTGCATTTCCCTACACTTCAGTAATTAGGTTGGGCCCTTGCTTTAAATTCTATTGGGAATTCTTCACATGACATTCTACTGGATATTCATGGTTCATTATATTATTTGCATTATTTTATTGCATGTTGTTGAAAAGTATGCAAATGAATTTGAAATATTTCAGAAAGACATTTATGTATTATTCATTTAAAGTTGTTTTATTAAATGGAAATTTACTAATATGAGTCGTTAAGGTGTTATTTTTGGAAAACTCAGTACTAAGAGATTTGTTAATAAAAATTATATTTCTCGTTGCGGGATAGCTTTGAACTTTGTTCCTTCACTCTCAGAAATAACACTTTCATTTTTGACGATTCATGAATCCTCAAGCCTCATTTCATTAATTTTGAGGATTGTTTCGTCAAACATCACGTGACCTTTGAGTAAACGCGAATCCTCACTTTCACGATCGTGATTTGACGACTCGGTATCGTGATTTTGAGGAAACTGAATCTCATTGTTGTACTCACATGCTCAAAAATGACGAAATATTTCTTGAGATTAGACGAAATTCGAATCCTCATAAAAAATAACGATTCAAATTTCCTCACTTTGAGAAAATGAAAACTCGGAGCATTTGCCAGTAACGGAATCGTCAAAATTAAGGAAAATATCGTCGTTTTTGAGCATTCATTTTTTAGAGTGTTTATAAGTTTGTTAGTTAAAACTTTAAAACATTAATGCATTTTGTGAAATTTAGTGTAGTATAACTACTAAATATCTTGTAGATATTTGTTGTAAAAAAATTTCTTATTAATAAAACCAAGACTTACAGACTAGTTATGTACTTATCTTCAGAACCGGAACGATTGTAAAATTATTTCAACCCTTCCGAATCCATCGTAATTTCGGAATATTTTGTGTGGTACAACTACTAAAGACCTAATAGATATTAGTTTTACAATTTATCCGCATTAATAAAACAAAGACATTAAGACAACAGACTATACTACATACTTATCTTCAGCACTGAACGATTATAAAGAGATTTCAGCGCTTCCGTTGCAATTTCGGAAGACCCCCCACCCCCTAAACACCGCCACGGAATGAAAGCTCTTCCGGGGGTTCGAATAAACGTTGACGCAGCATTCAATATGACGTAATAAATAGCTGTTGCCCCTTGGCCCATTGGGAACAACCATTAATTGGAGTCCCACTCTCGCTTTAAAAGGCGTTATGGTCTAATCGCAGGGAAGGCGAATTATTTCGGTGATTTGTTCGCCGTTGAATGGCAACGAGAGATGTTAATTTTTGAATGATATTTCGCGGAATTTGTCAAGTTTTAGGCGGGAAGTTTGGTGTTAGGGAAAATGGAATGGTAATTGAAATGTATTAACGTTAAATGTTATGTGATGTGAATCGATCAATTGAGTGCGGATTAGATTGTTGTTTTGAAAATGCAATAATCGAAAAAAATATATATTTTATGAAGCGAGCCTGGATTTGTTAAATATAGTTAAAAAAAATATAATTCAATGTTAGTTTGAAATGTCACAAAACTTGTTAACTTCTCCTTCAACAAGAAAAGTGAAACTTTTCAACAAATAATATAATTTGTAACCAATCATGCATTTATCTACTGATGAAAATGAGAAACACGAACATTTTTTTTCTTGAAATGGATCTCGAATTACTGTATAAAACTGTTGGGTGAATTTTACAACAAACATCTATAAGATTTATAGTGTTTGCATACCACAAGTTAAAAAAAACCCCTCCAATTAATTATTATTCCAAAAAGTATTTATGTAATACAAAGGATTAAGCCTTTTACCATAAGGAACAACAATATCCAATAATGATATTTTTATCACCTCACAAATCCTTACTCTAGTTTATTCACATTCCCTCATTTCCAACTAACGATCAATTGCCATTGAAAACAATTCTTTAAAAAAATCACCCCAAAATGGACGCCCTTCCACGCATCCTCATCGCAAAATCAGACGATGACAATGATGATACACGTTAATAAAAAGATGAACCGTGACCATAAAAAGAACACCACAAAAGGAAATTGCATGTGGGGTGGGTGACATTTTCGATTACGATACTATTACGATCTATCTCTTTTTCTGTATCGTATCCCATTTTGTGGTTTATCCCCCCCCCCTGATTCTTGTGTTGTATGCTCCAAAAGCAGCTGCTGCCTTTTATTTGTAAGTCCTTGTGGCAACCAAATCAGTCCATTGTTGCAACCAGCAGATCCTGATGTGGAGAGGCCGTATAAAAGGAGTGCGGTTAATCGGATGAGGGTGGTGTTTAATCCTGCGATGGAATAAATTTGTGTGTGGACTTGGGGCTGTTTGCCGCTATTGACGAAAACACTCCAAAGTCAGAAATGGGGTTTAAGTAGATAAGAGCAAAAAGGGCAGTTATTGTCGATCTTTTTCTCTCCCTACCCCTTTAACATAAACTCCTTAGCACAAAATTACTACAAAATTGAATATATACTTTATTAAAATTATATAAGTATTAAAAAAAATGACATATTTTTTAAATTTTGTAGTCGCATGACACATGAAAAAATATTATTGCATACTGCACAGTACCGTTTATGAACTTTAATTTTCAAGGCTCGCTTGTTCGTTTGTTTCAGTTATCTATCACTATAACTATCCATGCTCAGAAAAACTTGTGTTCAAACAGCACAAGTGATTTGGCTTGTAACTGAGTTCAAACAGCAGCAAATATTGTGCAAAATTTGCAACATTACAAAATTGTGTAGTTGCAATGACGATCGCAGAAGGAGACGTTTATTACATCAGTGCACGATGCACAAAAAAGCGAAAATAAATCTACGTACGTAAATCTAAGGTATAACCAAATTTATAAAATTAATTTCAAAGTACAGCTATACTTATCTGAGGAATTAAAAATTAGATATGGATTCCGAACTGCAATTCGGAATAACACATGCGTGCTGTGCCTTCGACACAATATTTGTGCTAAGCATTATTTGGCCGCAATACAATATTTGCATATTGTTTCAACAAAACTTTTTTTTATTGAAAATATACACAAGTTTTTCGAAGTGCAATCCCTTAAGCATTAACCTTGCTATAAAATTAAATATATATTTAAAACGTAGTATTAAATTAATGTTACAATTAAAAATTTCAAGGCTGGCGCATTCGTTTGTTTCAGTGTTTACTTACGATAATAATGATTTTGTTCTTCTTTTAATCATTAATTCGAAGAATTAGGAATCATAAATTTCTAGGGTCTTCAAATTAATGTGCTAATGAATTACCTTTAAAATTGATATTGAGTTTTAAAACTAATATCAAGATTCAGCGTTTCAGATAAAGTAAACATCCATATTAGAAAAATGAATGATTCAAATAAGGTACATATTTTATTATTAATATCAAGTAAATTTTAATAAATTTTAGAATGTGTAGAATTGTACATATAAAGTTTTACCATTTTATATCACTTTTGAACAAACTGTTTTCTGTTAAATGCTCGGATCAATTTGAAAAATTGAGGAAATTATTTTTGTCACTACATCTAAAATCACGTAATCTATAGTAAATTATTTTCTCCAAAATACTACGAAATAATAATCAAGGAATGTTTTTTGCATTCTCAAAATTAAATTGAAATATTTGTGCTCTTTTGTTAATTCTACAAAAGATAATTTATTTTAAAGTTGATTATAACTTTATAACTTGGTTAAAATCATAAAATGGTTTTTTTTTACTTACTGGCATTATTTAAGTTTATAGATGTTTTGTTTTTATACAACATATTATCATTGAATTTTAAATTTAAAAGATAATCCGATTTTAAGTAATTAACTGTACGTAAAAGTGCAACTTCAGGGTGCTATGCATTTTTCTGTAGTATAGTTTTACCAACTATATATCTGTCCAATTAAAAAAAAACATCATTTAAGTTACTCTATAAAAAGAATTGCAACTCTAATAAAGCCTAGATAAATATCAAGATTGGATGCTTCTTGGTTTAAAAAGTTTGTCAAATGTAGGTTATTACACATGTTTATGGTCACGACGTTGAACATTTTAGAATTTTATGATATCTTCCGTTAACCGATTTAAACATATGCAATTCGGGAAACAATTAAGTTCGCATCCGACGAAATCGGGGAAAATATAGTGCATGATTTGTTCAAAACTTAGAAAGTGGTAAAACTTAATGTAAAAAATGAAAACCACCAATGTATCTATGTAGTTTATACAATTAACATAAATTAATAATTAAAAAAATTTCAAGAATGCTATTTTAAAGCTTCTCTACTACCAAAACTGCATTAAAAAACGTTTAAGCAGCTTATTTTAAAACAAACTTGATTTTTTTTATTATTTGCTAACTTTACAAAATCTCCAAGATATCAAAAATAAATGCATTGACAAAACAAATGAATTGATAAATTGTGCATATCTTTTCTTTGAAAGTAAAAACATTGAAAGTATGCATAGCATGCTGTATTTCCGAACTCGCGGAGTCTTATAAGAAAGTGTGTGCTGCCCACGAAATTCGCCGGAGATAAGAAAACTTTCTGCCGCTCCCCTATCGGAAGAGGTCCGGTCAGAAACTTTTGATTGGCATGGCGCGTATTTTTGCTTCAGCGTACGTTCACTTTACAAATTGATTGATTGGGTAATGATGCTTCACTCCTTACTTTTAAAATGTTTATTATGCATTGGTTATTTTAGTTCTTTTGTAGGTAGTTTTGATTTTTTGATTGTAGAATGCCATTATTTACGATAATATTTTTTTAATTGATTAGAACTACTAAAGAGCATACTGTTATTATACAGTTATAACTACATAATAAAATTTAAATTACGTATTTTTTTATGTTAGCTACTGTGTTTCAGTTGCTATAGATAAAAATTTGTATATTCCAACATGTTTTACTTCCGTGTGTTCCATTTTCGATGTTTGATTTAGTTTTATTTGCTTAAATAATTTGAAACAAATAAATTAATACATTATCGACGAATTACTTGAACAAGTCGTAATAATTATTTTAACAATTATTTTAACTAGAGATTTTTGGTATGTTAAAAGCGTTCCTTGTATTATAAAAAAAAGATCTAAAAGTTATTAAGACGATATTAGTACACTGTGTATAAAAAAAATCTTAATACTTTTAAAAAGGCTTTAAAAACGTAAAATGAAAAGAAAAAAATGTCTGCCGATTCAGCAACTTTCAAAAGAAAATTAGGCAATTAAAAAATCTTACTTATAATTAAATGTAACTAAAATAATGTTACATACTTCCCATAATGTCAGCTGCTGAGTATTTAATATGCATTTCACTGTAACTGTCACCTTTATTGTGGGGTTACTTTTGCTATGTTAACGCTGTAATGTTAAAACCTCGCGCAAACATAGCTTGCGTATTGAAATTTTACTATCTAAAAAAACATAAATGCAAAGTGTTATATTAAATTTACTACTATACATTGCGTTTTCCAACCAAAAAAATTTTGAACCCTAACTTTGCTATTTTGCTGCAAACATTTAGCAATAATTGTATTGCAATACAAGTTACTCGATAGTTACTTAATTAACTGTTTTTATTAAATGAATAGGAAATAACTAGTACTTTCTGTTTTTTTTAACAAGCTAATTAAGTACAGTTCCCGGCGGTTAGAGATCTTCAAATTTCATCTAACATCCAGTAGAGAGTTAGGTACTTTCAATTATCTCTAACTAGTAGTGAAGTACCCTACCAAGTAGCATATGCTTATCGTTAATTTAATGATGTCCCTTCTACTTCAACCCTTTCCCTAAATAACTGCAAAAAACCCCACCCAAAATAAAGTAAAACTTCGATAATTGAGTCGTAGAAAACGGAGTCTTAGTTAGGACCATGTGTTGCCACTACTTCTTCTATTACAAATGCACTCGTTTCGTTCTGGAAACCATATGTATGCATTCTGTGAAAACCATTGACGTAGAATAGTAAGATGGGAATCAAGTTATCTTTGAACGTTGCCCTAAAGAAAACTTATTAACCCTTTCACTCCCAATGATTCCATTTGGAAACATATTCTTGTGATTTTTTCCCCCTTACTTAGTTCAACTCGCACTTATTTCAAATAAATGTTATTAAATAGTTAATAATATTTTTATTAGGTTATAATTTCTTTTTTTATCGGCAGATGGAAGAAATTATCATATCTTTCGAAGAATTAAATAGTGTTTGTTTTAGTTAAATGAAAATTTGAAAAACATGGTAAAATAAAATTTATTCTAAGGAAATTTCATGAAATAAATTTGCCTTAAATTCGTCATGCTTGCATTTTTAAACGCTTGAAAATTGAATTTTTCTATTTTTAACAGCTAAAGTTATGAAAAATTATTGTTATAATTTATCCAAAAAATATGATTTCAAATTGTTCAGCTTAAATTTTAGATAAAATATTAAGTCCCTTTTTACCATTTCGTTCTGAATGCATAATGAGTCTATTTGACAAATTAAAAAAATTTTAGAATAAAAAAATAAAAAGTTGGGACTGAAAGAGTTAAAAAAAGCTTAAAATATAGTTTTAATAAATTGCGGATCCCTTAACTTCAGTAAAGAACATTCTTTGTGCTTAAAAAAAGTATATTTTATACAACATTACTACAACGTTCGTTTAAATTTATTCCTCAATATATTTTCAATTATGTATTTTAAAAACATATATAGAATGTATTATTAGTCGTACTAAAAATTGCTTAATTAAGTTAAAAGTATGGAAGAGGTATTAAGTATATCATCTGATTAACCGAGTACTTCCGTATAATTAGCAATTTTGGATTTCATAGTTATTTTAAAGCTTAATTGAATGAGAGGCAAATATAAAAATTGCCAATCTAATTTTCGAATATGTCATAATTAAATTGGTTGTGTAATTATATACGTACTTAATAAGCATGACTCATATTTAGTTCCCACAAAGACATTTTAAAATTTGAATTATTACTTCGAAATGCCATATTTGTAGGAACTAAAAACAAAGTGTGAAATTGAAAATAAAGTAATATGAAATCCCAATCAACGCTTAAAATATCTTCTTAAAGGTAATTAAAAAAAATAATCGGTGTTCAAAAAGATATCAAAACCAGAAATGAATAACTAACTTTTCTGCATTAGAATGTCTAAACAATTGGATTATACGTGATTTGTTATGGTAAGTTATACATTTGTATCGATATGAGGTGAAGAGTAGGAATTTAAGAAATATTTTTAAAAAAATATGAGAAACGTGGGAAATTTAGTTTTGCAGTTTTTAAAACATTATTTTCTGTGTTTTTATTTTGAATCTGGCAAAATGCAATCTTATAAAACTGAATACTGCGCACTTTACCATCAACCTGACTCATAGACAACTTTAAAAAAATCTTAAAAACTATCTTATAATTAGCAAAACTATTAAATGTATCCTTCGCATTGCATATTGCATCTGTTTAAATGCGTTATTTTTCCACATGGTGAACAACATTGCACTGAACAATCATATTGGGCCAATGGACAAGCTACTTTAGAAAACCGAAACAATAACGATAATATATTTTTTGACCAAAAGAAATTGAAAACTAGAAAGCTGTTCAAAAGTTTGTAAAACGATTTATACAATGTAAGGACTAACTTCTCTTACTTCATTTTACATTGAAAACTCTTTCACTTTTAAGTGTTCACATCACAAACTTATGTATACTCGTGTCGGACGAATTTGTTTTTAAATATTAACCGCTCGATGTTGTTTTATTTTTAAGGTATATTTGTATGCATTACTATATTTTGATACATAGAGAAAAGTTTTGTAAGCTTACTTCTCATAATAATTCATTTTTAAAAACATACAGCTAAATTTTGAATAATTTTCGAAGATTGTTATCTGCTAGTTTGCTTGTCGCTTATGTTTATTTAATAATTGGAAAGCTTTACCAGAATAATTTTTAAAATATCATTAAAACCACGTGTTGAGCTTAAGAAATTAATAAAATAAAGGCGTATTTGGATGTAATAGAGGCGTAAGAATTTAGTGGATGTCTGATGTAGTACTATGAATTATAAGATTAAAAACACATATGTTCAATTCATAAACTAAAGATACTTTGTATATCGAATTGTATCGAATAATTTATCATAATTAGGTTCCCAAATATTCGATTATTTGTATATTTGTTTTAGATAGGTATCAAAAATAGCCTTGTTATAAGGCTTTAAAGTAAAAATAGGAATAATAAGCAATAAGGCCTCAGTTAAATTTCTATTTTTTTTTTTTTAAACCAAAAATGTAGAGATAATAAAAATATAGCATTTAATAAATTTTAATGCTTTTTTGGTAAAGTAATTGAAAGTAATCCAATGAGCATTATAATCAATTCATCGACGAAGCATTATATTTGGTTATAAACATATTCATTTATTTTAGTTAGCGAAAAAAAAAATTAAGTTCATATTACAAATAATATAAATCTCTTTAATATTTATGCATTTTGCTTAGTAATTTTTTTAAGTATCAAGAAATAGTTGCTTCTGATTAAAAATTGAGTGATTCTTGTGAATTTATAAATAAAAGACAATTAAAAGCAATAACTTTAAAAAATATTTTCCGTGAGCGAGAAAAACAAAACTTTTAACACTAAGTTAGGAATCAAATTTTTTTCGAAGAGAATTTTTTCAAAATAATAACTATTTAAACAATGCTAACTAAAAAAATTTGTATGCATAAAACCTAATTAAATTCGTTAAGGTCGTAGGAATAGTTAAAATCAAAAAATAGTTTTATTTTAATGAATAAACAAAAAATTCAATAATAAGGATTCAAGTCCTACCTTCTTGCCACTTGTAGAGAAAAACTTTTAATTGTCTGTCACGTCAAAAATCGTTTGCAAAAAAAATTCAACTCTGGAGAACTCAAAACACTCCTGCTGGGTTATGTTGTGGACATTCGAATGGGGTGGGGTGTTCGAAAGTGATCTCCTCCACGCGCTTTTCCCTCCCCCCTTTCCCCCCGTTTAACACCCCTCCCCCCGAGTGGTCTGTAATCGCCCCCCTACTTTTCTGTCTCCCCCCCTCCGCAAGCCTCCCCCCTCCCCCTCCCTGTCGTGTTCTTCCGGCAGACGAATTTTGTTCTGAGCCTTCCGATTGGCTGGACGGAATCATCGCCACTAACGCCATCTGAAAAGAATCGGAAAAGATTTTGAAAGGTGATTTTATTTTAATTCGTTTGTGTGGTGTGCAAAGTTTATAAAGTGTTTTTATTTAAGGGTCGAAAAAATTGGATAATGTACTTAATGGGTATTTATGTGATGGGTTTTAGAAAAAAAAAACGTCATGCATATTTCTGTTTAAGAAATTGTTTTTTTAACTTTTTTGTTTGTTTTTTCTCCGTCTCTCTACTGACACAGAGAACTTTAGCGAACTCTGATTGCTTGGTTGGCTTGTCAATCTTAAAACTTACCAATCAGTAGTCGTAATAGATGTCCGTATAATTAAGCTTCTAATCAAGCAATCATTATTTTTTAATTATTAAAATTAAAATCGTTTGTGATTATAATAAAAATAAGTTTATATCGAATAAGTGAGAGCTTTCATAACAGAGTATATCCAGTCGGAGAAAACGTAATTAAACAGTCAACTGCTTGTGTCGCAACAGCAGATTCCTTTAGGGCCATTTTGTTCGTTTTAAAAATTAAAATAGGAAGAAAAACACTTTTTTTAAATTTCTATAGAAATAGCTCCATATTTTTTTGTGCCGAAAATGTCTATGATAAAGTTGACTGTTGTACTAAGATTATTTCGGGATTAATATTGTTATTCAAACTATCAGAATTTTTTATTTTTCTTTAAAAAAATCTGAATAGAAATAACCAGGAGTACTATATTCAACTTATAGAAAATCTTGCTTAACTACATTATTTCTATTTAAATATAACTTTTATCAAAATGTTTTGCCCAAGTAATCATTGTCTTCATACGTTTGTCTTATTCTGTAATAAACATATAGTGCTAGATAATTTATACAGTGGTATTATTGAGTATAAAAGTAATTTAAAAGTACAAAGCACTTTTAAAAAGAACTTTTGAAATACTAGTACAGTTTTTAAATTCAACTACCGTTTTTGACTCTTACAGTTTGTCTCCTCATCAAATTAAATTCAATTGCAAATTACGAAAATACTTCATTTGGTAATTCATTTGAGAAAATTCGTTCATTGTGACCCTTCCATGAACATTTACAGTATACATTAGAGATATACATTGAGAAAATTAAATAGACAACATCATTAATTTAAATTAGCTTTCGGCAAATTTAGAAATAGCCTTATTTTGTTATTCCTTTAAGAAAAAAATATTCATATAAGTTTGTAAAGTTACTATGCGCTAGTGACGCTAATACTTCTAATAAAAGAAATAAACAACATTATTCGTTTAAGTTAGTCACACTCAAATCCGACTGGGAAACAAATTGATCTCTCCTCCCATCGTCTTTTTCCCTGAACCCAATAAATTTCCAGTAAATTTGTCGCCATTCACTCTCCAACTTTTTTCGCGAAAAAAAATCGTGGGAAAACTCAAAACACGCCATTAACTATTACAACTAAATAAGATAACCACCCCAAAGGACTACAATACCCTGCTACTGGAGATGGAAGATCACATATCTCAACATCGTTACAGAGAAAACGTTTTCCAACTAAAGATATCGTAACTCCTCTTCTGCGAACATCGGAAAGCCCAATTAGAATCCAGGTTCTCACAATAGATCTCCGAAAACTGCCCTTGTCCACCACTTTGCGGCTTGGGACCACCCTTGGCGATCACAGGCTCCCTGTCTTCTGGTTTTATAGCCAGAGGGGGGAGTATGTGTTGTCTTAATCACGACAGGTCATTTATTCTATTAGATAGGGGGGACTGGACATTCCATGGGAAAGTTGGTGAAGTGGATGGCGAGGGTTGGCGGATTTGGCGAGTTTGTTGCCATTTTGGATTTTGTTACGTTTTTTAATGAAAATGTTAATCCGTTGATTATTTCAACATATAAGGACCACCAAATATTTCAAGATAGAACAATAAAAAAAAGTTAATGACATTTGTCCAAATTCAAAGCAGTCGTATATGTTGTACTGTTAAAAACATAGGGGACGTACATAAATTACGTCACGCTCAGAGGGGGGAGGGAGGGGTATGCGTCAACGTGACGGATCGTGACATGGAGGGGGGTAGGGGTATACGCTTGCGTGACGTAACGATTCGAAAATTTCCAATTTTGCAAGGAAAATCTGTTTTACAAAAAATAAAGTTTTTGAGAAAAAAATTAAAAAAAATTTTATGAGAAACACTTTATTTTTACATTTTTTTCTTTCCAAGTTAATTCTTTTTAAATATAAAAATATGCATTTTTTCAAATTTTAGAAACAAAGAGAAATATTCGAAGCAATTTTTTCCTTAGGGGGGGGGGGGGGATGCAAAAACGTGACGTAATTTTAGGGGGAGGGGTTCGATCAAACGTGACGCAGCGTGACACAGGGGGAGGGAGGGTTCAAAAAAGTCAAAATCTTGCGTGACGTAATTTATGTACGTCCCCATAACACCAACAGGAGAAGTAACTGTGTTTGAAAAAGAAGAGATGAGTACTGGCTGAAAATAAAGTTAAATTGTATGTGTTTATATTTCAGTGATTTTTTTAAGATAAAAAGTTATACCGAAGTGACTGGCCATTAAGCAATTGAAGTAATAGATTTTGTGAAAGAACGTGGGTTATAAAATATGCAATACGTCTTTAAAACTAAGATATAGCTGAATTACTTTGAAGACGACTGTAAACAATCTGTAACTAGTACTTTATTTAGTACCAGTTCGTATCTTAGCACTGCTTGCGTTACTGTGCTACATTTATGTCATAAATTAGAAAATAACTTCAGAACAAATTGTGTCTGTTGAAGTGATATTTGTATATAGTGTGAAAAGGTAAGGAAGAAATAAAACCTCTTAAAAAAATATCGGTTGAAATAAGTATGATTAAGATTTCTATATCCTCACAAATAATAAAGATATTGTGAGTTGGATGTGACTATTATTTCTTTTTTTCTCCATGTGTTTGGTGGAAAACTCTTCAAAAGTCGTTGACATCTAAATTAAGGAACAAAATTGATTCATGCAAAACTTCAAACACATGATTTTAAAAAACGGTCGACATTTATTTACTAATGGTGCATAATGAGTTGTGAAAATGAACGCCAAATGCGCCTTTTCGCCAAAATGCCCTCTAGAATCTTCAAACCAACTTGCATCGTCTCAAATGGGAAATCGTACAATGACAACTGACGAGCTAGTGAATGACGACAATCACTAAGCTAATGACGACTGAACAGTAAATATCCTTGGACAAATCTTTGAGTCTGCAGTAACCACTCCTACCGTTTACTTCGAATGGAGAATTATTTCGAACTTGGTCGGATGAAGCACTTGGGCTATTATTGCTAAGTGGCAAAGTGATTACAATGACAATAATCCAGGGATTGTGGTTGGAAGTAAATCGGCCATTTACTGGTACATACATAAATAAGGAATGATATGAAAGGATAATTAATGTAAAGGGTGGTTATAAAATAACGCTCGCTATTCGGAGTGGTCTGTAGCTTGAATGAATAATCCAAATGCATCAAAAATTGAGACACTTACTAATCAAGAAGGGGGGAAAAGAATGGAATCATAAAAAAAGAATAATCATAAAAAAAACTCTTCTCTTGACCAGGGTTCTAAATTACGAGGCGTCGTCAATTATTGCCAATTACGGCCAACACAGCTAATTACGCCTCGTAACTTAGAACCCTGGTCAAGAGACAAGTTTCCTTTTTTCGAAAAAGAATGGAATCATAAAAAAGAAACTCGTCTCTTGATCAAGGTTTAAATTACGAGGCATAGCCAATTATGGCTAATTACGGCAAACACATCCAATTACGCCTCGTAATTCAGAACCCTGGTCAAGTGACGAGTTTGTTTTTTATGATTCCATTCTTTTTCCCCCGTGTCTCAAACTTTTTTGCATTTGGATTATTCGTTAAAGCTACAGACCACTCCGAATAGCGAGCGTTATTTTATAACCACCCTGTATATGTTTCTGTGAGTGGTGTTATAGTAAAACTTAGTTATTACTTTCGATTATTGTGATTAAGTTTCGTGTAGGCTTGTTCTCAATGATAATTAAAAATAATAGTTTATGAGTTAGTATAGTAAGTTATCTTTCGTTAATCCTATTGCAGAATAATTACTTCTTTAATAATTATTTTTTAATTTTAAGTTATTTATAGATACTACTCTGTTACAAATTCTGGCATATTAAACTAGTAAAATATAGTCTACTTACTTGTATGATTCTTTTAATAACTTTTAAAAACTAGCGTAAACGATTTTTACTCAGAAAATTACACTGTAAAAAAAACACTACAACAAAAAGATTAGTTAAACAAATTTTCATACAGAAAATTAAAGTAAATACTGCTAAAAATAGTACTGTAAAAATACATCATGTATTTTTGTTTGCATTATAAGATTACATATTCGATATTTATTAGATTTACAAGAAATTTTTATGCATCCCTTACAAATAATGTTTCTGAACAAACCCTTTTGTGTATCCCTCAAAAATTAGCTGCAAAAAAACAAACAAAATTTACGGTTTTAAATGGACAAACGACTAAGTGTTCTTTCAGTTAATAAGGCATTAATATCGATCTGGTTTTGGTTGAATTGACATCGTACTAGAGCAGCAAGAGGTCTATTGTCGACAGCTCTCGTGATTTTAAATCACGATTAATTACCGAAGACTAAACCTGAGCTGGCACCTAACGTAAACTTCTATTTGGTTATTACAACCCACAACCGATTTAAAGTGCATCATATCCGGGGATACTTATTGCATGAAGGTAACTTATTGGCGGCCTTTTATTTTGCTCAGCACGATCGCCTCTTAGGATGGCATACAGTTTGTTATCTATTCCTCTAACCAGATTAATAAAAAAAAAACCTTCTAAAATACACTTACACATAAAGTATTTAGTTATCTCTCAAAGTTACTACACTGCATATTGAATGAAAGTATGGCCAAACCAAAAATATCCTGCCTAATTATGCAGTCAGAGCGTCATAAAGCCCAACAGCATCTTGTCACCGTAATTCAGTAGCATCAGTCTGTGAGCGTCGATAACCCCCTAATGTCTCCAGACTTTTTTTTTAGGACACTTTATTGCTTTATTGCTCCTCTTTGGTCTAGCGTTTCCGCTGGCGACTTTTCAGTCTCCAAATAAACAAGCCCTCGCTCCAGTGGGGGTCTAGTTCAGTTCCCAGGGCTCTGTCCATGGCACAAAAGTCCCTTGAATCGGCCACCAGGATACAAGGGTCGTAAATTGATCCCTATCCCTACCCCCCCCCTTTTTGCGTAACCCCGTCGGTCGTCGTAAGACACAATGGGAAGGGTCTCAGACCTAGGTCTGGAAGAAGAATACAACTGTGACCAGCGGCAACTAATTATGTGCAGAGGTTCTGAGATGGTCGAATCGTCGTCGCCTGGGTTCATCTTACAAGCAAAGTGTCCCAAGGCGTCTTCTGCCCAGTGTCCATTTCTGGCTTTGAAAGCTTTTTTACTGCCCAACTGATGAAGAAGATACTACTGGTGTCTTCATGTCCCCGGGATCTGTCTGTAGTGTAATGGAGATTCGTGCGATGCTTTGATACAATGACTCTGAGTCTTTGTCGGCACTTTTGGAGTATTTTTCCAGACAGCATTATCGCTGTGGGAATGGATTGGAAACAACGCTCTAAAAAAGTGAAAGGGTATTGTTATGTCTTTGTTGTTTGGCGGCATCATTTGTGTTGATCTGTCAATCGAAGTGTATTCTGGCTCCAGGTTCAGTTGCAGACACTTATTTACTAAGAACTAGTAGCATATCTGTGTACTTTGTGAGATTTGTCTGAAGATTTCTTGTTTTAGATAATGTATTTCCAATTCCTAATAATAAAAATTTCTGTTACTTTTAGATTCATTCATTTTTAATGAAAAATATTAAGTGGTGTAAAGTTATTTCCTATTATTTGTGTCTTGAATTGCTAAATGAAAAATTATGTTTGAATTACATTTATTAGGTGTATTCTAAACTCATATTTACTTCAAAGGTTTGCTAGAGAAAAAGTATAGGAAATGATTATTTTATTTAATACTCCAATGACTTGTAATATTCTTTTAATGCTGTGTTTTTTTTCAACAAGTATATAATTTGAAATATAAAAAAATAAACAGTATTTGAATAATTGAAGAAATTAATAAATAACACAAGCACCTCCGGTCAAATCCCAGTCACTGAGTTAACTCCTAACATCTCACAGTGGGGTATTTGACCGATCTAGCTGGACAAAAACATTTTCTTCACTTCAGGTAGTAATGTATGAAATCTTAACACTTTACCTCCGGGCGTCGACTGACCCATAGACTAAGAACACTCTAAGTTTCAAACTCTCATTGGAGAATTTCTACATTGAAATTGACATAGAAACTAGCGCGCCCCCTTTGTGTCTAAGGGCACTAATGTAATGGTTTCTGGCTGCCTATTTGCAGTCACCTTTAGGAGATTTAACAGAGCCAATGACATCTCGTAATTTGGAACCCTTATCAAGTGACGATAGGGATCTATTTTTTACTACTACTTATTTTCGACTTTATTTTTGAATATATACAGCTACTCATTGACTTTTATATCCCTCGTAGGCCCATCCTCAAGATATTTGACCTTGTGCTTCTTTTTCTCCATTAATAAACCTACAGACTGACTACGCTTGTCATTTTAGACATGGTCCCCCAAAGATCCACAAGTGATTCGATTGAATAACTCGTCAAATATTCATCCAAATGTAACAAAAACTTAGATTTAGGGGTTTTCGAGGGTTTTTCACATTTCTAAGTAATTAAAATTGGGTGTTGCTATTGAAAATTTTAAAGTTCGTAACATTTTTAATATTAAGACGGACCCTTATGCAAATTTTGTGTCATGCAATTAACTCAAAATGTTATTTGTTCACATAGTCAAAAAGTTCCGATGTAAAAGGATGACTAACGGTTGAAATAATCACTAGTGGGTAACTTTTTTTTAACAGAGAACATTCCGAAGAAACAGTAGCCCTACAATTGAAAGTACAATTATGCCAATCAACAAATCAACCTTTAATAGTGCTTTAGTTGCTTTCGACACGTTAGAAGAGCTAGGCATTAGATTAAGTTGCTGGTCTAGAAGATTTTTAGTCTACGGGTCAGTCGACGCCCGTAGGTAAAGTGTTAAAATAACATTTCAAAAATATGGCTGCAAATTTTTTAGAATGAAGAAGAGCATTTTATTAAAGATACTTAACTGTGTAAATTTAAACAATCTTTCATTTTGAATATGATTGCATTTTGTTTAGATACATTGAGAAAAGTAACCCATAAATCTGAATATCACAAATTTTTTTCATTAATGAACTTTATTTTATAGATCAAAACTTTCTTGGGCTAATGGTACTTTCAGTGACTGTTTATGTCACTTGAATGCCTTCAATGTAAGTAAAATTTTCCACTTATAAAGTAGTCATACAGATATTGATGAGTAAAATATATAGAAGTAACAATTTGGGATTAGTAAAGTCAAATTGGACTAAAACAAACAAATTGTAAAAGACAGAAAGTATGGTTTTTCTGGCTTTGAATTGTGTCCTTAATGGTGAATAATATACTAAAAACCAGCACCTGAACTGGTTGAGGAAGGAATGTCATTGTCTACGGGTCAGTCGACGCCCGGAGGTAAAGTGTTAAGTTATGTTCGGGTATTATAAGTACAATACAACATTTTACAACAACTAGCTTTATAAACCCGGCGTTCCACGGGTGCACCCTTAATAACGGTGATTGTTTTCTATGTAAACTATTATTTTATGCCAATTGATGCCTCCCATTCTAATATGAGGGGTTGTCCGATTATATCCAGGGCCTTCCAGGAGTTAGAGGACTTTCTCATAGACCCTGTCGCCTTGCATGCGGAAGGTCCCAGGTTCGTGTCCTTGCATTGCCGACACAATTGCCGACCTACAAACGGTTCGTGAAGCCCCGAAAAATGCCCGACGAATTATATCCTGTGTGGAGGGCGTTTACGTCAAATATCCTACAAAATCCCGAAGCTACGTATGATCAAGCTCTTCGATTTGCGTTGGGTGTCCACTCAGGTGTCCGCTCCTATAGGAGAGTGAACTCCTGTAGGATAAGTGCATTAATTTTCGACACTGGAAAAAAAGTGAATATTAACTCAGACTGAGTTAAAATCCCTCGTTTGGTGTGATACTGTCGCAGGTTTAACATCTCCCATAGGGGAAGTGCATTTTCTACATTGGAGACATGAAAATTAAATCAGCCTGAGTTAAAATCGCTTGTCTGTTTTAAGAAAGCAACTACCTCTATATAGTTCGACGATAATTCAAACTAACCCATTCTTATTGGACGACAATATCGTGATGAAAATTGTATTGGATTCTGTCATATGATTGAATTATTTACACAACAAGATAGTTAAATGGGAACGATAGAACTTTTGAAAGATATGTGCATCGGAATGTGGTTCAAAGGTTCAAAGGTTTTCGTTTATTGTACTTGTTGAGCAGCATCGCAACACTATTTGGATATTAGCAATGTTTTTAGTACTCTATAGAGAAGCATCTCTTTCCCACTTTCTTTTAAACTTGGTTTGTGTAGCGAAAGTTAACACTTCTAAATCGGTATTTTTTCGTAATTCTTTAGTTTTTCTCCCTTTACTCCGATCACGAGTCAGTGAAATGTCGTCAGATATCTACCTTGTCCTTTCACAATTTTTGGAACTAAAAATAAACTTTCAAGCCAATCTTTGTTTTCTGGCAAAAATATCTTCTTTTCTTTGAGACTTATGACAACGAAATTTAAATTTAATTTACATTTGAACCCTCTTTATTTCGCGCGTGAGCTCATCGGAAAAATTATCTAAGTTTAAAAGATAATTTTCTGTGAACTTCAATTTTTCATTTATGTTATCAAATGCTGTTACTGCATAATAGCAAACAAATTCTTTCCTAGTCATGATTATAACTTTTGATGATCCTAAAACAAAAATTAACGTCTTGAGAGCAGGTTGAAGCTTGCGTACTTTGTTAGATCACATGCCTAACGATGCTACAAAATTACTTTTATATCGCAATATTGCAAAAACCTGCAAGAAATTTTACCAGATTCTTAAAGTTCAGATTCTAAGCTTTCTTTTAAGCTAAAACTCGAAGCGGCATTTTGCGGCATTATATAACTAATTGTCTAAAATGTAAATCAAATCGAAGAAAATTGATGATGAAAAATAGAACATTTTCAAAACGGTAATATGCTTAAAATAAAACATTAAAAATAATTAAAACTGGTGGAAAGTATACATTCTTACTTGCTGTATTAGATTCAATAACTCAAAAATCCATTTTCGCTGTTTTAATCAGGATAAAAAATAATATCAGCTCCGTCTGTTTACGAACGTCAGAAAAAGAAAAACGAACACCACTGAACAACGAACTTTAAACCAGCATTACGAACATAAAAAGTCGTCTGCAATTAAAAAAAAGTGTTGTTAGACATGCACTAATTATTCGTCTATCAGAAATGACTATTTTTTCTTCATATGTTTAGGTTTTGAAAATCGACTTTTGTCCAGCTAGATTGGGCAAATACCCCACTGTGCATCTGTCGATGATTCGGTGGGTTGATGTAACAGGATTATTTGCACTTGAGAAGTGGTTTCTATGGATATTATTTGATCCCTAATGGCTGCCCAAATATTCATATTCGTCCTCTCGGAAACTGTCACTTACTTTCCCCGGAATATATTTTGCTTGCCTGAAAGTTATATTTTCCCCCAAAAAAACGTTACAATTTTACATTTTTATTATGGGCTTGCTTCAACACTTTTTCAAAGAAAACAAAACAACCAATGAAATCGCAGTTCGGAGTGCGTGACGTTATAAAAAAACCAATATACTGTTTCAAAATTTTTTCAACGAAAGCAAATACAACCAATGACACCATAAAAATAAAAAGAGCGTGACATCATTAAGAAATATTCCCATTCTCAAATATATGTTACAGGTGATCTTTTTTGTCGTATAGTATATTTGTATTTTATCAAAACTGTCATATTTTTTAAAACAAAATTTGATGTCGAAATCAAAGCACAGATGTAAAATAAAACATATACTTTAATTTTATTTTATTAGCTTCACCGAGAAAATTTCCTGTAAAAGTAGAATTTAAGAAAGTTTATGATATATTTAAATATAATTTTTTTTTGAATTATTGATAAATGCGTAATTGAACAGCTCTTTAATTCCATGTATAACTATCAGATTTTAATGTTAATTTTAGTTTTTTTAATGATTATTTATCCCCTTAGTTTTGTTTTATTAAATTTTCGATATCAACCCATACGATAACCCTGCTTAAATTTTTAAATTTAACCATTACGTAAATGATGAATTTAAGAACTCTTTTTGTATTATAGAAAAAAAAGGGCAGAGTTCAATAAGCCCACTCTTCAAATTGCAATTTTTTATTTATTTGAGACAAAACAGACCTTTCGGTCCCATTACATTGCCCGATAACTGGAATGAATATCGTAAAAGTCGAACGACTATAACTTTACACATTATCCTTTTTTACCAACCCTGTGAATACCGAATATCACTCGGCAACACCAAACTGGAAAGATTTTTCCTTATAACTCATAGAAGGGGGGAAGGTTAACTCCACAACAATAAGTTAAAGGGGGGGACGAATACAAGTCCCCATCGAAGCATATGATTGCTCTATTGGAGTGCATGGGATCGAGTAACAGGGGACAGGTTGCAGAAAGAGACGCATTTATGATGAATGAAAAAGTACGTTGGGACGTGATAGAGGGTTTTGGTTTGGTTTGGTTTGAATTATCGTCGCACTAGAGCTACACGAGGGCTATTGGCGACGGGCGTCGTATTTTAGAACCACAGTCAGGTGACGAGCCACACCTGAATAGGCACCCAACGCAACCGTTAAGGGCGACATCGTACGCAGCGTTAGGACTTTGAAGGATATTTAACGTGCACTCCCTCACACGGGGTATTATTCGTCGGACATTTTTGGCTGCACGGGCCGTTTATAGCGTGATAGAGGGAATTGAATGGAATTACCTCTTCGCGGTGGAGATTTTGTTTACTGCCGGATTCAATGACTCTGCAAATCTTGTCCTCAAAAGTTCATTCTGCCGGAGGTGGCGAGTTGACTTATTTGGTTTGATAACCCTGTAACCACACTGAAATATAAAACGTTAATTTTAAAGGCAATTTCCATACTTTTTAAAGTTTTGAGGGGCTGGGGAGCCCAGTCGGGTTAAGCACTCGCTTAGCATGCGGAAGATTCCAGGTTCGGGTCCGGGCATCGCCAAAATAGCTGCCGACCAAAAAACGGCCCGTGCAGCCAAAAATGTCCGACGAATAATACCCCGTGTAAGGGAGTGCACGTTAAATATCCTTCAAAGTCCTAACGCTGCGTACGTTGTCGCCCTTAACGGTTTCGTTGGGTGCCTATTCAGGTGTTGGCTCGTCACCTGACTGTGGTTCTAAAATACGACGCCCATTCGCCAATAACCCTCGTGTAGCTGTAGTGCCACGATAATTCAAACCTAGCCTAAAAAATTAAAGTTTTGACTTTAGCTCAGTTTCCCAAGTGTTAAAGTTTTAACCTTAGTCCAGTTATTCCCATACTTTAAAGTTTTTACTTTAGTCCCATTCTGCGTACTGCCTAATTGCAATACAGACTTAATTCATGCACGATAATTAGTGAAGTAGTGCGTGTTTACAAGCCTTCAAAAGCAAATTACATAAGTCAAATAATAGTTTCAACCCTTTCCTTACTGAAACGCCCCAAAACGTCCAAAAACTAAGGATTCGATAATATTATTCCTATCAAATATTACGAGGAAGCAAAAATCCTTCGTAGCGAAAGGGTTAAAAGATAAGTTTAAAAAAATCGGAAAAAGTCATGTGACAATTATTTTGGACATAAGCCAATTTCTAATATCTAGATCTAGGGTCTGGTCCGTTCATTGGATGATGGTAAATTCCTAGGAAGAACTGGACAATGGTAAATTTCTAGAACGAAATCGCCAAAGAAGAGGCCGGACCTTATACCTTAGATATACTTAGAGAATGTAAGTTTTTGTCATCAGACCTTTCAAATGATTTGTAATTAGACCTTCCATACATTTAAAATTTATGTTATACTTTAAAAAAGAAATTTTAAGTTGCAAATTTCAATCAAAGCCTTTGGTGTATAGAAGAGCTAGACGAATTAGTGGATAAAATAGTGCAGACAGTATCTAGGTTTCGTGCGTTATATTTTTTAGGAGCTAGATACCATACTATTCTTCAATGTTGAAATCGCAACAAAACACCCAATACTAATACCAATGCATAATACGAAAAACTTATAAGAGGGTTCGCCGGTGACTGATCGAAAGCAGGCAAGCCATCATCTTTCCAAATCAAAACCGACCTGTCCTTTGTCTTTATAGCAGGAAAAAAAGATTCCCCGTGTATCTATCTCCCTGGAAGATAACAGGCCCTGGAAAAACGCGACGGCATATAGAATATCTTGCATGATAGATGGGATATCAAATAAAATATCCCCTTCCTTTGTTATTGTTGCGGGGTTAGAAGAACAACTTTTGGGATTCGCCCCCCTTATAAGAGCGAAATCTGGATACGAAGGTCGTATTTCATGTGCGACGCTTAGTGTCATATCATACGAATAAGTGTTTTCGCAAAGAAGGAAAAAAAAAATAGAACCGAATTTCTCAAAAATGGGTAATCGCCGCTCATATGAGGGAATGTGCTGCTATTGTTTTGCGAATTGTATGGGATGCTATAGATGATATTCGATTTAAATATTGACAATATCGTGTAAAGGTTGGAGCAGGTAGATTCAATGCTACTTTGTTTTTAAAAGACAATATTGATAGTATGAGATAGTATTTCTGAGGTAAAAATATGGAAAATTAAATTTGTTTTATGTGTTAAAATGTCTTTTACTATGTCACTTTATTTTTTGTTTCAAACTTCATACATTTTGTGAGCGTTTTTATGTAATGTATTCAGCAAACTGATGCAAATCAAAGATAAAATTAGTAATAAAATGTAAATTAATTATTCAACCAATCATATCTTGAATATGTGATCTTATAAAGCTCTCAGTTAAAAAAAATTTGCATCGGAATCCTGGAACTTTTAAGCTATCAACACTTTTCGGAGTGTGAATTTAGCAAATTTTTGGTAAAACCACCACTTTGATGCACTGCAAAAGTGTTGCATCAGCGCTCCAAATAGTGGTGACAGCTAGAAAGTTCAAGAATAACGGTACAATTTTGCGCCAAAATTTTTAGCTGTGTTAAATCAAAATCAGTCAAAGGAATAATTTAAACAAAAGAATATGCGCCCGAGCTAACAGAAAAAAGTTAAATGGAACGAAAATAGCTAAGATTTGTAAAGAAAGTGTTTAACATGGAAAATTAGTCATTTTTTTAGAGGAGCTGTTCATTCCTTACATATGTATTGTTTATTCGTCATTGGTGATCTCGTTAAAAAGACTAAATAAAAAAAATGGCTACAATGAAATGGAAGTATTTTTTAAAAAATTTATAGATATTTATTTTTATAATGTATTGTATTAATTTAATGTATTGTAATTAATTTATAAGTAATGTTTTTATTTATTAATGTATTTTTCAATGTTTATTAACTTCCCTTAAAAACACCACAAAATCAATTATGAAATTGGTTATTTAACCACAGTTATACAAATGCAAATTGAAATTCAAGGGATCTACAAATAAGACCGTTTCAACATCTCGCTTTCCCCTTCCGAATTTCGAATAGTGCGTTTCTAGTGGGGCAAATGAGAGCATAATTTCAACTGTGGTGGTGGGGAGTTTGAAGCTAAAATGATGACAGTGAAAAATACTTTATTTTTCACTCCGGGAATTATAGCGGCCTCGCATGAGTACTTCGAATCTGTTTCTTCCATTCTGGTTTCATTTGGAAAAAATTACAACTTTCGTGAGTGTTTTCTGGGTGGGTGGAACCAACATTCAAACAGCCGTGTCATTAATTTTGACGGGCTCTTTGGATTTATTAAAGTTTTTATTTGCTGGAATCGCTTTCAACATGTAATGTGACAAATTGAACCAAATTGCGATTATTAATATTTATCATTTCGTGCTTTTCTTTCTCTGGTGGGGGTTTGTGCTGTTAAGATATTGTTATTATTTTTCGCTTTTATTTATTAATTTATTTCGAGGAACTTTTTGTAATGAAAATTTATTTTGGTTTTAGGTTTAGTCGTGCAAGTTGGATTAGAAATCAAACATTTAAAAATTTAAAATAAAAATGTTTTATGCAGATTTTTTTACATAAAGTTCTTAATTGCTTATGAAAATTAAAAATAAAACACTCTTCTGGGTAATGAACACAGACAAATTTGAACCCTTACACAGATGTAAAATGTTTTATGAACTTTTTTTTTTAAAAACTTAGAGCTATGTAACTTCTAATGTTACTAAACACAAACTAGGGGTGTGTACCGCTAAACTACTTAAGATTACTGCAAAATAAATCCAAACATTTGAGGGTAATAGTCTACCTTATAAGGTAAAATAGACGGAGCAATGCTCAAAAACCACATTTTTAGATTCTCCATTCCGGATATTTGGCTTAATCGCCTTAATCTCAATACTTTCATTAGCATAGATTTCATATTAGGAGAATTGTAAGTATACGAAAAACATTATAAACTACGAATTGAACTTTTAAAATCCTAAAGTGTATCGATACATAATTCATAGGCAGGGGGGAAGGGAGGGATCCCTGCAGTACTCTTAACATGTACCATACACACTCTCTTCACTTCCGGTAGTTATGGTCCCTAAATCATGTCTTCGGTCGAACATAACACACAGTTCCATACTATCCCTATTGCAAACTTAATATTTATTGTCTGCGACAAAGACTTTTCTTATGAAGAAGAGTCATCAGAAAAGTGTGTGGGGTACTAAATATAGAACCTCGATATATATAAAAAAAAACTTGACTTGCCTATTGTCATGGAAAATTATGATGTAAGAATATTTAGTAGTGCATTGGGTCCGTGAGAAATTACTTTTATCGCCAAAGTTTGGCGATTTATTTTATTAAGGTAGAAGCTTTAAGGTATAAGAATTAGATTTAGGAGACTGAAAGTTTTAAAGATTGATTTTTTAAAAATTGTACTTTAATTGCTGGAATTAGGGTTATTATAGAAATAAGTACGTGTGTATCGCATTTTAAAATACTATTTATATTTTCATTAGAATGTCTTATTTTTGTTTTTAGTTAAGAATGTTATAATGAGAGTAATGTATAATTCCCACCCCCTCATATAGCAGGATATATTGTGAGCAGACAAATGAGGAATGTGACAGTTTTTTGTAGTGCATCGTGCTTCTCCTGATTGAGAGCACAAATGTGCTGAATAATCCAAAAGAACATCCGTATTTAGATTATCTCACTCTACTTGCTCCAGTTAAAAAAATAAAACCAGACTTTAATGTCTAAATTTAATGTAATGTTAAAAATTTTATTTTAAGTGAAACCAACATAAAAATTTACGATGAAGAAGCAATTTCTGTATAAACGAGAGTTTATTAAGGAAATATCTCCAGATTTAGTTTTTTGCCAGACACGTTTCAATTGGTATAAAATTTTCAAAATTATTTGGAAGTTAGTGTCTTAGCTTGTACTAAATAATAGTTATTTAAAAAAAAAAAATGTTTTGGGTAGAGGTAGTCTCGTTCTCTCTCCCCCAATTATGCAAATTTATGCACATTCTACTTTAAAAACTCGAACCATCAACTGTTTCATGGATCCATTTTTGAGCGACTGACAATCAAAACAGCAAGTGTCACCACACGCAGTTTCCAATGTGACGGGCGACTAATTGGAGCTCAGCTGCGAGCCGAGGTACAGCAGTAACCCTGTCGTTACCCCCTCCATGTATAAACGGCATAGAGTGCAGAGGAAGACAGAGATGCTGCCGTGCAAAAACCAATGCAGAACCGGGTTCGCCAAGTGAGGCCGTCTATCGCTCGGTAGTAGGCCTCAGCGAACGCTTTCGGCGAAGTATTTGGCGCTATTCTAAAGTGGAGTTTGCATAGACTCACTTCATAGACTTGGCGATTTTTGACTTTCTACTAAAAACTATAATTACACCTGAATTTTAATATCTGTGTAGGAAATTACTACCATCTTCTGTAAATTCAAATCTCGTGAAACAGTCTACAACTACGCAAACAGTCATTTTATGATTTTTAATCAACGACCCGTCAATGAATAAAATGATGGGTATTGCATCGAACTACAGTATATTGAGTATGTAACTTAACGTTGAGCGAGCGGTTTGTTTGGGCTTACTACACTCTTAAAACAAACGAGCTATTTAAACTCAGTCTGAGTTAATTTTTACTTCTCCAGTGCCGAAAATGCACTTCTTCTATAAGAGTGGATCCTTTCTTTTGTACGTTAAACCTGCGATAGGAACACTCCAAACGAGTGAGTTAATATTCACTCCTTTATAGTGCCGAGTGTCGAAAATGCACTTCTCCTTCAGGAGTGGATTTCACTCTTTTGTTTTGAGAGTGTAGGGTTACTTGGCGACTTTCTGGCGGCTTCGCTTTATCTCGCGCCAGGCATCTCCATCTCCTTCTGAACTCTCCGATAAACGGCTACTAAAAGTTGACTTGCAACGCTTGAACTGTCGTGTAAAGGCTCACCGATGTGGACCGACACAAAGGCGGGCGATGACAGAATGAAATTCTTTCTGTTGCTGTTGGCAAATCTATTGAGTGGGCCATGAGAAGTGGCCTGACTTACTTGACAAACGATGGCCCCCCTTGCCCTCCCCCCTTTTATATTCACACTTGCATTTCTAAACCCCCAAAGTCAAATTTGCCGCTAGAGAAACTGCTCACACCTGCATCGAGTTTTTATTTTATTTTATTTTATATAGATATTTTTCTGCGCTTTTGGGTTCGTGTATTTTCCCTACTTTTCTTTCTTTGACGATTGAGTTTGAGTGTGTCTGAGTGCTCATATGCCGTTCCCAAATTTAGAGTTATATATCCCCCTTTAGGCGCATAGTTTAAATATAATATTTTCAGGGATTTTTTTTTACAGTTCATGCTATATTTGACATTAAATTTATTTTTAGAAATACATACTGATTGTTATTTATAAATTATAAACAAACAAAAAAAGAAATCCGCTAAAAATGACAGAGCAAAACAGAAATACGTAGCAGTAATTAATAATGAACGTATGAATAACCAAATAACAACAAATGAAAACGTTTTATTCATAAATTACATTATAAATTGAAACACTTGTATTCATAAATAAGAGGTTTCATTTTTCAAAAAAACATCTATAACAATTTTTAAACTCCATTCCATGCAATGGTTACGTACAGTTAAAACCACCAGATTCGTGTTGTAAAGCCTGAACTGGGATCGTCGTATAGGCTGCCTTCTTTGTCACTGGCCTTGGGTATGGAACTTGCTCCAAAGTATAATAGTTGCATTGGAAAAAAAGTCTAGAAATGAAAAAATTCTGTTCATTTATTCACCCTTGATAAAGAAAACTGCATTAAAGACTTGAGTTATGTTCTCCATCTTTTGAAAAAAACGTAAATGTAAATTATAGAATGGTACATCTACATTGCATATTAAAGAATTTATTACACCTGCACAAAATAGGAATTACAAAAGATAGTTAAAATCATGCCAGAGTAGTTTGATTTAAAATATTCAAACAAAGTGCATAGCTTTCGTTTACAATTACAAAATCCCAAGACGATTAAATATTTTTTAAATTTGGTACGTAAGAAACAAGATTTAAAATAAATTAAACACTAAAAACAAAGAAAAACAAAATAGTTCTTGAAACAATTCTTTCATTTACAGACTAAATTATTGCTGTTTAAAGAGTCGAATGAGACAAGACGGCAAAAGCAACAGTTCATTAAACCATTATATTTTTTAAAAAAAAATGCATCAAAGCGTTCTATCTGAATAACAGCAATTTATTAAAACGTCTAATTAAAAAATTAACAATTCATTAAAAAAGTCCAATTGAAAAAAAATTCATTAAAACTTTACTTTTCAAAAGCACTATATAACTGATCAATTGTACTTAAGGATGTCCTTGACGACACCATTTTTTTTTAAAAAAGAAATGTTCAGAATATTTCTTTAATGTCTAAATGATAGAGAAACGAGTCTCAGTAGAAGACAAAACGATTACCATTAAACAAGTAACAATTAAAAAAAATTAAATAATTTTCTTTAAAAACATTTCGTTTTCAAAACCAACAATTCATCAAATAATCTGGTCATTGAGTACGGTTCAACAAATTATTTCAATTAGTTTCTCAAAAGATTTCACTACGTTTCTAGCTCCACTTAACAAAATAAAATGTTATCGGAAATCTGATTTGGGGAAGTCTATGAAATCAATTTGTACTTCTTTTCTGTATTTTTTATGGGCTCGATATTTCTTTTTTTTTTAAATATTTTAAAGTCTACAAGTTATATGTTGAAGTTCAATTGATAAGTTTGTTTAATTATCTCTTTTGAAATCAAATGTTTTTTATGAATTGCCGATTTTGGAAAAAAATTAATAAAGTGATGCTTTTCAAAAACATTTTTTTAAATAAATCGTTTTTTTTTTAAATTTAAATTTTAATGAATGTTTGGTTTTGGGAATAAGATCGTTTCTGGAATAGAAATGTCTGTTTAATGACTGGACTATTAAACGTTCTTTTTCGAATCAACAACTATACAAAAAGGATCCATTGCATTTAAATATGGCACTTGATAAATCAAAATATCATAAAAAAATGATGACTTTTTCTTTAATGCATAAAAGATAGAAAAACGACACTCACTCAGTCCCAGACTAAATGATTCCTATCAAAAGAGACAGCTAAAGCAACAATTGATTAAAAGGATGTATTTCCGAAAGAACAAAATTAAGGGGAAACGATGTACTGCCAGATGAACGATATCACCCCGATTAAATTACGACCTTCTTCTCAATTTTTTTTCAAATTCTTTAAAAAAGCAATTTCTTTACAACCCAGTATAAAAGCCACAAAGTCACCTTTTAGGGAAAAAGGGTTTCAGCGACTGAAGTGAAATAATATTCTTATTTTATTTTTTTAAAACGATTTAGCCCTTTTAGTAGAATGCACTAGGGGAAGGGGAGAAAAAGGGGAGGGATGTAAAATAGTTTAAAAGCTTGTTCTTTACAAAATTGTTCTTTTTTTAAGCTTAAGAAGAAGTCGTCTAAAATCCTAAAGAAAAATTGCCCAGTAAGTTAAAAGTATTGTGAGCTTCCGTATATGTTTTAAAATGAGATAAATATTGGCAATATAATTCCATAAAAAATCTTATTGATTTTCATGTTAGTACTACAAGTAAAAAATGTGGCTTTTTTAATGTATTTAGTGTTCAAAAAGTAAATGAGTTATAAAAAACTTTTGCAATTTTTATCATAAAGTAAATTTCTAATACATATACTATTTTCATTTTGAATTCCAACGCAGATTTGATTCGGATCATAACGCTTTGCATTAAAGAAATTTGAAAAAGTTATATTGCCGATTGATTAGATTGGAAGTGTTCTCTACATTTTAGAAATAGAATAGTGCACTTACGCTTGACGAAGTAGGTAGCAAAATTGAGAGATGTACTATAGCAAAAAACCTCTTACGCGCCATATTGGGCGAAACAATTTTACACTTATAAAAAAATAAACGCGGGTTAAATCAACATTAAAAAAAAAAGGTTTTATGACTAACTTTTCATTTTATTTATTATTGTAGCGATTGGTGAATCTATAAATAGACACATGCATCCATTGCATATTAATATGGTGCACTCATTGCGCCAACCAAGTATTCGAGAATAAAAAAGCTGAAAGAAATATAAAAGAAGGAATGATTAAAGAAAAATAACTTCACTTGAGCAACATATACACTGTTAGCTACTGGTTACTTTTTTGCAATTCATTTTTTTTATTTACAAAATAAACTTTATTTTAAGTTTCAACTTCCATTTTGACAATAAAAGTTCAAAAAAATAACTCCGTTCCTTAACTGTTTCACAAAAATAACACCGAATTTACAAAAAGGAAGAGGACAAGTGAGAGAAGAACACTCTTGAAAAATCAGTCAGTAAGTTGATCGGTTTAGCTGTTTCTCAGTCAGTCAAAAGTGACATTTTACTGATGAAGTCCCCGTTTCCGCCTGCAAATGGAATGACCTCTCCGCTTTGGCAAAGGGAAATTTGGGCACCCCCTTACACATATTAAAAAAAAAACCTCTGGAATAAATAAAAAAAAACTTCCCAACACAAGGAGGGATGCCACGTTGAAGGATTGAATCGAAGTTATTTCAATTTGACTGAAATTTCCCATGTAGAATTCCGACTTGGCGACAAATCTTCGTTTTGGCACGGTTTTTGCTCAACTTTTGTGAAAAAAGATGTTAGGATTTTGAACAAAAGAAAGCAAAGTAATTGAAATTTTACAATAAAATACAAACCAGTTTTGTTGAAAAAAAACCTCCTAACTATCTTCATTATTTCTTTTATACAACTTATCCCGCTTGGCGTATTTTTGTTCAGTTTTTACTCAGTACGGCAACCATCAGACGGTCGTCGCGCACACTTTGGAGAAGTGCGAATGTTTTAAAAGAACAAAAAATATCGTTCGTCCCAAGTATCTGTTCGTTTACAAGTAAGGAACCCGAAAGCTTGTCTTCTCTTGTTACGTATCTTTTCCATTTTTATTGGGTTCTGTTTTTAGTTCAGCAGATTTATTGAATTGAGGAAACACTTATTTACCAGCGATTGACCTAAGTTAAACACTTCCTAAAAAATTGGATTCTTCTCAATATATTAAAGTGTGATGTAAAATAGATTTTAAAATTTAACATCACACATTAAAATATTGATAAAGTATGTTTTAATAACGATTTTTTTTTAGATGTACAAATAAGAAAGAAAGGTTCCGAGAGAACGTAATAACACAATATTGCACATTTTCATGTCCCACATTTTTTGATTGTGTCTTTATCCAGAGCACAGTCAAAGATAATTTAGTCATCTCTGCTCCTCAAATTAATTTGTACTTTATTGATTAAATATTGCTTTGAATGTCGTACTATGAATAGATGTCGAGATTACAAAAGATAAATCAACAGCATCTTCGAAACTATACTACAATTTAATTAATTTAAGAAAAACCAGACGACCATAAACCACAGTGCACATGATAACTTGGACACACCAATGACTCAATAACATTAGAGTCGATTAGAAATTTGGCAGGTTAAAAATAATTATTATTACAAAATAATTTATGAATCTTCACAGTTTCCGGAAGATGGCAGCACAAAAAAATCCTTATGCAACTTACTATTTACTTAAAAAATTACCCATTTGTTATCAAAACATTCATTTAAATTCTGTTAGTATAATTTTTAGAAATAACTTTTATTTTTATGCAATTGTACTTTATTTTCTGGCAGGCTTTCTCATTAAAATTAAGACAAATAAATTTCCCAAATTTAAAATGTGCTTTGTAGGAGGAAGTCACTTGCAAGAAACAGTAAAAGGTGATTTAATTAAATAAATATCTTTTTAAAAACTTTAAGAATTTTCATAGTGCAATGAACTACTTCTGCTTTTTTCTTAAAAATCCTATTTAAGAATTCTGTTTCTAAAAAAATTGTATGAAAACAAAGTGTTATTTTAGATAAAAAACAATTCATCAAATTATATTATAACAAGTTTGTAGAAGATTTACAGACAATGCACTCGATAATAAAAGAAATAATGATAATTTGGATAAACAAAAAATATACACCGCCTAACACAACACATATACTAATATTATAGCGTAAGTTTATAGCGTTGTCATCATCCTGAAAGCACTGAAGGTCTTATCTGAAATCTCTAAAAAGACTTATTTGATGAATACTTTTTAAAAAAATATTTTTGCTATTAAAAATAACACTGAAGTCTTAATTTTGCAACTAACATTATGTACATTTATTTTATGACAACTTAAAAACTTTTATGATGACAATAAAGGTGTGATATCCTCGGACCAAGTTTTGATGGATCACGATGATTTTTTACTGTTTTGTTTAAACGAGAACGGTACTTTCAGGTTATCGTTATACGATAAATAATCATACCTTATAACTATTGTCTCAGTCAAGTATTGCACTTTTAGGACTATTTTGTAAGCATTGCATTTTGTTAAATCTTATACTTAAAAACTTATAATAAATGATGTATTTTATACTTTAAAAAAATTATACTTAAAAACTATACTTTAAAAAAATAGTCTTAATATGAAAAAATATTACTCTGTTAGAATCCTGTATAGATCCTTTCTTAAACCTTATATTTATCTTATTGTTGTTATTTTTTAAGAATCATCTTAAATATGAATAATCATGAAAGAAAAACTTCTTCAAAACATTTAAACAGAATACTACATATCTTTCATAAACTTTGAAAGTGTAAATTTCCAAAAAGAAATCCTGACATCTTAAGCCAAAGTTGAACTGATTCATAGTCAAAAGCTTCCCCCGGTGACCAATAATTAAATAAATCTTTAAAAAAAAAGAATTCCACTTAGAATAAAACAAATGGTGTAATACCCATCAAAATAGATGAAAAAATATGTTTTCATTAGCTAATTTCATTTTTTAAATGTTCCAAACCAAAGTTCGAATTTTTTTTTCATTAAATGTTTGTAAGAATACAAACGTTGGTGTTGCCAAAATTAGAATGGGAAACTTTCTTTTGCATAAAATAAAAGCCTATGTTTCCATCTTTCCAAAAATATAAAACAATTTAAGATAGGACCATTTTATGAAGAGAAATTCATCTTTTTCTGACGCTTGGGCCAAAGTTGCCAGCTTCGAGTAGAGAAATGGTGTTACTGCACCTGGTGTTTGCGACATGCCAGAAGAAGAAATGCTCATTTCTCCATGAGTCGGGATGGCTGAGTGGCATGAGGCACACAGGAATTTCCTGAAAATCCTGAGAAACGTGGGTTCGATTCCCGCTCCCGACTCCCCAGTGGTTCGCATACACCGGTGCGCTTTTTGTAATACTATGCAACAGAGCTAATTAATGTTGTTTTTATAAAACCCTCAAATATTTGGTAAATATTTTTTGTAACGAATTGGTTCATAAATTGCGTGACTGAAGTTTATAAAAATTTTGCATAATGATAGGTTTACTTTTCGAAATCACTATAGAACAGTTATGAGAAATTTTTATTCGATGATTTTTTTCTTACAATTGAAAATATCGTTTTTCAAAGTTCCTAACTTTAAATGTCTCCTTCGCAATAACCATTTAAATTCTAATCGAATCGAACACTTGGATTTTTATCGGTTTAAACTGGCTTAGAATTATTATTAGGAAATAAAATAATATTTAGATTCGTTCTTCTTTTATATATATGGCTTATTTTAGTTAAATTATACGCATGGAAATTCAAGAAATAAAATATATATAAGCATTACCAGATTTTGAGATTATTTTGCAGGAAAGGGGTCTATTTCTTATGACGTCACGCTCTCCATACCGTGATTTAATTTTTTTTTCTTTGACAAAGTGTTGAAACAAGCCCATTACAAGGAGAATTTAACATGAAAATGGAAAGGTTTTTGGTCATATAATAGAAATTTTGTTATAAAAAATAATTAAATTTGTTTTATTTTCCTATTATTATTTGAAATCCAGAACAAGTAGGTTTGTTACAGAATCTGTCACTTAGCTCGATTAAAAACACTTGTGTTCAACAGGAAAAAAATGCACCGAACGCAGTATTAATTCTATGTTGAACTCACTGAATTTGGCTAGTTTCATTTATTTTCCATCGAAAATTCAGGAATTCTTCGATAAAATTCAATAATTGTCATTTACTAAATAGATTTATATTTATTTCGAAGAATAAATATGTATATCCATAATAACCAACATCAACGATGAAATAAAACTACTGTTTATACAGATAATTTTAATTTTACAAAAAAGGAGCTCAATCACTTCAAAAAATACTTTTTAAATAAAATATTCAAACACCTTAAACGAATGTACAATATTGCTCTTTCTTTCTGCTAATGCCAAACTTAGAGACTTAAAAAACAATCTCTATTAAAACTCACGCCCAAGAAACTCATGTTAATAAATCACTTAAGAAAAAGTGTCGTTTGGTGGTGATGGATATGACATCAATACATCTCCACTCACTTCTCCCTAATCGTCTGCCCAAAGAACAGAGAAAAAAGAATAAAAAAAGTTGATCCCTAAGTAGACATTTGTATGTCGTTATGGCTCGACCAAAAAGCCCAAGGAGACAATCAGCTCCAATCCCGGCATCAATTTCTTCACTTTGTTTTTGGGACCTCGCGTAAAAACGATCCCCCGCCAAGGGTGGCTGGATTTGGCGACTTATTGTAATTCCAACGAAACTCTAGAGAATGAAAATTCTTAATATAAATTATTGAGATTTTCTTTGTATGTTTTAAAAATACAGTTAAAACCAAATTAATTTAAATATTTTTTTATTAATACTAAGTATAGTACGGATGTAGTAAATTTTATTACGTAGTTTCTTAAATGACGCAATTAATGTAGTAATATATTTTGTAATAACTCATTTCCATAGTTGCATTCAATGTTAGGACTTAGATTAATCTAAATCTGTATATCATCTAACTATTGTAGACGTAATTAAAAAGAACACGGATAGAAACAAAGCATATAATCTTCATAGAAATGGTGTCAGCATGTGTAAAAATATATTATTTTCCGGTATAGATTTACGGACTCCTCGAAAAATTATATGCGAGAAATTTGAGATATTTTTAAACAAATATTTAACAGTGCAGGTCCTGACTGCAAGGAAATGGGATTTTTTTCACGTAGTGGATGGCAACAGTCCCAACGGTTTGTTTTCATTTGTTGTCTGGAATATGCTTTGCTTCAGTATTCGAAATTGAGTTTTCTAAGAATATTTTACTTATAATTTTTTTTTTAAATGCCAACTTCTTGCTGTGCTGCTGACTGTCCAAATAATCTGTGAAAGAAATCTTGCATAGGAAGAAAATTGTTTTTCATCTATTTTCGAATTCTGATCCTAGATAAAAAAAAAAAATAAAGTTGCACGCTGACGAAGCAGAAGCAGGCGAAAAGTATGTTCATTTTCAAACTCCTCGGCGCAACAGCCCATTAGTGGCCAAGGAATACCGTGCCCATTTCAGCCTTCGTGACCTAGAGCTCTGGGGTGCTGCACTCTTGAAAAACTAGTGATTTTAACTCAGTCTGAGTTAGTTTTCACTTCTCCAGTGTTGAAAATGAACTTCTCCTACAGGAGTGGATTTTACTCCTTTGTTTTAAGAGTGTAGGCTTATGTTCCGGTAAGGTGGTCAACCTCACGCAGAACCCCCAGTGTCCAGTTGCCCATTTTATCGACCCACTTAAGGGATTAAACGATGGGTCATGGCTCCCCCGATCCGGGATTCAATCCCCGAACCTGTAGCGTGGCAATGCGAAACACTACCACTTATCCACTGGGAATAGCATGTTCATTTAGAGAGTAAAACAAAAAACAAACAGCGAAATCGCAGTACAGATAAAAATTGAAACAGGATCGTTACATCATCTTAAACATTCCCACTGTCCTCTTCTGAGAAAAAAACCGGAAACATTTGGCGACAGTTTCTTGATGCGCGCGGAGGATGGATGCGAGAGTGGCAACCTCGCTGATCCCGAAAGGAGCATCAAGAGCGCATTACGCAGGGGGAGCAGGGGGTTGTTGGTTGCACATGATAAATAGCAGCCGGCCCCCTTGAATTCAAAACCGTTCAAGGCAAATTGCTCCACCTCACCCCAATGACACCCCTCTAAAAGGCCAGCCTTCGACGGAGATGATCAAGAAATACCGGTTTTAGTTTTAATAATTGCTATTTCGTGAATGGAAATGTTTCAGATGGTGTAAAGCTCTTGGTTTCATTTTTCACCATTGGTTGCTTTGGTTCACCCTCAAAATGACCGATATAGATGATTTTTTTTTCTTTCTATGCAAGCTTTCTTTAACAAATGTATTGAACAACCAACAGCACAGAAACAAGTTGGCATTTAAAAAATTTAATAAGTAATATTTTCTTATAAAACTCATTTTCGAAAACCGAAACAAAAATAATTCCATACAAAACATGAAGACAAACCGTTAGAGCAGTTGTCATCTATGACGTGAAGCAACCTCTGGATCAAGATTAGATACCTTGCATAACTTTTATTATAACGTAAAAGGTTCATTTATTTTGCTCATTTATCTTATTCATCTAAAAATGAGATGAATTTATTTATAATATCTTTATTGGCTGACTCAAAATATTTGTTTCGTAAAAAGCTACTTTCCATCTTGGGAAAAAAAAGTAAAAAGTTATTGTTAGTAATGAATTTATAGTTTTGTATTATGCTAATTAAAAGGCTTCTGGCACATCCTAATTAATTTCGCTTGCACAATATAACCTTTTAATTATTTTATTTTGCTCGCTGTTCGAAAACATCAATAATGATACTTATTATATACTATATTAATTGTGTTTTATTGATTAAACAGATATTCTCTTAACTTAATTGCCGATCGATAGAGGTCTCAGAACGATATTTCAACAGACATAGTTTAAATGAAAACCAGGTTGAGAAATAAAAATTTTGATTTGCAAAATTGACGAAAACCCTTACCATATTACTAAAACTTTTCAATATAATATCCAGTTTTGATTTCAACTCATCAACACTAAGAAATAACGAAATATCGAGAAAGAAAAGAAATGTTCGCTGAAGACACCATGAATAAATGCCCCCTCCCTCCGGATCGCATTTAACGCCCCTTACCCCCCCAAAAAAACACACTTTTTGGCACGAAACGGTTCCAATGCATAAAAAAAGATATAGGAATCGCAATAGTTCGGAGCTTGTTCCCATTTGTATATGCATGGCGAATTGGTTTGTTGTAGAGATGGGCTGTCCAAAGTCTTTTTTTATTTTTTTATTAGAGTGTGTTTAGGAGAAATTCAAAATGGTGTGCTTTCATGTGTCCTTGCATTTGTAAAAGATATTTTCTTTTTTTGCCCCCATGTATATGTATCATGCGTATTTGATTCTGGAGTTAATGTTTGTACTGATATTTTTTGGTGTCATACCATTATATTCGTTGGGTTCTCTTTTTGGTTTCTTATTTTAAAAAATAAAATGAAGTGGTGAATTAGTTTGTTATTCTTTCTGAAAGAATAATTTTTGCTGAAAGAATAATTCATTCAATCAGAGACTTTTTGCTGAGAGAATAATTCATTCATTCTAAAGTCACCCTCAGTTGTATGAGTAATTAGAACAAATGTCATTTTTTTTTAATATTAACAACCCATTAGCCCTATTAACAATTACTAAAACTTTGAAAACTTCTAACATGTATGGCTTCCAAATCCAAAAAATACCTTGTGCCATATCCACATAAATAGCAACAATAACCTTTTAGCAGGATCCAATTCCAATATGCTATCTGGATTAAACGATTAAAGACATTATATCCTTTGTCATTCTTTTCAAGAGGCATAATTCTTTCCCAACATTTCTATCGATATCATTTTAACGTCCGACATTATCCACCAAACTTCAGGCCGCTTTTTACCTATCGATAATACGTGAGGAGATCACTAGGGCGAGATCAAAAACCCATCGGATAATCCATCCACGTAGTGCTGAGGACATTGAAGTTTGAGCGAACCCATGCGATCCCCTCGTAACATCGTAATCGACCAAAAACATAAGGCAAACATAAATTACAATTACTTTCAGGCAGAGTGCAAGGTTCTAGTCCAAATGGGTAAACATTTGTTCCAGGGATTACCACGAGTTTTATTTAAGCTCGAGGTTTGAGCGTTTTCATCTTATTAGAGCAAAATACGCGATCAGGATTTTGGTTTTGAATCCTGGAGGATTAGGTTGGGAAAAAGGGATGTGGAAGGTAACTGGTCGTTTATCATGCTGTTATGCTTGTTTTTTTATTAGTTCGGAAGTTTAGTCCCTTTTTTTGGCTGACGATGTCGAGAATTTAGGTAATGGTGTTGAAATTTAATAAATACATTGAAAATGTTTGATTAATGCAACATTTAATTTCATTAAAAATTTATTTCTCAGAAATATTCGATTGCAATGTCAATATGCTTTATTCTACAAAGTCATTTGAAGTATTAAAGACTTTAAAATGTATCCTTTTTATTTTTAGAATGACTGCTGAAGGTTAGTGTTCCATAAAAGTTTCATGGTCGATCGATCTTTTCAATGTAGTGTATAGTATATTTCTTAACCAATGTTAAACACACTAATTATTTTATTTTGTATTGAAGATCCCAAATTGCTTCCCAAATTTCTCAAATAAATGATTACCTACCACAATTAATTGGAAAAGCATGCATCTGAGAGCTTGTATGTACGTCTTATGAGTGAACGAGAGAGAGTATTCGAAAGTAGGAAAAATTAAGGGATTGGACAATAGACACGCTACAAAATTAAATAACATAATATGCTTCTGAAGCTCAATAACTATTTGCGTAACCATCAAATTCAATTTTTGATTTTTCAATAACAATGACGACTTCACTCCTGATGCATCTCTATCTCTCCCATCCTGCGTATAGGAGCTCCCAAACTAGACTCCAAAGATTATTAAAACCTCCAGAGGAATCCTCGTTCATCTCCACTTACCGCTATCCGATCGGTTTTTACCCGACTAATCACCGACTTAATTCCCCGAGACATCTTTATGTCTCGTCGCCCCCTCTATGTCCATCGCGTAATAGCTCGAATTCCTGGTTCCTCCAGCACTGAGTTATGCAGGGACATTGAGTGCACCGATTAGCCCGTCTAATTGTTACATCCGTCACTTTAAAAGACGTTATTGCGACGTCCCGAAACGAAGCGTTTATGCACATGAACTGACTATACTCCCTCCTCTTGGGCAATTAGTTTTGGCCCCTGCATCTTTGGGAGGTCTTCATTCTTTCCGCAGTGCCCATAAACTAGATTTGGCTTTGGTTTGATAAGATATTAAATGACATTCAACAGATCCCCCCCCCCCCCCCCCTGAAATATCAACTAATATTTTTTCCTTGATCGATACAGAAATTCTTAGAACTTTGGAAACTTTTTACCAGAATCTTTTTGAAAAACCTAAGGTCATGCACCCCGAAGCGCAACAATTAATCTTTAATTACAATCCACTTTTCTGTGTGGATAAAAAATTTTAATTTATTACATCCCTATTCTTTCCAAGAAGCAAAATTCTTTCACAACTTTTTCATCGATATAATTTTAACGTCCTACATTAACCACTAAACATCAAGCCGCTTGTACCTAATGGGCAGCAAATTGCAATTGCATATCTGTTATTTTTCTACCGATGAAATCAACGTAAGCGTAAAAATGTCTCTCTTCATTTCTCCTCATTCGAGATATCGACTAAACTAAATTTATGTCCCTTAATTTAAGGGCTCTTTAAGAGGGACTGTCAACCCAATAGAGCTAAAGCATTAGTTTTGAAATCATAACTTTTGAAAAAGAATTACTTTGAGATGTTATCTCATTTTCACCAGGTATGGGAATCAACATAACATCAATTTAGAGCAAAATTGAAAAGAAAATAACATCCGGTTATTTAATTCTCAATTTATGAAGTTTTAAAATAGTGCTGCCATCTGCTGTATATTTCTAGCATTTTAGAACTTTGAATAGATTTAAAAAAAAAAAAATAGGATTAAATAACTAGACAATATTTTCGTTTCAAATTTGTTTCATTTCGAAGTTATGTCGATTGCCATACCTGGGTAAAAAGGCCTAACATGGCAAAGCAATTCTTTTACAAAAGTTCTGATTCCAAAACTAATGCTCTACGGGACTGACAATCCCTCTTAAAATGGGTAAATTCGGGCCCATTCGGGAACTGGTCCTTAGATTTTTGTCAAACCGTTACATGGAGTGTGATTATGTAGGAGTAAAGGTTGATGGGTTTATTTTTTGTGAATTTTTTTTAAATTACTGTTGTTTTTAATTGCTTCATCAAGGGAAGTCAGTTCTTTGAGAAAGTTTATGGGATACATGACAAATCAAGTGGCCAATCGGTTTATTTATTTGATGGTTATTAACCTTGTCGAAAATAATCGTTTTCTTTTAGTGTACTACTGAAAAGATCTATTAATATGCTTTTTCGTCTTAATTTGTATCTTACCTTGCATTCCACTTATTTTTTTTTTGTTTTGTTTTGTTGAACTGACCAACTGGAGATGTTTCAGTATACGAATGTGTAACATAAATGTAATCATTAAAAGTAAAAATTATGAATAAACTATTGTTGAAAATAACTTTACAACTAATAAAATTAAACAAATTAATTATTTAAAAAAAAACCCAAGTACGTTTTTAACATAACTGTCACTCTGAATAGCTTTCATCCTAGATTTATATATCTTAGAAAATAGAATATTTTATACCAGCTATTTAGTTCTACACTAAACGTCACATAATCTGCAATTTTCTAAACTTTATTTCAAACATGAATTATTTTATTATGAATATTTGAGTTAACTAGACGTATCACACTTGTTTATTTCATTTATTGTTCCAGCAGGAACAAATGTATTAACTGAACCCCCCCCCCCCCTCCTCCACCACATTTATTATAATATACCTTCTACTTTTTACCATTGCCTTTCTATTAAAAATCAAATCTATCAACGATCAAATTAACTCATGTGATAGCAGTATAGCATTATACTTGTTTAATTCATCAAATTATCTCGTATTCATCTATTAGTAAAACTGAATTAATTTTATTATTTATTTAGAAATAAGCTTCACAAAAAGTTTGGAGGCGCCGGGTATCGATCCCGGTACCTCTCGCATGCTAAGCGAGCGCTCTACCATCTGAGCTACGCCCCCGTCAGTATATATAAGTATGCAAAACTAAAAACAAATTTATGAAACTCTTATTAAACAAAAAGTAAAAGAATAAGTGTGAACAAAATTGTGCTTATGAAATTTCAAGATGATTTATTAAGTAAATTCTAACGTAAGCAATTAAAATTTTGAAAAAGATACTAATAACCGCTGCCTGTGTTTTCAGACGTAATTTATAAAAATAAGGGTAATTCTATGTAACTGTAGTGTAAGTCACAATTTAAGACGATAATAAAAGCTTTTTATATTTGAAAAATAAATCAAATTAAATAAAGCACGTGCATTATTTAGTTTTATAAGTGTAGATAAGCTAAACCCCACTAATTTTTTCCCATATAATATTAAAAGTTGTAGTGATAATCACTTTTTACACATGTGACTTACACTACAGAAAGGATAATTTTGTATGAAATTACCTATACCTTTTTTAGAGTCTCACTACATCTATTTAAGCCTTTTTTGCTCCTAAACTAACTTTAATTACTTTCTAAACCTCTTTTTAACTACTCTCTAAACATTTAAAATAAAATTGCACCTTAAACGTATTTTTTGTATGTAGTTGTTACTTATGCATATTAAGTATCCAAATTTTCTTAAGTACTACAATCTTTGTTAAGTTTAGATAAATTTCTCATAAAATATAAAACACACAGCATTTAAAAATATACCTATATGCACCTTTTTGTATGGATTAGTATAAATTATTGAAAGCATTGATCTAGCTTAATAAAAAAAAAGTATTTTTTTTTTAATCGTGTGAAAAAGGAAAATTCTATTAGCATGCGCTATCACTCCTAATATTGAAACTCTGCCAGGATAATATTTATTACTCAACACAAACACACTAAAACCAACTATGTACTCGCGCAAAATTTAATGGCCCTCGCTGCATTAAACACAAATATTACTTAATTCTTTTTACGATCTACGCGCAGGACTTTACCGAAAACATCATACAAGATAGCAAGCAAACAGTATGTTCGGCACTTATCAATTTCATACACCACAATTACCACGATATTTATTGGTAGGGGACAACGCTGTGCAGCACGTGTTTTTTGTGCTGCAACAATAAGTCAGGTGACGCAATGGTTTGTCACGTGACTAGGGGGTGGTAGAAGAAGAGGCGGCCAAATGGCAGTGTTTACTGTGACAAGGGATATAGAGATAAAAAAATATATATTTGGAAAAATTATTCAATTGCGTGGAAAGTGTATTAATTTACCCTTTCAGTCCCAATGACAATTTGGAATCATCATTTTATAATTTTTTTTCCAATCGTCTATAACCATTTATGATATCAAAAAGCACATCAATTCAACAAAAGCATATTCGATTCTTCTAACTTTTTCTATTAGAAAATATTTTTTAAAATTCCAATAGATGACAGCCCAATTATTTTTTAGATCAGAAATAAAGATCATTAAATTATGATCAGAAATATGATGATGCCAAATGGCATCACTGGGACTGAAAGGGTTAAGTTGTTAACAAAGTGATTCTCATGTCTGTGGAAACTGAACTTTTATCTTAGGCACCGGCTTTAACTCTATGAGGACATCACCCCAACATGCCAACCGAATTGTAATGTTTTCTTCAGTTGTATTAAAAATAGAAACTCTTAACTTTGTTTAAATACCAAATGCTTCATTGAAGTAACTTTTATGTGTTTCTAAAGAAATAAATAAAAGTAAGTAGGAAAGAGAGGAGCAGATCCAGAGAATTTTGCTAGAGGAAGGGGTAGTTTATTAAAATTGGTAGAAATTCAGAAGACTGCGTACATTCAGTTACAACATTAAAAAAAATGCGCAAATTAAAATTTTAGCGTAATTTAAAATCCAACAAATCTGGTCATTAGTTGGAAGTCGGATCATGTGGAAAAGAACGCTGGCACAAAAATAATTAAAAAATGTTACAATAATCGGATTTTGAAATATTTTTAAACGGTCATGGTATAAGTCATTTAGTATTGTAAATGACGAAAATGTGACACTGTAAAGAAAATACTGAAGGGAGCAAGAAATAACTTAGGGAAAATATGGTTTGTGTAAGAAATAAATTCGTATTTTATAACATATTAGTAAAAAACTGAAATAAATGGTCTTTCTCTTGTTTTTAAAAAGATATTAGGCGCATGCGGAGAAACTGAACTTGAGGGTTGTAAGTCTATTTACAAATGATTTCTCTAGAGGGCAGCACCAATGTACATGACATTGTTATGTTGATTGGATAATAAATGGATATTACCGTATGTTATGTCAATATAAAATAAGAAAAAATTAATGGCTAGGTCGTACACAACAACTGAAAGTTAATAATAATTTTAGGTTCGATTAGCGTCATGTTTCATAAACAAAACAAAAAGATGAAGTTATTGTTGTATTGTTAAAACGATGCATATATGGATGGAAAGAGAAATATAATATTATTATGCAAGTCATTTTTTAAAATATGAAATCAAGGAACCAATTAACCTTAATGTATATCACGAGGATGATTATTGCATGTAGGGCAATTATTTTATATAGGGTATTTAGTGCAAATAATAGAGGCCAGAATTTACAAAGAGAAATTTAAAATCACCAATTTTCACAAAAAAAAAATATTTTTCCAATTACTGAAGTTTTATCTAAATTCTTAATTTTTGTACACCATAGCTAGCATGTATGTAAACACTTTAACATACTTTGAAAAATTTGCTAAAACCAATCTTTACAACTGGAGTCTTTCGTAAAAATAAGTTGCCAAGTTTTTGTTGTAAAAAAAAAACCTTCTACCTCTGGTGTTATTTATTGATTACAAATTCATTTTTGTCAATTTCTGACTATATTTGGTTTATTTATTACTATTTGTTAGCAAAATATTTTAACTAACCGTGTGTTAGAAATTTCGATTATCATTTCATTTCACGAGCAGACTTCCCTGCGCACTGAGTTTCACCGCAGCAAAACAACTTTTAAAGAAACTGAGTCGAGAGGAGAAAGTTACATTTGGGGGACGAAGGGAACATAATAGCATTTCTGTGCACTTTCGTTAATTTCTAATTAGTTTTCAAAACTTGTGTTGTAAAACAGGAAAATAAATATCAGTGACTATTTTTTAATATTGTATATCGCGTCTAATTTTAGTTCTGTATACGATAATTAAATTAGAACGAATCGGTAACAGTTATTGTCTAATTCCTATACTTGGAATAGTTTAATTAAAAGTGTATAGACAATTCATAACGCTCGTAAGGTATGTTGATGAAAATATGAAATTTGTATTAAAATTATCTGCTTAAATATGTAAATAAATTATAAAAAAAGTTTATAAAGTTAATTTTAGAATTTTTTATGTTTACATGATTAGATTTTTTTTTTTTTTGTTCCTTTAAACGACAACACACAAGGTATAAAATATTAAATGTATCCAATTTTTGGAAGAGATCTGATTCATTCCAAATTTTGAAGCAAGTAGATTATATATTAGTTAAACTTATCTGTAGGAAATAATTAGATGTACTTAAATAATTTATGAAAAATGCTTTAAATACTATCCTGTTAAGTAAAACTATTTACAACTAGTCTTTAAAGCTTAAAAGTGATTCGATAAACGAAGTTGTGCTATAGGAAATGACCAAAAATAATTTTAAAAAAATTCTATAAATTAAAAAAAATTTTATTCAATGCTTGTCCATTTAATATTTTTAAATCAATAACCAATTCCTTTGTAATGGAATGTCGTTCCCTCTCCAACCCTTCAATTCTAATTCGAACACAATCAATAGAACACATTCATTACTGTTCTGCGATTCATTATTAGAACAACGAACTTGCTGATCGTTTATTTCCCTGAAGTATAAAAGTGTAACTATTAATTTTTTCTTTTAATAGGAATCATAAAAATTATGGTATTTCTTGGTAATGGACACGACATAGTAACGCTCATGATTGATTGACAGCGGCGTACAACAGAGGAAAGGGTTGCCATGGTTACAGCCAAGCTTTTGAGGTTGAGTTGTCATTATGTGAAAAACAACAGAAGGTAAACTCGGCAATGCATTAGAAGGCTTGTGGATAGAGAACGGTGTGTTGACATTAAGAGCTTTTGCGAAAATGTGATATAAAAAAAATCGTTTGCTTTTACTTTTTTTTTTCCTTCCGGAAGAAGAGTAAAAAGTCGCTATCGGTGGAGTTTGAGTATGGATATTGGGATGATTAAAGGTACGTATCAAATGTCTTTTTATGTAGTGAAATTAAAATTATTCAAATTGAATTTTAAAATGTTAAATAATTGTTTTGTAGCAAATTTAAGTAATTCAAGAGCTGTTAACAAAAATTATTAGTTTGACAGCTGCCCAAACTTAACTAAAGCTACAATAAATAAAAATAGTGAACAGTTTTATTTAAAAAAAATGCATTTTAACAAAAATGCATTTTAACAACTACAGCTTCATGCAGCGCGAACAATTTTCAGTTATCAGAAAAATGTTAGAAAAAAATAATCAAAAATGTTAACGAAGATTAAAAGAACATTCCTTTGTAAAAGTAAAAATAAAATATATTATTAATTGTACATTTAAATATAAAAGATATATACTATGAAATACTTTATACTACGAAATTATTATACTACGAAAACAGTTAAAAAAGTTTAAAATTAGGGTTTTAAAAAGTTTTTGGCAACTTGACTAAATAAGATATTAGATTTATATGAATTCTTTATGAGAAGCATAAAAATCTAGGTTAATTCGTGTCCCATTTAACCAAACAGTTTTTGTCCCATTATACTCCACAGTTTTTGTCCCATTAGACCCAACAGTGTTGTTTTTTATAAATGATTCAACACAGAAGCACGTGTATTTCACCATAGTATTCGACGTATAATATCTTATTCTATGATATGTTATCTACCTAAAACTATGGTTTAATTCATAGAATTTTTTATTTAATACTTTAAAAGTGAAAAAAAGATACACTATTTAACTAACTTTGAATTCTCCAAAACAACAATTTTTCTCTCCACTTCAACGCAAAAGTTTAATGGGTGATCCTTGGATGTCAAAATGTGAAGTCTAACTGTTACAATGCTGTAGTGTAGAAATCCTTTCAAAAAAGAATATTTCCTCCTGCTTTAGGCCTCTTGTCCCATTAGCCCGTCATCTCATTAGCCCCCAACTCCCCCCTAAGATGTATAAGTATGAACGATACGGAGAGTACACATTTTGGGTTTTTATTTGTATTCATAATGAAAAAACAATTTATTATATTTGTTAAGCAAGATCATATAACACAAAATAACTTTAAAACAGTATGTGTATTTTTAAGTAATTGTCCATATCCTCCATTTTTTGTAAGCAAAATGTTTATGAAGAATATTAATTACAAAATAAATCAAATAATTTTAAATCAGACACACTGATCATTAATGAAGTTACTTTAAGTGTTAAATTTTATCAAAATCAGCCATTTTTTAAATTTTGTTTGACCTTAATAAAATTGATTATTAAAAAATGTTCAATTGCTTTTTATTTGAAGCAGTGTTTTTTTGCAACACCGATATTTGACTGTTTACGGGTTTTTAAATCTTAACTTTAAAATTTTTCCAGCTTACCTTATAATTTTTTGATTTATCTAAATATCAGTTGAAGATTATGCTAGAAGTAAAACTAAACAAGTGATAAAACATTTATTAAAAAAATCACTTAAAAAAAACGTTTTACTTCGTTAAGGTTTTTTAAGGTATACAAATGTTAAAATAAAATTATTTAATTTAAAACTATACATTCTTCGATAAAAAAAAAGTATTTTTTAAACCGTATTACTTGTGTTTCATAAATTTTTTTGAGATTTAACATGTACTGATATGTTTTCCGAATAGCCTTTTACCCCATCATTGCTAATAATTCATTTTAAAACACTGATTAATTACACATTATAAAACGTAAAATTTGACAAATAACTCTTTTTAAAACGGTAGTTTTAATAAATAATTATTTTTATAATAATATTTTATGTATATTTAATGACGTTAATACGCATATTTATTTTGGATTTTTAAGCTACATTTCATCCTTTGTCCACATACATCATTTTCTGACCCATTTTGAGTGAAGTCACGAATATAAATCAAGGAATTCCCTTGACATCCCTGCAGTTTCATGTCCTGAATTTCAATCTCTGTAGAGCATTATTAGCCCCATTCTGGATAAATTCGCTGGAAACACAGATTCGGCCTTCCCTTGACTTCTAATAATAAGACGACTCCAAGTTTTTTCGGAATAGTGACCAGAGTTTAGAACTAAAATGGTGTTAGGCTTTTTGCGGGCAAGCCAAGCGAACTCGATCTCCTTAGAACAAAATATAATAAATGAAAGAAATATACATGTTCTTTTAGTTTTAACAAAAATTGATGTAAAATTAAACAGTGTTACATAGGGAAAAAAATAAAACACTCTGGACTTCGTAGAGAATAACTTAGAACTTATTCAAATTCTGTAAAATATATATAAAATAATGGTGTTCATTTTTCCTTAAGTTGTGTGGTGTGGGGGAGGATGGATGGCGTGACATTTAATGCGGCAATGCCTCTCATTTTAATAAATTTTTCTTATTGAGCATGGGAAATATTTGACAACACTAAATTAATTTGACACCTCACAAAACATACCTTGCTTATTTTGTCGCATTTTTTTTTCCTCGGCTAATCGTTGCTGTACAGACTTCTTTTCAAGTCAAATAGGTTTTAAATAAACTTGTCTTTATTATGACTTAAAGGATGTCTGAATAACTTATTTTCAAAGTCATACGTTTACTAAATTGTAAAAATGGCATCATTTGTTTCCTAATGAAGAATTCTTATTTTTTAAAAAATATAAATGTCATTTGGACAGACAAAACATTGGACAGAACAAAATTTTTATTTCAATTAACATTTAAACATCACAATCTTAAAATAAATGATGTTCGAATTTCATGATTAATTCTCAACACCGAGTATTACACGATAACTGTCACAGAAGTATCTAATAGAGGATTATGGAAAAAGTTTTAAAAAATTCTTAAAGCCATCTAGTAATCTTCAGAGTTACACGTTACACCTCATTGGCTCTGAGGTATAGAGTTCATTGTTAAACTTCGATGGTGTTTAGGCGCGTTTCCATAGTGACGATCATTACATCTATTATGTTTGTCGCGTCTTGGCTTACGGTAAACGCCTGTATTTGTAAACTAGTAACCGATTTCCATACAGAGGCGAAATTGGTTGTAGCACGCGACAACTCCGGGAATTGATTTCTTTCAACTTTTGTCTTGAATAGGCGGAATACATTTCATCTTGAAATTAGAAAGTGTGCGTGATAAAGAAATATTGCAAAGATTGTTTTGCTTTTATTTTATTGATGGTCAGCTGAAACAGTCGGCGTTGCTCGGGTTATGAATATATAACTTTAAAACAGTGAATTTTCTAACATAGTGACTGGGCGACACTAATGTCGCCCAGTGAAAGAAAAATGTCGCCTAGTAATATGAAAATCAAATCACTGGGTGACATTAATAAAATCCGTAATTTCTTAAAAATCTCTTCCATTTTTATCATAAATTGTATATTGCAAAAAAACAAACATTTGAAGTAAAAAAAATGGGCAAGTTGTAGCCAATTGTTGTTTAACAAGTATCGCACATTCGTTTCAACCCTATGGGACTTAAACTAAAACGTTTCGAGTTACCAAGGGGGTTCTCTTCCTTTCCTTGTAGACTCCTCCACAATCCCCCCCCCCCCATTTCCTTCAGTCTGGGTTCGTTCATAGTGTTGGTTCATGTGACCGGCCTCGGACCGGACATTTGTCCTGATAGTGGGAAATTTATTGCTTTAAAAGATAAGGCATTAGTCGCCCCCCCAAACTTAGATCAAGAAGCAAGGGACAAGGGATGATGCTTTTTCAGAAACGGAAAGTGTGAGCATTGTAGTAAAAAAAACTTCGTATTTTATTGCCGTCTTGCCTTGCTTTTTTAATTGGCTGAGTACAAAAGCAAATGGGATTTTCTACGAAATGCGGAAGGGGGATCATAGTAACTATATGTAGCTTGCGCTTTGGGAAAACATCGTTAAAAGTCACTCGAAAAGCTTGGGAACATGGAAATGGTCAACTGAGGATAGGTGGTTAGTAGATCTTAATAGATATGTCATTGTATAGCATTTACTTCCGAAGTAAACACCCAAAAAATTTTGCTCCAATCTTATTTTCACTTACATCTAGCCTTTCGTCGTATGATGGGTATTTCTGTTTATAGGTACGTTTTTATGCTTTTTATATATTTATTTTATAAATGTATTTCTCTCCAATTTTGGTTTCTAAAAGTGGTATTAACTTTTGAGGATTAAGAAGGGGCAGGTGTGTGAAATATTTATTTACTCCAAATTATTGATGAAATTTTAAAAATTTTAAGTAGCAAATATGATGTATGAATAAAGCTTGAAGAAGTATTAATATAATTTTTAATATATGTTTTAGTTGTTAATTGTAGTTCCTATAAAAATATTGCCTTGTTGTGTAGTTCCTATAATATACTAAATAGTGTAATAATATACTGAATACACTAAAGTATCCTATTTCATTGAAATATTTTAATTCTATAAAAAATTAAACACAAACGTTTTATTTAAGATATTATTCCACAAATAATTTATTACCATTTGAATATTTTATTCCTTTATAAAATACACGCTTTGAAACATATATGGGGATGATATGATGTGTAACTGGGGTCAGATTTTTTCAAATAACACTTAATCGAAGACTGAGCCGGTTTAAAAATTTTAACTTAAAGCAGGTATCATAAGACCAGTTATTTTGTATTGGAACTACTATTTTATTTGCTTAAAAAAATGGGGACAAGATTTTAACAATATCTGTATCTAGGGATATCTGTTTCACTATTTAAAAAAAATTAAAAAAAAAGACCTAAGGTACGTACGCTAACTCCACTTTAAGTTCCTTAATGTAAAAATCAAACATACAAATGTGGTTTTCACCAATCAGGATTAATTTATTAACTTATTTGAAACGAAATATTAAAAAAAAATCAATTTATAAATTATTCATAATCAATATTTCAAACGACTAATCACTTAAATCTGCCGTATTGTTCTTCTAAATTAACAAAAAATATATATTAGGCAATTTAAATGCAATTTTATCTATCATTTACTTAAATAACTATATTTTTCAAAGAAAATATTTGTTTTGGAATAAATATTGTTGTTATGTAGTATAGTACTTCATTTAAATCTGTTACTATTGCAACATCAAAATATAGATATTATATTAAATGTAATTTTTAGATAAAAACAAAACGTTACACTTCTCCCCCCCCCCCCCCAATCTTCTTATAAGCAATGTCGCCCAGTGAAAAAATCTTAGAAAATTCACTGCTTTAAAAAATGTCATTTCATCACAAAGAAATTCCACACACGTCTATTGCTAAGCGTAAAAACTGGTTTAGTATAATATATTACATGTAGTTTCTTTTGTAATTTCAATGTAAATAATTTGCTATTTTCGTATTACTTCATACTTGATTAGTCAAGTCTTCACAGACCGTTCTAAAAGGCGGTGATAGTATCCGTTACTTAGCCATTGGGGCCTAAAGAGAAAACACTGTACCGACTGAAAATGGCGAATGGCCATTTTGACACCACTTATTGACACCGCTTTACAGTTAACTTCCTATAAGAAAATTAATCAAATTCTATAGATAACAATTAATTACAATTAACAATTAAATTTCCGGGCTCATGTATAGATCTCAGTCAAATATATAGATCCCAGTGTCATATCCCGGGAGTCAAATATACTTCTATTATCTGCACAGAATTAGTCACAATTAAATTGATGAACAACAATTGATAACAACTACAATTAATAGGCAATGAACACAGAAGATTTTAGGACTTCCATGTGCTGTTACGCCACTGAGTGTGATTTAGTAGATTCATAATTTATTATCATTCATGGCGTTGCACGCCAGAGGATGGGCCAGGTCCTTTTAAACTAGACGTTTCCAAAAATCTCTGGGTACGATACAATTAAATTCCTACAATTTTTGGTCATTAAATAATCTTAAACCGCATCTTCCAAACGAAGTTTGGATCTCCCTTTAATTCTTGTATTTCATGATTTGGCCAAAAAATGTTTTGTAATTGTTATACTGTCATTCTTACTTATGCCGCACAGCCCAAATTAGGAGACCACCAGCCTATTGCCGGTTTGCCGACACATTTTAATCTATATATGCGCCAAACTGTGCATTCTAGAGGTGAACCCATCATTGTATCCAATTCACAGTTTTCCTAGTAGCACAATTAAAATTAATTTTCAGAAATTCACTTAATTAGTCAAATTCTACTTTCTTATGCCTTAACCCCCACAGAATTCATCTCCCGCCACCATGCCATCAGCGGGCCACTATGAAGTTCCACAGCGTGCATGGCCCCAACGTGACAGTGGACGATGGCGGCCACCGTGCCTGCCGCACCAGCTCCTTCTGCGACGGCATCGCCTTCAGCAGCAAGCCGATGTCCGTCAACTCACGTGTTTCTGTCGTGGTAGGGGCCAACGAGGACTGGACGGGGGCGCTGAGGATAGGGGCCACTTCTTTGGATCCGGGCGGGTTTGCCGGGAAGAAACTGCCCAGATATGTCTGCCCGGATCTGACGTCGAGACCCGGGTTCTGGGCGAGGCCGCTGCCGGAAGCGTGGGCTGCCAATGGAAACAGGTACAGTCTCGACTTTAATCTACCATAAACACTCTCAGAAATGAATACTCAAAAACGACGAATTTTTCCTTAATTTTGACGATCCATTTACTAGCAAATGCTCCGAGTTTTTCTTTCCTCAAAGTGAGGAAATTTGATTCGTCATTTTTATGAGGATTCGAATTTCGTCTAATCTAAAGAAATATTTCGTCATTTTTCAGCATTTGAGTACAGCAATGAGATTCAGTTTCCCCAAAATTAAGATACAGAATCGTCAAATCAAGATCGTTAAAGTGAGGATTCGCGCTTACTCAAAAGTCACGTGATAGTTTGACTAAACAATCCTCAAAATTAACGAAATGAGGCTTGAGGATTCATGAATCGTCAAAAATGAAAGTGTTATTTCTGAGAGTGAACTAGATTACAATGGCTCAGTGAGTGGCTGAGAAGTATCACGTGTCCACCTCATATAAGTCCAAAGCCCCGGCTAAGGGACAGATTATCTGGATGGAAAAATCGTGGGCACGTATACCAGATGATTACTTGGCATGCAAAAGATCCATTGATTATCCATTTGGCTTGGGTTCTCTCGGCATATACTTTAACATAGAGCCCAGGGCGTTTTACATCCACAGAGACCTCGGAATCATTGCAATTTAAGCGTCAAATTGGTAACGTGAGTTGCCTTGATAGTGCCACAAAAATTGCTATCAGTTCTGGGGAATATGCCGAGCCTGCAAAAGTTTAGCCGCCAATAAAGCAACCCTGTTGGAAGAAAACAAATGTTTGAAGAAATATTTACGAGAATTTTCTTTGAAATAACACCAAAAAAGTCGATAGCATTTCAGATAGAGATGATGATAGTTCGAAAAAGCTCTAATTTGAGAAAAAGTATGCTGATGATTTAGTTTCAGTTTCTTTTTCTTAGCCCAATTTTCACTTACTAGTTTGCAGCTCTTATAAGTTTCTTACTAGTTTGTGATATCTGGTTTAGTAATTATCTTAATAATTTTTTTATATCTATTTATTATTTTCGTGTAGTTCATTATTGATGTTTTATTAAATAGCGATGAAAATTTTGTCGAAATCATTTTATTTCGCATTCGAATGAAAATTAAATTTTTATTTGTTTAAAATGCCGGCTGCGCGAAAAGTAAACAACCAGAAAGGAGTTTTAAATGGCTATGTCCAGACGGCGACAATTAAAACAAAAACTTGGCGACCGCCAAACGAGGCAATAGCGAACGGTTTTTTCGCCAAATCGTAGGTTTTTTTCAAACGCATGCGTCTGGAGGATCTGTTGGTCTGCCCAATGCCGGTGTTGTGCTAGAAAAGTGGAATGGGATGAAAATCGCTTGTTTTAAACTTTAAAGCGTGACCTTGATTTCAATATTGATACGAAAACATTAAATTTGGTTAGTAATATTAAAACGTAACAAATTTAATTGTTGGTTTATAAAATAGATTTTTAACTTTTATAACATAATTAAATTGGATACTATCTGAGATTTTTTAATTAATTTATCTGGACCCGTATACGATCTCGGGTCTACGGAATAAGATCAAGAAGAGCTGACCACTAAGCCAGAGAGATAGGGTATAATACATTTATATTAAGAGTTAAATAAAAAAAATCATTTTAGTTAAAATTTAGATACATTATAATATAAATGCTAGATTCGTAAATAGCTTCATGGGGCCAGTAGGTTCAGTTAGATTTTAAATTAACTCATAAGCCAAAAGTATTGGAGAGAAGGATATTTAACGAAGAATTATTGAAGGATATTTAACGTGCACTCCCGCCACACGGAGTATTATTCGTCGGACATTTTTGGCTGCACATGTCGCTTATAGACCGGCAGTTATTTTAGCGATGCCCGGACCCGAACCTGGGACCTTCCGCATGCTAGGCGAATGCCTAATCGACTGGGTTCCCCAGCCCCTAGACACTTTCAAGTCTTTAAATATTTACATTTATCCACCATTATTTTATTTCGCTTTATATAACATTTTGACAAACTAGTATCAAAATCATCAATCATATCAAACCAGTTTCATATCATATTGGACAAACGTTTTTGTCATAATGCATAAAAAACGCAAGAAAAAAAAATTAAACACATCAATTTAAATGGAGACATTTAAGGTTCTCAAAATGTAATTTAAATTCAATTGATTAAAAATAGTTTTATGCACTTCTACTTCAATTACCCTTTTTTTATTTTTTCCCTTTTATTTTTTTTATTGACAATAGCAACCCTACAACAAATTAACATGGCTTTAAATAGGAAAAGTTGTCGGGATTTTCGATTGTCTCTGACAACTTTTTTCCGGGTTACTTGGCGAGAGTGGAATTTTTAATTGCTTTTTTGGCTTTCGATTTGATTATTTGAAAATTTCCAATGATGAATTCGGTTTTTCTCTCAGAAGTTACCATAGCGCAAGACGCACCGAATCAGAGTATTCTCGTAGACATTTAAGGCACGCGTTAATAGCTAAAACACCGTGCGTCACAATTGAGGTGCAGTCACCGTGCGTCAATGTTTTCGTTGACGCACGGTGTATGAGTTGCGGTTGTTTCATCCTCCATGCTCGCGCATCACAATACAAATTGTATGGGGATCACGTGACGTGACGTGCGCATCACGTGACACATCACGTGACATTTTTGTTTTTATTGTCGCCGTCTGGACATAGCCAATGAAAAATAATTAATTTTAAATTACTGAAACCACAGACAATAATCGTAAACAGACAGTCCAATCGGAATTTTTTTTGAGAGAGTGACGTCACCAGCCATCCAGCGGATTAATTTCGAACTAATGAACACGTCACTGGTTAAAACTGCGCGCGACTCCAAGGTGCGCGCGCAACTTGTACTAATTATGCTCAAACTTGGATAAATGAATGCGCGCTTGCGCGCTACTTTTGAAATGGATTGCGGAGAAGAAGAAAATTGCGATTTGAGAGAGGCCTGGAGAAAAATATTTTTGTTGCATTCTTTTCTCGTCAAAACACATCTTTTTTATTTATTTAATGAAATTCTTTTATGTTCCCAAGGATATTGATAGGTAAGTGTGTTAAATATTTTATTTATTCAAATATTCTTGTAAGTTTTCTTTCATCAGCGCTAAATGCTCGATCACTTAAGAAGGATTGGTCATTTTTGTATTGAAAATTATTGATATGTGTAGCTTAACATACCTAAAGCATCTGTTTTTTTTTTAGTCGTCGGTAATTATTTTTTATTTAAAATAATTAAACGTTATTAACTATTAAATGAGTTGCACTTTTTTTCGTGTAACTTTATTAAATAAGTTACGATATATGTAGAGTTAAAATATTATTGTTGTTAATTTTTAAAACTATGTTTTAAACAAATAACCTAACTGATGACCTATAAACGGCCCGTGCAGCTTAAAATGTTCATTGAATGTAACGGTGTAGAGGGAGTGCACATTAAATATGATAGATGCAATATGGTTGTGTTGGGTGCCTACTCAGGTGCTCCCTAATGATCCCTTCTAAATATATAGGAATGAACCAGTTACCACCAGATTTGTAGGAATTTTTACTCCCAAAATAATAAATTTTTTAGGCAGGATAATTTTACAGTTTCCAAAAATCATTAGATAAAAATCATTAGATACATTTCATTAAATTGTTTACTTTTTAATTTATGTCAAATGTTACCTGTTTTTAGTACCTAATTATTCTTTAATTTTTTTTTTTTAAATCTTGTTTAGCTGTATAGTTAGAGCTGATATTTCCATATAATAAGCACTTTTTGATTCAAAACTTACTATTTCATTTCACTAAATATGAAATATTCCTCCTCCTGATATATTGGCTATTAAAATTTAAGGTCTAACAATACATATTGTAAATTAATTGCTTCGCTTTAGAGCATTTAAAAAAATTTGTGGATTTTTATTCATAATTTTGATGTGTTGTGTTTAAAAAAGCTTTTTCTTCATAGGATGAAGAAATAGTTGAGCTTATTTGTGTGAAAACTCATTCCATAACCTCCACCTCCAAAGGGCCAATTAACACCTGATTTGTTGGAACACCTACTCAAGTGCACCTACTTCGCCAATTATTCCTTGAATTGTACAAAATTACTTGCATGACTCTCCCTATATATGTTTATTTTTAAATATATTACTCTGAGTAAAAAATTTAGCATACAGTGTAGGTACCTACGAATACAATTTTGCTTTATATTACTAAGCTGAATATAAAAATACTTAAAAGATATTTTGGTTTTATGATGTTATTCTAGAATTGAGATGTTGTTAACATGTTTTTTAGTTGACTGTTTTTTGGATGGGTAGTTATTATTTTTATTTGGTTATTATATTTTAAAATATATCTCACTTTATTTTAAAAAATAAATATTTTGCATTTGTTTTCCTTCATTGTATAAGTTTGTGATTACAAAAGTGCCGCAATACATTTACTAATGATTAAACAATGTTTTGATACATTTATCAGAAATTGTGCCTTTTTCCGTAAAGAACTTGTAGACTGTAAATTATTCAGATTCCCCCCCCCCCCCTAAATCATTGGATTATTTAGAGAAATTGAGTTATTTTTACTTGCTCTAGAAGCGAACTCTAATTTATTTGAGAAAAAAAAACATTTTATAATCAGACACTTTATTTGTAATAACATTACTTCTAGCTTCTTGTATGTTCTGATATTATACAAACTATAATTGGCTGTGTTATAGAATAATAAGCAAAGGAAATATTAATGTTTTTGTAACAAGGAAAAGCCATTGAAGGAAAAACTACTATATTTAAGATTTCAAAACTTGTAAACACCCAATTCAAAACTTGTAAATGCTTTATTAACTTTAAAACTTGATAATTAATTGCAAATTTATCTACATACTTATTATTTTGAGATGCGGTCTCATTATTGCTAATTCCTTTCTGCTGAAAAACATATTCTAATAATATTTTGAAAAGTTAAATTGAAATGATTAATACGTGGCATTATATATATATGATATATATATATTATATATATATGAAATGTATTATATATATATTATGAAATATATTACATTATATATAAATGAAATGATATATACATTATATATATATATATATGAAATGATTAATATCAGACATATATATATATAATATATATATATGCCTGAAATTGATATTTATAATTTTCAATACAAAAAACCCTTTTAAAGATGTAAAATTTGGAATTGTAAATTAAAGGTTTAAAATTCTTTTTCATTGTTTTGTGGTAATTTCTGTTTGCATATTTACTTAAATTTTATAATTTTTCTTTATCATATATAAAATATTATAACAGTAGTTATCATATATTTCAGTAAATATATAAATAATATATTCACTTTTTAAATTAAATAACAAGGCTTGTTTCACGTGGGAACTAGCAACAGCTCCACAGTCTTGTTTTCATTTTTCTCGAATTACTTTTGCATTCTATTTGCTTTGGTATTCCAAATAGAATTATCTAAGAATATTATAGTTGTTATATATTTAAACCAATTATTCTAACTTCTTTTGATGCAAGTTATCATTGTTAAATTATTAAAACAACCAACAGCACAGCAAGAAGTTGTAATTTTAAAATATAACAACTAAATTAAATTATTCTTAGAAAACTCAATTTCGGAAGAAAAAAAAGGTGCTTCGAGAAAAGTGCAAACTAGACCGCGGAGCTGTTGCCAGATCCCACGTAAACAACAAGCCCATTCACGGAATGGTTTCTGGCTGCCTATTTCTAGCCTTCTTTTGAAGCTTTAACACAGTCAATGACGCCTCGTAATTTAGAACCCTGGTCAAGTGCCGCAGTCCACTAAGAAAAGCGAAAATTACACGAGCTACGAGACATTTATAGCTGTGCTAAAATCCGCTTTTGGGAGTTACAAATAAGCAGTTAAAAATGTTTCAAACCAGGCAAAAACAGTATGACCAGGTTTTCAAATTACGAAGCGTTATTAGCTACGTTAAAGCTCCTAAAGAGCTAAAAATAGGCAGCCAAAAAACGACTACACTTGTAGCGCCCCTACCAGATTAATTTGTTACTACGTCAGGGGGGTGGAGACTTTTCGCCTCATTCACCTACGTAAATGCGCAGTCTGTTTAGATTCTTGTCTGTGACTGAAACTAAAACATGAAATCAAGCCTGAAAATATATGTCAAACCAACCAACCAAAACATGAAATGATTGAATTTTTATTTTATAAATTTCTAGATTGACTTTCTATGTGAACACCAAAGGACATTTCCATTTGTTTATCAATAACGAACACAAAGGAGTCATATTGACTGGATTACCCGTGAAAGAACAGCTATGGACTTTGCTAGATTTATATGGAATTACAGTTTCTGTGAAATTTGTTTCCAATTGTAAGTAATAAATACATTGATAATTATTAGCATGGAAAATTATGAGCTTAGACTCATAACAATTAATTTTTCGTTACTGTATATCACAAAGTACTAATTAAAGTGAGGTTGATAACACATAAAAAGATATTTTGTGTTTTCTACACGGTTTGGAAGATTGATTTCGAAAAAGTGGTTTTTGAACACCGGACGACCGCCTGAAACCACTCTGCATATCCAACTAAAAGAGCTTCATATTTCAAATGAGGTACATGAGTTCTTATCTAATCGAACATCTTAATATGTTTTTGGAGGACATCAATCCTGCAAAGGGTAGCTGCTATAGAATTTTTTTAAGTTATCGGATCGCTGAAAAATAAAAGACCCTGTAGACTTCAAATTTGGTGTATTAGTTCCCAGCATCTGTTGGCTGCCATACGATTTTCGTCAAAAATGATCATACGGTAGCTACCATAGAAGTTTTTAGTTTTAAAGTTTTTGAAATTACCAAAGGATATATAATTGCCTTCAAAGGTTTGATTTATTGTGTGGTAATTGTAAGACATCAGGGCGCGAAATTAGCGCTAGACCTCTAGACAATGCAGATGTTTTTTCGGAAAGGCCGATAAAAAATTCCAACTTGCTAGACCGCCGGTCTAGAAAAAATTTTGACCACCAAACTTTGGACTGACAAATTTTGACTCAAATGATCACCCAATTGATGCAAATTAGACTTCACTCTCCAGAAATGATTTGATCCAGAGCAAGCCTTTCAATTTTGGAAAAGTGAGGTAAAAAGAAAAAGGCCAAAGCCATATTTAGGTAGAGGCGCTTTTGAATCTAACCGTGAGAGTACTTCAGCAGAAGAGTCTGCATTAAGTGAAAGCGATAGTAACAGTACTTTCACAGAAGAGTCACACAACTGATTAACTAGTGCTGTAAAAATTAGTTAATAAATTAAATTTTAGAAAGTAAAATTGACTTTTATTTAATTTTGTTGGTCTAGCAAAATTTTTTGATGTCTAGTACTTTTAAGTTCCAACTAGACCGGTTGTCTAGTGTAAAATTTTCTTAATTTCGCACCCTGGACATGTAGTGTTATGCACCCCTTGTTTATGTTTAAAATTCAACTATTAAAATGCATTTTAATTTTAATTGCATGTTTCAGCTGGCAGTGCTCCTACCGAAGTGATAGCGAGAGGTCCAGAAGCGGTACAGGCCTACCAGCATGCCCTGAGCCATGGAAGTGCTCCTTATTTCCACACACGGATCGCCCTCATTGGCCCACCTGATGGGAAGAAAACGTTACTCAAGAAGCTGTTAGTTCAATCGTGGTATGATGGTTTCCAGCTACTTTTTGTGATGTACGAAACCATCATATGGTTATTAAAAGTTGTCATGAGCTCTCTTGTTGTTGACGTATTTCTCTTGGTCAGGCGCAGGCTAGACCAAGTCAATGAATATGCTCAAAAGTCTTCAGGAAATCAAATGCGAATAAGGGACTAGAGTAAAGGTCATTCTTCTCCAGACCAAGACAGTGCAAAATATTATCAGGGAGAAGCCTGTGCAGAGTTACACTTCGTTTTTCATTGAACACATTGAAAACACATTTCACATTGAAAAGGTCTTTCTCCCAAGCTCAAAAGAGAGACACCTGATGTGTCCACTTATGAGCCTACTAATAGTGGACTGTATAGTTCTATCGTTGCTAAAAGATCGCATTTTCATTACCAAAGAGGCCTATGTGAGAGGAAATCCATAGAATGAAGATTTTACGCCAATGAGAGAGTTGTTTAATGTTATTAGTATAGGGACAGATATCTTGTCGCCAGCCTCTTGAACTCTTTGTTCTGTAGGTTGTCCATAGTTATAGTCCTTCTGATTTCAATGCATATTCGAAAACACTTTCTTCCCTCGACCCCTTGTGTGGTTTTCCATTAAATGGTGTGAACGTGGTTGTTTTAACCTACCTGTAAAGCTCTGCCGTGAGGTTAGTCAAAATTGTTTTATACCCAACCAAACGCAAGTAGGGTGAATGAAAAACATAAACAGTGATTCCATTATCTGAAGAGAAAAAAAAAACTATGAGGTGGGGGAAGAAAGTGGTTTATTAAAAGCTTCTGTTGTGATTAGAAGTCAGACTATAAACTGTCAATTCTCAGGGCTTCCAGTCCAGTAGAGAAAATTAATATCCAGAATTACCATTCATGTGGTAGAAAGAAGTTATTAAGGGCATAGAGTGGTTGTTGAGGACATAGAATCCTGTAAAGACCACTAGTAGGCAAATTTTCGGTTAGGAATATTCTGCCCTATTGTTGTTTTTTCAAGCCATATTGCATTGTACAAAAATAAAAACCAATTTATAACTTTTAAAAACTCAAGTTTTAGGTGCTTAAGTTTTAAATTACAATTTTTCTCTCCAATGTCTTGAATTGAAACTAGTAATATTGCTTTAAATATTGTGCTCATTTAAATTTCTGAAAACTTTAAGCTAGAAAACACTTTAGTAGAGCCAAATATCAAGTAACTCAAATTGTCCAACTTTTTTTTGCAGGAGAGTTCTTAACTTTGCCACAGCTCAATATGCATTCAACTTGTCATTTTCTAAATACAAATGATATTGAAAAGAAACACTTTTAAAATTATTTGCAATATTTGTCAAGAAATTATTACTTGTATCCTGATCTTTTGTCTAAATTGTGTGTATTAAGTGTCTTGCTTAACTTTTATTTCTTCACGTTTAGTGACCCATTGGAAGCTGAGTGTGATGGAATCGACACTAGTTGCATATGCCAAACTTCTGAAAACTCCAATGGAAAGCCCTGGACCTTAGTAATAAAATCAAAGAGTCAAATGCCCACAGAAAGTGTTATGAAAGAGAATGAAATTGCTGGAACTGAGATTGAGAAAGTTGATGAAAAGACCGAAGAAGAATTTCTCCATGGTAAATTTTTTTATGTAAACTGTGTACACTTATGCCACACCGATAAATTTTAACTTATAACTTGATATTTTTGAATCTTAAATTAAGTTCAGAGTTTTGATTTCTAATTGAGAAATAGACTAGTTTTAAAAGCTTTTTAGAAAGATCGGCTTAAATGTAATTTTAATGGAATTTTCTTTTTTTTAATAACTTGGAACATATAACTGTTTTACTTTTATTGCCAAAAATTTACTATTATTTTTAATTCTTTCTAAACAGAAACATTAGTTTAACTAAACATTATTATCATTTTGTATGGTTATGGGTAGAAATCTATTAAATAACTATGTTATTATCATTTTTTTTAAAATTCTATTCTCTCAATTTCAGTACTTTCTGCTGATGAGGAGTACTTTAAAGCTATTGCAATCAATATCGTAAAAGAAATTGTTCTTCAAAGGAAGAAGAACAAAGATGATAGAAAGAAAACACCTGGGATCAAAAGTACATTTCGATTACAGTCTAGTTTATCGAAAATTGGATCATCCAAAGCCAAACAGGATGAAATGGTAATGTAGTTATTCTTCTGACTCATTATTATTTAATGCTTCCTGGACTCCTTATTATTTAATGTCAGTCGAATAATGAAAAGTATTACTTTTCAGGAAACTACTTTTGTAATAGGAAAAATATAAATATAAAGAAGTCACTTTTTGATTATTACTATGTTATTGTGCAATTGCTTATTTCAGAATAGTTTAATACCAAGTTACTTTAAATATTGTGTAATATTATAATGCTAGTAAAAGCATTATTGTCCATTAATTTAGCACTGCGACAGCTAATAGATAGCCACGGTCTACAATGTTCATTTGTGCTTTTAAGACATGAGCTAAGGAGGTGTATTGTTACAGCAGGAATCCTAAGCATCTAGTGGGACGAATTTGAATCCCTTAGTATTTAGTTGCCAAGCTAGCTGGGTGAAAGCCTTGTTCAAACCAAATTTGGTCCTTATTTTATTAATTTACCTAAGGGATGAAAGTTATGCTTCATTATTTTAATTTAAAATAAACTATTGAATGTGAATTAGAATGAAATGAACAAAATAAATTACATCTAATTACGGTCTTGTTTGTTTTTAACCATGCAATAAACGGACATTTTTTCAGGTACTTGATTAAATAAAATCCTTCTTTAGACATAATTACTATCTCTCTCTTTTATTATGGTAGTAAATTAAATTGTGTGTTTTTAAATTTAGAATTCCAAGGAATGTATAAATGCTGAGAATAGTGAAGATTTACCAGAGGATCTACCAAAACGTGTTGTGGAGCTTGTGGAGACCATGCTGAAAGAATCTGAATGCAAATTGCTTTGGGAAAAGAAAGAGAATGAAAAACAAGCCCCTGATAATGCTGCTCTAACTTTTGATATTTGGAATTATAGTGGACATGCAAAGTATTTATTTTTGCATCAGGTAAAATAGATTATTTTCTGTAAAGTAATTTGTGATATTTTAAATTTAAGCTTCTATTTTAGCATACTTTCTCTAAAAAATTTAATTTATTTTTGTTACGTGATGAGTTTTTTTTGGTAAGTATGCATAAATTATCAAAATTAAGTAATTGACCAAATGTTACACTATATTGTTAATCTTATACTCATTTATTATTTATATTTGTATAATTTTATATTGCAGCTATTTTTATCACCACAAACAATTTATCTTTTTGTTTTTGATTTGGCTCAAGATTTAGAAGCCCCTGTTCAAAACCCAGAAGATTATGGGGTAAGAAATATATAATAATTTGATGTAAAATTCTACTAATAAAATGGGTTATGTAAAACTACAAGTGCAGTGAAGAAAAACAACTACATTTGGTATGATTATAGAATGTATAAATAATGCCGACGCCACAGAAAGGTAACAACTCCTAAATAATAATTAAAAAAGAAATGTCTTGTATTTGATTTTGCATGAAATAAATGTATTTACAGGGTTCCCACGAGTCCTTAAAAGTCCTTAAGAAGTCCTTGATTTCTATTTTCAATTTCAAGGACCCTTTAATACTCCTTGATTTTTGCCAAAAATCGTTGAAAACTTCTCGATTTTGATTTTTGATAAAAAGTACCCCTTAGTACTCCTTGATTTTGACAAACAATTGTTTTTGAAAAGTCCTTGATTTTCTTAGTTTGCGACCTTCACATTTTTTAGAAGTCATTTCTTAAAACATTGCTAATGTCGTCTCTATACGACCCACATATAGCACTTTGGCATTCGGTACAAAACATTGATTATATCTAAACACTTATATTTTTGCTAAATAGTTCTGTGTTTTCCGATGATATAGTTGGCCATCACACTGTCGTCGGCCGTATTTCAAGCGCTATTTTATTTTAATGTTTCGTTGTTTTAATAGGTATAATCGACACATTATGATTAAGGGTGAAAGGGCCCTTGAAAAATGTTTTGGGAGTCCTTGAAAAGTCCTTGATTTTTATTTTGAAATAAGAGTGGGAACCCTGATTTAGCAAATATAAATTATAAAGTGAGCAGCAGATGGAATTTAACCTACTCTTAATCTGTCCCTGTACAAACTCTAACCATTACACTTTATTACTAATTCTCAGCTTGTAACATAGGGGCAATGTTATCATGTCCCACACGATACTGTCCTTGCCTTAGCCATTACACGAAACATGCTATTAAAAACAATCCTGATAATAATTGGTGCTAATATACTAGCCTGATGAACATTAAATCTGTCCATGTCCAAAGAGCAAATTTACAATGTCTTCATAAGGTTGCATTGGGTGCCATCTAAGGTTTTCGGCATCGTAAACTGACCTTGATTCTATATTATGTGGCCCATCGACAATAACTTTTGCGTAAGGCTCTAGTGCGACCCTAATTGGACCATTCTTGTTACTTATTCTCCTTAAATTCTTTTCCAGTTAGAACTTCCTCCTAACTACAACATGTCAACTATATCTCTTCTCCACATTTGGCTGGAAATGATTTACGTTTCTGTTGCACACCCAAAGGATGAACACAAAAATCAGCCTCAGGAAAATATTGTAAATGACCTCATCTGTACCTTATTCCCACCGATTTTAATAGTTGGATTGCAAGAGGATTCAACAACTTTTGATTCAGTGGTAAAACTGCCGTTTTTGAATTATTTTGCTTAAATAAACATTGCTATAAACACTTTTTCATACATCTTATTATCTGATGTTTCAATATATTGCAATGAAAATTTTAAGTGTTAGAACAGGCTTTTTTTTATAAGTTGTGTTGATTATCTATCTTGAAACATGTCAAAAAAATTTTATCATTAATTTTACCCTGTTGATATTATTTCTGGTTTAAATTAATAATATTTTCTTTCATGGTGATTGATAAATTATCCTAGTTGTTTTAATTTATTTAATTTCTCTTGAAACTAATCAATGTAAATGCTGTATTGTATTTAACTGTGTATTAAAAGTTTAATTAATTTCTCTTGAAATTAATTAAACATTTACATTATGATATTTAGTTTCTCTTAAAACTAATCAATATTAATGCTGTATTGTATTTAACTGTGTACTAAATGTTTTTCATAATTGCCTCATTTTAAAATAAAACAGGTATCTTATAACTTTTTTGTATATCTATCATAAATACCTTTCTATTTATAATTTCAAATTGTGCAATTTTTCTCCAACATAAAGCTGTCAAATGTTTTACTTAGGTTGAGCACCAGTTCAATAAAATCAAAGAAAGCATCCAAGACAAAGTGTACTACCACCTTGTGCACCCCACATTCTATTACGTTGGCAACCCAGAAACTCTAGCTGTGGACAGCATGATCGGAGAACTGAGAGCCAAAGTCCAAGAGCTTGCGTTTCAGCTCCCTCATTTCGGGACAGAAATCCCACTGAAATGGATGTCATTTGAACAGGCCATTGACAGACTTGTTGAGAGGGAGGTTTATTTTGCCGATATTAATAAGGTATTGCATTTTATGTTAAATATTATCTTTATACAAGGTGTTCCATAAATAATGGTACCCACTTAATACCATTAGGATGACCAGATGTACAGTATTTCACAGTACAGTACTGTGACCAGTGACAAAATCGATGTTCTAAACCTTGAATATGTATTTTTAAAAATATTTTTTTAGTTGCGAAAATAATAAAAATGTCATCAAAGTAAGCTTTTTCGTTTTTAAATGAACATGAAATAAGTTGTAGAATTGTCAGTTTTATTCTATTTATAATTATATCAATACAATTCTATATATCTGTTTCCAAAAGTCTTCAAACTTAGTGCTCTCAAATTTGTTTCAATATTTAAGTATTTATTTTCTTCCTGCTAGCTTTCGGAAGTTGCCCGTTTGGAGAACATTGAGTCTGAAGATGAGTTTTATTCCATGATTCACTTCTACCATCACCAAGGGAAACTGTGGCATATGGGTTCGGAACAACTTCAAGACATTGATGATATCTCTGGCATGGTTATTTTAAAACCTCAGTGGTTTATCAATTATGTGTATCAGCTTATTAATGTGGATTTCAAGGTAAGAATTTCTTTAATGATAAACTGGATTTGCGTGTACCGTCTTAGTTATTGCTATGGTCAAAGCAATTCTTTAAAATTATATCTTTCAAAGTCTTTTTATTAGCATTATTTTCGCTATTTTTGATGTTAATAATGTAAAAAAATATTTTTGGGGCAAAAGGCTAAAACCATTTCTATGACTAATGTTAACGAACTAGAAAAAAACTATAAATTTAATTAAATTCTGAAAATAATTTATCCCCAATTATAGCAACAATTATGAATGTGTAATCTGTTAAAATTATTTTTGATATCAAGTCAATTGCTTTATTGTTTGAAAATTAATTTAGTCATCAGGAAAAAAAATCCCATTTTGTAAATTATTTGGACCTTTTTTTCCATCTAAGCCAAATTCACTTATCTAGTTAATATAAAGAAAAAATATACGCATTTGGGTGTTAGGTTCAGATTTCCTAATTATGTTTGCATTTTTTAGGAGAATACTGATTTGAATGGAAATAGCGAAATGAAAGATTTTCTGACATCTAAATGTTTCAGAAAGCTTTGGCCCAATGCTTTCCATCATATTAGTATTCTTTTAGACATAATGAACAGCTTAGATGTATTGTGTGAAATATCTGTAAAAGTAAGTGTATTTTTTAGTTGTAAATTAAGTAGCAATCCTAAAATGATGGGAAAAGTATTTTTTAAAACTCCATATACGTCAAAAGAAAAAAAAGAAACATTATGAAGTCTTCAAAGATAATACTTTCATCTTTTGAACATTTGTAGTATTGACCTTTGAGATCAGAATATAAGGCATGTATTATATCTATGTTATTGTGACAATTATTTTTTTAAATGAAGTTTATTGTACTGACACAGGTAATGGTGTAACAATTGGCTTATCAAACTGTCTTTTAAGTACTTGGCCCATGAAAATGTATAAATCTTATTGATGGTTGATTCCATCTAAGGGGACATACATAAATCATGTCACACAAAATTTTGACTTTTTTTACCCCTCCCCCTATGTGACGAGTGTTTTAAATTTGAAATAAAATCAGTTTTTATTATTTATTTTCAGTAAGCTTTTATCAACTACTCTGCATTTTTTTCATTCACAGTTAAAAGTTGTGATAATAATGAACTAATAAGTTGTGATAATTTTAACTCATGCAACTTACATTGCTGAAAGGACAATTTTATATGGAGTTAACCCAATATATATGTCTAGACTTATGGATGAATAGTTATTGTATATTGTGAAAAGTTTGATAATATTGTCACATCAAAGCTACCAAATGTGTATTTCCATTTCAGGTTTCTGAAATTGACGGGTCACCTAGTACATCTAAGTACTTACTCCCATGGCTGGTAGATCCAAAAATAGAAGAAAATAGTGGCCTTAATCATGAATGTCTTATTTTGATCCTAGATTTTGCAGGATTACTCCCAGGTTAGTATTATACAAAATATTATATTATTGTTTATTTTAAACATGGCTTCACACTTATACTAAAACCGACCCTAAGTTTGCAGCAGAGAAATGTACTGCGCAGAGGAAACTGAGTAAACAACGCAGCTGGTGCCGAATTTTTGCCTACTCTGATTGGCTGCTCCTTTGACCCTGATATTTGTGCGCCCTGTTACATCAAAATCGAAGGAAAAATAATTAAAATTACACTCTAACTAAAGCTGAACTAATAAAAATAATAAATTTATGTCTTGAAATAACAAAATTGTTTATTGAATATGAAACACACCTTTTTTATTGGATTCTCGCACTTGAAAATGAGAACTATTTACCCTTTTTGTTGTAGAACATTTGTATACTGCAAACTTAATGTCGGTTTTACTGTAGAAAAGCTTATGGGAGTTTGTAGTTTCACGTCCAATATAATTCATGCTGCCTTGTAATGAAGAATATGCATATTGAACAGTATTAAAGGTTTTTTATTAGTTTAATTAATACTTTCAAAATATAATACTTGATATTCATCTATTAAAATGTATTTCTAGGTGTTCATTTTTCATGTTTTGGATTTACACAAAGAAAATCTAAAGGATTATCTCTATTAAACCTTATAACATTAACTTTGTCAGTTTTGATGAAAATGCTGCAATTTTTTTTAAAGCCAAACTAATTTGTGGTTTTTAAAAAACTATATTATATTCCCTAATCTTCCTGAATATTTTGTTTTGCTGTTTAATGCATATATATTTTTTTAATTAAAATAATTAATACTGAATTAAGTAGCCTAAATTGTTAACTTCTACAAATTTGCAGTTAAAATGATTTCCCATGTTTTTTAAAATTTATTTTAGCTATATGCTTTAATGTTTGGATATTTTTAAGACAATTTTCTTTAAATTGTAAAAAAAAAATCTTTGTACTACATATTTTTAATGGCCACATCTGATGATTATAATATTAGAAAACATTATTTATCTTTACAGTTGGTTTTTTCACCCGATTCATGGTACGTTTGTTCCGGTGGTCCTCTCAACATGACTGGAAAGGGAACACCTATTTATTCTCCAGAAAGGACGAAATTCCTGTAGATTATAACCACAGCATTAGGTTGCAGAAGATTCATGGTCATAGAATTCAAGTATGTTCAAAGTACATAAACATGCATTCATGATTATACAAAAACCGACCTTAAGTTTGCAGCAGAAAAATGTACTAAGCGTAGTAAACAACGCTGCTGGCACCGAAATTTCGCCTGCTCCTATTGGTTGCTCCTTTGACCCTGATATTCGTGCGCCCTGTTACGTTGAAATCAAAGGGGAAAATAATTAAAATAACACTCTAACTGAAGCTAAACTAATAAAAATAATAAATTTATTGAAATAACTAATAAATTTGTTTATTGAATGGGAAATACCTTTTTGTATTCGATTTTGTTACGGGGTTTTCTTAAAAGTGTAGCAGAGTGACACATTGACGTAAATTATAAGTTCGAAGCTTTAGTAAAAAGTTTATTTAAAAATATCACAACTCACCGGTTAACATTCTCTGTTTACCAAACACAAATAGACAAAATAAAACAAAGTGACTGCTTGGCAGTCAAAAATATTGCTTTACTGCATAGTCTCAAACTAACACCCAAAAGGGTACCGGTGGTTTAAACTTTCATGATAAGAGTGATTATAGTCACTAAAAGTGATTAAACATCTTGAAGAAGATGGAAAACCGGCTGCTTATATACTGAGATAGTTTGCATAAGTTAGAAGAGACGATGCAGTTAAGCATACAAAATTTACATAATATTAATAGAAAAAATGCAAGTTGGAATTAATTCAAATATATTAATTAAAATAAATAAGCTACTTATTAAATTCCCAGATTAGTTTAATAATTATAAAACATAGAAAAACAGTCATAATGTTTGTGCCTGAGGAAATTACATAAAACAAACCAAACATTCAAAGATCTGAACTGAAAAGAGTGGTTCCGTTGTTTGTAAACATTGCCGAAATTTTTCGTGGCAAGTTTAAATAGCTTATCCAAGTTTTTCGTCGTGGCAAAATTAAACGGGGAAAAGTAAGTAAAATTTTAATACACTAGTTTTTCCTAACAGATTCTCGCATTCGAAAATGAGAACTATTTACCCTTTTTCTCGTAGAACATTTGTATACTGCAAACTTAAGGTCGGTCTTGGTGTAGTTAATAGAATATTTTATCTCAACATCGTTTTTAAGTAATACTTTCATATTATAAAATTAAGTGTATATGGCATGTGTCATGAGGTCTGTCACAGTCGGGCTTAATTATTTCATTAAAAACTAAAGCTTGCGATTAACATTGTATTAAGGTAGGCGAATACCCAAAATTCCACCAAATTCTAAAATTTTTACTGTTACCTTAATCTTTTCCAAATTTGGCATGGTGATTTCAAATATAATGAATAATGCTATTTAGGCATTTTTTAAAATTTAAATATAATTTATTTATTTTAAACGGTGTTTTTCAACTAAAAAAAGAGGTTCACGCCAACAAGCCTACCACATTGAATTTTCCTCCGATAAACATGAATTATGTGTTAAATTCTTCGTTTTGAACTGATCCGTGCAATGACCCTCTAGAGTTGCAAACAAATCACAAGAATATGTTTTACGACAAATTTTATGAATTAACTTGAAACAAATACAATGTGACTAATCTAACGACAGTGCCGGGAATCTGCGCATGCGCAGATCTCGACTTGATAGCGAAATGTTTTTGTGAGCAGCCAGGTGAAATATCGCCAAGTTGTTAGTTAGGGTTGTAGTGAAGGTTTGGGTTGTTATTGAATAGCAAGAGTTTACCCTCGCCGACCGCGTGCGTTCTTGGATTATAATAGAATTATTGGATTATAACAGTCAAATTCTAAGCCTATTTTATTATGGGATCAATTGATGCAAGACTTTACATAAACAGACCCGCTTATAAACCTTCGTCAAGTAAGAGAGATATAACACACACACATAAATGGATCCATCTAATTTTTAGAGACAGAGGCCAACTAGAGGATCCCCAGAATTGACTTGTCACAGGTATTGATTTGGTATGGTAACTTGGAGGACTTAGTGTCCACGACGTATTTAACGTACACCAGTCACCATTTAGCATGGCTTTGGAAATTATGGTTATCAGTTAAAAAAGCAATTTCCAGATCCATAATAAATTTTAAATTATACAGGGTGGTTATAAAATAACGATCGCTATTCGGAGTGGTCTGTAGCTGTAATGAATATTCCAAATATAAAAAACTTTGAGATACTTACTAATCAAGAAGGGGGAAAAAGAATGGAATCATAAAAAACCAACTCGTCTCTTGACCAGGGTTCTAAATTACGAGGCATAATTGGATGTGTTGGCCGTAATTAGCCATAATTGTCTGTGCCTCGTAATTTGGAACCTTTGTCAAGAGAAGAGTTTCTTTTTTATGATTCCATTCTTTTTCTAAAAAAAAACCCCCTCGTCCCTTGACCAGAGTTCTAAATTACAAGGCGTAATTAGCTGTGTTGGCCGTAATTGGCCATAATTGACGATGCCTCGTAATTTAGAACCCTGGTCAAGATACGAGTTTGTTTATTATGATTATTTTTTAGGAATCTATCTTTTTTTATGATTCTATCCCCCCCCCCCCTTTGATTAGTAAGTTTCTCAATTTTTGATGCAGTTGGATTATTCATTCAAGCTACAGACAACTCCGAATAGCTAGCGTTATTTTGCAACCACCCTGTATGTTTATTAAAATAAATGGCTTACTTTTAACCATACTAAGTTTCTTTTTAAAATCCGAAACTAAAACTAAATTAGGCCTAGATTTGCTTCCGTTTATGAAGAATATAGGTTAGGTTTGAATTATCGTAGCACTAGAGCTACACGAGGGCTATTGGCGATGGGCGTCGTATCTCAAAACCACAGTCAAGTGACGAGTCGACACCTGAATAGGCACCCAACGCAGCCATTAAAGGCGACATCGTACTCAGCGTTAAGACTTTGAAGGATATTTATCGTGCACTCCCTTACACGGGGTAATCATCGGACATTTTTGGCTGTACGGGCCGCTTATAGGTCGGCAGTAATTTTTGCGATGACCTGCCCCGACCTGGACCTGGGACCATGCTAGGCGAGTGCCTAACCGACTGGGCTCCCCTGCTCCGGAAGGATATAGATAATCCTTGACTTAAAGTCTTGCAGATTAGTAAATACATAAGACAATAAAATTCTGTTTTCTACCAAAAACATTTGGGGCAATGAAAATAGCCCCAAACCCCGAAACCGATTTTTTCAAGAAATTTAGGTACTGGCCTACCTAAAATATTATTTTACCTAGATTTAATTACTTTTTATTTTTAAGCATTTATTAGCGCCTCTTTCTAATTAAAGTGCTTATGTGTGCTCATAGGGTAAAGTAAATAAAAACAGAAAATAACACAGGCAACGAGGATCGATTTCATCTCAATCAACATGTTAATTTTAATTCCCAAAACCTTATAAACTTTGGGCGATAAAAAGCCAACGTGACAAACTATCTTTCCCTTTCAGTATCCGTCTGCGCACGCGCAGTGTTTTTCCGCGAGAGCTGGATTTCCGGCAGATGCTGAGCATGCGCAGATGGTGCCGTAAGGGCAATGGGTTTCCGAAGCCATCGTGCAAACAGTGACCAACCAAGTATTTTTTTTTTCGATGAACTTACACTTTGACATTTTTTTAAAAAAAAACTACTATATTTACACCAGATGTTAGAGGTTCATGGCACAGATATATATTGAAATAGCATCTGTAAAAAATTTCAGGTAAATTAATGTAAAACTTTTTGTGCTAGAAGTGTTGGCGCAAACCCCTTTTTTTAGGTGAAAAACTCCGTTTAAAATAAATCAATTATATTAAAATAAAAAAAATTGCCTAAAAAGCATTGCTCATTATATTTGAAATCACTATGCCAAATTTGGAAAAGATTAAAGTAATAGTAAAAATTTTAGAATTTTGGGTATTCGCCTACCTTAAGTTTTACAGGGAAAAGTAGCCATTTTTGTATGTTTTGTTTTATGGGGAAGGACTTTTTTAAAATTTATTTATAAGCTTATAAATTTGAACATTAATTTGAATTATTTTTATATCTCTACTTTCACTGTTTATATTATAAATAAGAGTTATTGTATAATTTAATACTGTAAATGTTGATTGTTGCAATCTATTTTTAGGTAATTATTACCCAAAGAAAGTACTTAGAATCAGAGGAAGGAGTGAAGTTATCCTATCCATCACCTCATATTTGTTCTAAGGTTTGTTGTAATTAACACACATTTAAAAGTTTTAAAAGTTAGCATTTAAAAGATAAGATTTAAGAATTAACATACAATTAAAAAGATTTAAAAGTTATTAATAAATGCTTGACAGCAGAAAACATTTAGTAAATAATCAGATATAAAGTATTTCATTGTGTCCTTAATTTTTGAAAAGTAAAGGTATTTAACTATAAGTTGTTTACTTACTAATTTTTGTACTTTAATATATAATAAAACTAATTAATCATACATATTGTTAATTTTGAAAATCACTTGTGCTGAATTTAAACTTAATTGTATCAGTACTTTTTTTAAAGATAAAATATTATAAATTATAGCACTAATAATGGATTAATTTTTAAAGTTTACTAATTCTACATATTTTTAAAACAATATAGATTTTTTCATGAGATCAAATTGTTACCTAGTCAATTGAAATCATTCGACAATTTAGCAGATTTTTATTTTTATCAATTATTTTTAGTAATGATGACTCACCTAGAGCACCAAAGATTCAAAGCAAAACCTAACAATTAAGCTGTATCTTTTTTTTTAAATCTGACTTTTCTTAAATTCAATCAAATCGATGACCATGTAAGAGAAAATGCTTGAAAGTGTAAACACTTTAAGCCATCCAAGCTCTTAAAGCACATATCCTGATTTAAACTCCTCAAAAACTTATTTTTGTGGCCCTCAATTAACTTTCATAACTTAATTATCTTCCCAATACTCTTAAATAACACTTAGCACTATAACATCCCAAACACACCCTGTCCTGAGAAAGTCGTTTTCCCACGAATTTTATGATTCATCCACCCACACTTTGACATTTTTAACAACTTTCCCAAAACAAACTCTTTTCTCTCATTGGTCAGTCTGGTTGAGTCTTGTATATGTTTTACCATCTTTGTGACATTCCATCCTCAACTCTCGTCGAGTTCATACGTCCAATTGATTTCTTATGTCGCAGTTAAATAAAGAACTTTAACTTTAACTATGTTTCCCTGTCGGCTTATTTTACATGCATTTTAACATGCTTATTTTACATGTGCAATCTAGGTTCGTCATCTGCTAGAGAGAGAAACTGAATATCTTCGAGACGTGTGGTACAAAAGGATGTCTTACTCAGTTAATATTCCCTGCCCCTGTGCAAGAGCGTGCAAACTGCATGACATCAATAAGTGCTTCGATCATCAGTGTATTCACCTCTTGTCTCTCAATGAATGCTTAATGAAAAAGGTATGTAGGCAGATCATTAAATGATTAAAATGTAAAAATTAAATTGCTTACTTATTATATTTGTAGAAACACTTTTAATAGTGAGAGAGGTACAGTCCTGCCAACTCTCCGGATTTAGCCCGACAATAGAGTCTGGCTGCCACAAGTTGGCAATCAAAATATTTTGATTGTGGAAGATTCCACTTTGATTTAAAGTTTTAAGCCGAAGGAGAAAGGGTTGCCAGTTCAAGGCGTTTGGCGAGAAGAGGGGATTGTTGGTCTAGTTCGATTGTAAATAATGTATCACACTAGAACTACACATCAGTTATCGGCAATAGATTATTGTTGTTATCGATGTACCCTTTAATTGATAACCTGCTTCTAAACTTAATTAAATTTGCGCCCATAAAAGCATGAATCGGCAAACATAGTAGCTCTTTCCAAAACCAAAACCTTCCCTACCTTTTTTCAAAGTGGACTGTTCCACAATCAAAATATTTGGATTGCCAACTTGTGGCAGCCAGACTATAACAACTTTTAACTATTTTCTGAATTATCGTGTCATTTGTTAATGTACACCAGATTTTCAGAGGGGGAAACATTAAATTTTCTTTTGGGAATAATACTTAACCCTGCAAAACATTTAGTACAGAGTTAAATTCCGAGAGTTGGAAGGTTGGTTAAATTAACCTCTCACTAGATCAACAGTCCATATAAAAGCAAGATTACTTATTTTTGTAAAATGTGTGTAAATATGATAAGAGGATTTTCATTTGCAAATTATCCATTTTACCTATTCTAATTTTTTTTATTACTTAATCTTACTTAAACATCTATTTTTAAATCTCAATTTCCTTTACTGTTTAAAAAATCATTTTCTAATGTTCAAATCAAATATTGCCAAAAGTTATCTTTTTAAAAACATTTAATGCCATATTATAATACAATGTATCAATAAAAATATTTAATTAGTTTTGAAATTAAGTTTTTTACAACTTGTTATATTTTAGGTGATAGAATGTGATTACCGACTAATAAAGACTGATTTCATACAAAAGTACTTTTTTAGTAATTCTATAGAAGGTAATGTATTAGATTTATTATCAAACAAGTTATGCAACATTTTAAATTATCAAAATTTTCGTGATTCTTAACAATTGCAGCAAACTTTGTTCCAAATAAAATTCATATTTATTTATTTATTTGTTAGCCATTATATTTAATCAAATACTTGTTATTGCATGTTAAAAATAAATATTACACTTGTTTAGGATTAAAATTCAATTTGCTAATAAGACTAATTAAATTTTGATAACAATGCATATTCAAGCATGTTTAATTATTTGTGCAATACGTATCTAAATATAATTTGATGATTTCATTTGTAGATAATTCATTTTATTTATTCTAATTTTTATATTTATGTTATACTTTACTTATTAATTGTAACATTACAAATATTTAAAAATCACAGTATTTTTTTTTTGTTTGTGATTTTGTCATCAAGATTAGTAATGAAGTTGCTTATAATAACTTAAAGTCAATGAAACTAACTCCCCGGCACTACAGTCCATGCTGGACCATGGCCTCTCTTACAATACGACTCCAAAGCCGCCTGTCTTTGGTCTTAAAGTCAGTGAAAATAAAGAGTAAAATAATCTTGTCAATAACTATTTTTGTTATTTTTTTGCTTAGAAATGGAAAAACTTCAATTTAATGTTAATTTTTTAATGTACAATGTAATGGTTATAAGTATTATTTTTCTCAGGAGAAATAATAAACTACTCTGATGGAATCAGACTGTCCATCGATTGCATGTCTACACCTATCATCAGAAACCTGTTCTTGAATGAAAGAGATCATTCAAAGGAGATGACCCCATGGATATCCGTGGTTGGGAAAATGTTAACATGTGCCAACACTGGCCAAGATTACAGAGCTTTAGCCAAAAGACTGGGTAATCTAAATCATTGTGCATCCTGCTTTAGCTACTTTTGGAAAACAGAATCATTATTTTAACCCTCTAATGCATACTGTTACCGTTTGGTAGCAAGTTATATAATCCACTTTATTCTATTAAAGTAGACCTCCCTCTCGACAAATTTGTGTTTTTTTTCTTCATCTATTACATTCCATTTAGAAGTTTTAGTTAATAATAACCCTCATAAGTGACAGTAGTAAAAGTGTATTAAAAATTAAAGAGTGAGGTTATTAACAGTTGTGAAATTACGTTTTTGGCAGTATTTAAATTATAATAATATTACTACTAAACACAAATAAATTGTTTTGAAAAAATATAGTTAAAGAGGGTTATTTTGAAATATATTTAGTAGTTTTCTAGTCATTATTATCAAAATTGGAATTTTCTAGTTGGTTTTTATCATATGGAAAAAAAAATTCAAAATTGAAATTATTTAAATTCTAATGCAGTTAAAAAAAATTTCAGTATTTTTCCCATAATGTATGAGTGCTAAAGATACATATATATATTTTCGGGACGAAAAAAAAATCATGCATTTAGAGGGTTAAGAATCATATGAAAAGTTAATTTTGAATCATATTACTTGAGTGTTGTTTTAATACTCTATTGGGAGTTATTTTTGTATAAAGCCATATTCTCTTGTAATTGTCACTTAAGCAAATGCGTTATTTTTTATAAAAAAAAATGGTTAAGAATTTGAACTTGAATTTGTTTTACTTGAAGTAGATTGGGGAGAATTCAACCTTTATAAGCAACTTTTGGTAAACCATAAGATACTACTAGTAGTTTTCTACTTTTCTAATATTTTACTTTTAAGTCAATGGGCCATTGAGTGAATGAAAAGGATTTTGTTTTACTAACTTTATTTAGCAAGGAGCTATTTCTAAGTTAAGTTACTTTTAAAGGTCCAAAGTTGACTTTTTTCTTTAATTGCTGCTTGAAAGTATTCACTGTGACTAAAAAAGTGACTTTTAAAACTTTAAGGCATTCATACTTTTTCTTTTCACTTAAGTTACATATAAAATAATTTTACATATTTATATATATATATTGATTTGGTAGGCTTAAATTTTTAGTTACTCATACAAGCCATATCTATAAAGTTACAAATTATATAACTTTTATATATATATATATTTTGCAGGCTATAGTGAAAGAGAAATAAAAAGGTTTTCAGAGGAAACTGTTCCTGCAGTTTCTGTATTAAATAATTGGATTAATAGTAATGGAAGAACTCGATACTGCATTGATTTGCTGATAACATGCTTGGAACAAATTAATAGGAAAGATGCAGCTGAATATATTTTTCATGAACTTGGTAATTTTAATTTTATTAGTACATAATAAATTATTATTTTATAAGTATATTATAAGAATGGTTCTCTTTTAAAGAAGCTTTTGCAACTCCAATGTATTGTTAAAAATGCTGCTTCTCCAAGACACATTGCAATAATAATTGGTGTTGATTGTATTGATTTTATTTTCTCTATTGTTCTTTTCGTTTGCCTTTTTTATCTTATTGTTCTTTTAACGTTGTAAAATGTATTCTACTGCAAAATGTAGAACAGTTTTATCGAAACACTAAAAACATATTAAATTTGCAGTATCCTAAATACTAAATATCCACACACAGAAAGTGAACCAACTAGCGAAATTTCAGAACGGCAAAAATGAAAACTGGAAACTTTCATCATCTTAAACAACTAATTAAGCTTTCGTTCTTCTCGTATTTGTACGTATTTACTACTTTCTCATATTTATGGAAACTTTTGCCTTAAACTCTATGAGGGCATTTCCCCCTTTTATACCAACCAAATTATACGTCAGTGGTTCCCAACCTTTTTTGCACCATCGCCTCAATCTTTAGGTTGATTAACATCCATCGCCCCTTTTAATTTTCATGTTATGTCTAATCATAATTTGAGTTAAAGTGTAACCATAAAACAGTTTTATAACACTACTGTTTATAAAAACAACTAAAGAAGCTTCATCCGGTCGCTTTTAAATAAAATAGAAAAACATAAAACACATTTTTTTTACATAATAATAATATTTATTATGACACACAGCCTAACAGATTTACACCCAATTACAAGACTGAGATGAGTACAATTCTTAACTACATATTTTTAAAGAACAAAAGTGAAATAATTAACTAAGGTATTTTTATTGGTTTTCTACAAAATCTAAGAGAGTTGAAAGAAAAAATTACCTGGTTATGATTGGAGAATGGTTTTACTGTACAAAGGTACAACATTATTTTAATCCCCCCCCCCCTTTTGAATACTCATCGCCCCTCAAGTATTTTTTGCCCCCTTGATAACACAAATCGCCCACTTGTGGTTGCGATCGACCCCAGGTTGGGAACCGCTGTTATACGTCATCTGAAACAGCCCCATTCAAGACTCTCCCTGAATCCCTGCTTTCATGCAGGCCCCAAGTTGCCTTCTTCAATCAGATGTGGTCCAGCATCCTGAGGCTGATGTTGCGTTGGCTGCCAGCTTGTGCTCTGACCTCTTAACTCAATTGCAGTTCTAAATTATGCAGGGTTGGGTTTTTACTGGTAAAAACTAGTTTTTACCAAGACATGGTAAAAACATGGTATTTACTAGTAAAAACCAGGTTTTTTTTTCCGAAAAAAACATTTTACTTCCTATATGCTTGAAAACAAGTATTTCACAATCTGTATATAATTTACACTTATTATATGTAGATACACATGTGTGTACAATTGGACAGGTGTTGTTCTTGATGTTTATAATTTTTTTTCTTCCTGTTGTTTTATGAATATTTTTGAAAAATATATATAGTATGTGTATGGAATATTTGTTCTTCAAACACATCAATGCCATAATCAAAAGAAAGGTAGAATTCATCATCATCATCAACAAGAACATAAATTATTGATTTATCGGTTTTACTTGGTAATAAATATAGTGTTATTTCAGAAAAGGTGGGAAAACATGCTTTTTTACCAAGAGTGGTAAAAACCATGGGAAAAACATGTTTTTACCAAAGCGGTAAAAACCTTTTTAAATACCGGTAAAAGCCTTACATGGTTAATACCGTGCCAACCCTGAAATTATGTGGCATGCCCTCAAAAGCCCTTGTCTATCTCTACAAAAAAAAACGAGCTTAAGTTTGCAACAGAGAAATGTTCTAGGCAGAGGAATCTGCGTAAACAACGCTGCTGGTACCGAAATTTCGCCTGCTCCTATTGGCTGCTCCTTCGACCCTGATATTCGTGTGCCTTGTTACGTCAAAATTGAAGGGAAAAAAATAATTAAAATAACACTCTAACTGAAGATAAACTAATAAAAATAATACATTTATTTGTCTTGAAATAACAAATAAATTTGTTCATTGACTGTGAAATACCTTTTTTTATTCAATTCTCGCACTCAAAAATGAGAACTATTTACCCTTTTTCTCGTAGAACATTTGTATACTGCAAACTTAAGGTCGGTTTTGGTGTAGTGTGGCATTAATTCAACCAAATAAAATTTTTATTTACCTTTTTACCATACATAACATAACAAGTATTAGCGCCCAATTAGGGAAGAGTGTAGGCTATATAGCCCATTACTCTATGCGCATATGACGACAGAAATATGTAAGTGAATCAATTACTCAACCAAATAGTCGGGAAAAGGTGTTGATGATAAGGAGAGTATCATAAGTTTCCATGACACCCTCCTGTATATGGTATAACGGAGCAGGCCGCATCCGTTATTTACTCCATAGTTCCACTGGGCAGGTCATCATCCTTCTGCCACAGTGGACGTCAAGGTTAGGGACAACTTTAGTTGGAGAGGGAATCCTGAAAGGTAAAATTAAACAATAATCAAAGGAAAATTGTATAGTGGGCAATGTGACACTAAGAAGATGGCCACTGTGAGGTCAATTCTCACAGAGGGCCATTGAAAAATGTATCAATCCTGCGTATAAAGAGATACCTTTTTACCAATTCAAACAATGAATAATTTGGTGCAGGTCCCGAGCTGCCTTCTCCCCCTGTGTTCATCAGCTACCAGTGGGAGTGTCAGCAGAGTGTCCTGCGCCTGAGGAGAAGAATGGAACTGGCCGGGTTCCCTTGCTGGATGGACGTTGGGAATGTCCAAGGTGGGGAAGCACTCTATGGAAAGATCTATGAGGGAATCAACAAGGCAAAGGTACAAAGAGATCTTGTACATTTTTTTTCTATAGCTTGTGTCGGCTGGACAGTATAAATAAAGGATTTTTTTTAATTTTAATGTATCATATATATATATATATATATAATCATATAAATATGTGTGTGTGTGATAAACACAGCCAAGAAAGTCAAGACATGTGGAAATGGCATTTTATTGGTCAAGGCCGATGAGCCCGAAAAGTGTGTACCCTTTTGCAGGGTGGAAGATTCACAACTACGCAGAAGAACTCTTTGAGACTCTTGTTAGAGTGGGAGGTCACGTGATTAGAAAGTTCCAGAATGATCTTCGATGACTCAGGTGGGCCCTGGAACTTAAACCACGCTGATCAAGCTATTAAGTAACTGCGCATTTATAATGAGTTCAAGGTAGTATTGGGACACGTGAGTTTGGAGCGCGGAAAAACTAATTAAACAAAGTGGTATCGAGGATCAAGGAAATGTGTGATATTCAAATAGTGGAAACTAATCATAGGACTTTTAAGTATTGGGTTTAAGTAGTGGGAATTTTTTGTCATATATATCTTTTAAATACATTAACTTGGTACACTTTTAAAAGGGGTTTAAAATTTAAAAAAAAAAAAAAACTATTTGTGCAATACTGCCCATGATAAGTAGTCTAGTTCATAAACCAATGGCCAACCAATTGTAGGTAAGGTATTTTAAAAATCCTAAGTCTTCCTAAAAAAAAGGACCACTTGGCTGCATTTTTATTGCTCTGTACATGAGTCATTTGCCACATAATTTTTTATACAATTATTACATTAGCTGCTTTGATATTGATATTTTTGAAAAGTGTGAACATTCTAGTTTATACATAAAAGAAAAATAAGCATTAAGAAAAATTGTAAAATGAAGCTGTGAAGTGAATTCTACAAAGATTCACTTTCCTCTCTAGCAAAGAGGCTCAGTAATGATTCTTGAAACATTTTAACTTGCCATGCAATAATCACTAAATTGCATGTCTTCAAGCTAATTTTTACGCATAGTATTGCATTCATTCTTATTCCGCACTTTTTTACAATGTACATAATAATTTTTGGCACACTGATACAAAGAAAACTTTTTCTACTAAGTCCTTAATAACCACAGGGGCTGGGGAGCCCAGTCGGTTAGGCACTCACATGCGAATGGTCCCAAGTTCAAGTCGGGGCATCGCCAAAATAACTTCCGACCTCGTGCTGTCCAAAAAGTCCGACGAATAATACCCCTTGTAAGGGAGTGCACATTAAATATCTTACAAAGTCCTGACGCTGCGTACGATGTCGCCCTTAACCGTTGTGTTGGGTGCCTATTCAGGTGTGGGCTCGTCACTTGACTGTGGTTCTAAAATACGACGCCCGTCGCCCCAATAGCCCTCGTGTAGCTAGTGCGACGATAATTCAAACCTAATTTAAATAACCACATAATCTTTCAGGTTGTCCTGTGTTGCCTCACACCTCGTTATGTCCTGTCACCCCTGTGCACAAGAGAAATGAGCTTAGCCGACGTCTTACGGAAACCAATTGTGCCGATCATGATGGAACCCACCCCTTGGCCACCGCCTGGAGCCCTGGCACTCATTCTCAGTTCCCTTGTTTACATTGACTTGTGTGGTAAATAACATTAATTATTTTCAATCAGGGCTTGAAAAATATGAGAAATTTTACTCGTCCCTGAGGACGGCTCATCCAACAATATATCTGTCCTCCTTTGAAATGAACGCGTCAAACCCTAATTATATTAAGTGCCTTAAAGTTATTTTCAATCAGGGCTTGAAAAATCTCAGACATTTTACTCGTCCCCGAGGACGGCTCATCCAACAATGTATCTGTCCTCCTTTGAAATTAACGCGTCAAACCCTAATTATATATTAAGTCTTCTAAATATATAATTTTCTTGTATTTATTACAAACATTTATAGTAATTTTACATTGAAAAAGTAATTACTAGGTTTACTAATAACCTAAAATGTCTTTTATGAGCATTTGGCCTAAAAGGAATTATCGGGATCTCCAGATTACAGGGTCATCTTAGAAGTGAGGAGATCGACTCTTACAAGATAAAAAAAAATTAAAAACGTATCAAGAACTTTAACGTGAAAATGGCCGTCAATGTGAACATCGTATTTAAAAATTTGTCCTCGGGGACTTTTCCACCGCCAAGGACGGGCGGTTTTTTCCCAGCCCTGTTTTCGATGTTGACTTTTAAGAAGCATTTTATAACTTCAAACCATAATATAATATGAATAACAGAGCTCACAAGTCAAAGCTTAAACAGGTTTGAGTGGCCTCAGCTCCTCCAAGTCCACCAAATAAAAATACTAATACTACCAATAAAAATACTAATTTTCATAACCAATCGAAATGTAGCTAGCAGTTCACCCCACACACAACGTCAAACTAACATGGAAGCTAGATAACAGGTAATAGACCACTGTGTTCCTATCAGTAATCTAGTTAACAATGAAAACAATAGCATAAAAGCCGAATTAACTCATTTTCATCATGAGGATCTTTTTGGCCTCAGCTCCTCCAAGTCCACCAAAAAGATCCTCATGATGAAAATGAGTTAATTCGGCTTTTATGCTATTGTTTTCATTGTTAACTAGATTACTGATAGGAACACAGTGGTCTATTACCTGTTATCTAGCTTCCATGTTAGTTTGACGTTGTGTGTGGGGTGAACTGCTAGCTACATTTCGATTGGTTATGAAAATTAGTATTTTTATTGTTTTGAGTTGCTTATTGCTTGAAGATGTGTGAGATTCTGATATTTAAATATTTACCTAGAATATACATTTAATTCATAAAAATATCATTAATAATTGGAAGAAAATTAAACATTTCAGCACAAATTTTCGTTTTTAAAAATTAATCTTATTTTTGTCTCTGTAAACAGGGCATTTTCAATCATAAAATATTATATTTGAATGAAAAAATTTATAACAACTCTGTATATAATATCTTTTATGATTGCTTGAAAGTTCTGATAGTTTCATTAAAGGCTTTAAACTGAAAGTAAACGATTGGTACAATATGAACACCTTGTGTTATTTGACACATTTTGTTTCAAATCTTTCTTAATATCCTGTTTTCAGGGTCCATTAATCGACAATGTTTTTCTTCTTCAGGCATTGGTGGCCATGGTGGCAGTGGTAAGCAAGCCGACTGGGAGACCCGGTTTACCAGCATTCTGGATCGCCTGTCCCACTTCGTGTCCCCCACTTTTCTTGGTCCCTCTGCCCATGTGACGGCCCCTCTCCCTCCTCCCACAGCGCACATTATTAAGAACCCAGAAGACTTTTTAGAATCTATTGGACAAAGTGATGAGAGGGTAAGGACTTTTTAAAATATCTTTCTAAAAATGGGGGTATAAGGATGTGTATGAGACTTTTTGATTAAGAAAATTTGTTTGAAACTCAAGTTATTAAACCAGATGATTTGGTTTTCATTTAGATTATTAAAATTATATTTTTTTTGTTCGATTATCAAAGTCTCCTACTTTTTGAAAAATTGTGATTGAACAGGGTAAAATTTTGTTTTTCCTCTAAATTTCGTACTTAAAAGCCGGACTACTTAAAATTTTCCATTAAAAATATAGTAATATTTTTACTACAAGTTGCTACTCTATTAAAAAATATAAACTATAAAGCACAGCATTTGTATGTCTGATTATCAAAGGCAATCTAACCACTTTGTGTAAAGCTTTGCAATTAAAATTAATTCCATAAACATGACCCTAAATGCTTTCGTTCAAAAGTTTCTGTTTATTTTAAGTTGACCTCTTAGACTTAACAAGGAAACCATTGTGTTTGGTTCCCACAAAACTTTTTTATAGCGAGTTGATATAAATTTTTAAAATTCATTTTGGTCTGATGCTAATATCTATTATTAGGGATTTACTGAAGAATACTTAGTTTAAATAATTTTTTGTGTGGTTTAAAAACATAATTTGACTACTGTTCCATGGTGTAGCTTTACTATGGACATGAATTCAACCTAACCAAGCCTAAATATCTTAAAAATTTCACTCTGTATTCTTATCAGGATTCTGATACTGGGGAGATGTCTCTACCCGAAGATGACACAGCTTCTGAAACAGCCTCACTCCCAGACCACCAAAGTGTGAACCAGGAAGTGTGGGAACAGCCAAGACGAAATCGAGTGGTCAGGTGTTCCGTGTGCACCATTTTGTAAATCCCCAGAAAATTGAATCATGTTTTTCTGAAAAAAAAAAGCTACTGGAATCAATAATAAGAGTAATGGAAAAAAATTCATAGCACATTTTGAGTTTAAGTTGTGTCGCTTGCATTAATTACCTAAACATAACATTAATATTTATATGCCGATTAAGTCTTTGAAAAAATACTGTGCAGATAACTATTTTTTTTTTAATTTATCGTAACATTGTGTGTAATAAAAATCCATTTGTAATTTAAAGGCAGTTGAATTGGTAAAATAGTGATTTATTGCGTATAGCTATTCAACTAATAATTAATTAAATATTTTTCATTATCATATACTAATTTGGGTATTATATTATTTTATTCTAATATTTAATATATTCAATTAAATAGACCTCTAAAACTTGTCATAGTTAAACAACGTGTTACTTATTGCAATGCTATTTTCTCTTTCCCCCTCCACACTGATCCACTTATTTTTATCTTACGCAATACTATTTCTTCGAAGGTTCATTAATATAACAAAATTAGCAGTTCATTTGATATATTAAGAGTGTAGCTTGTTAGTTAAGCAATACATTTCACAAAACTAGATTCAGCATTTCTTTCCAGGCAAACATGATTCAATCTACTTGTTCACACTAAAATGTGTTTAAAAAACATTTCTAGTCTGCTATTAATAATGTAACATTTATAAAACTTATGTCTAAGGTTACAGTTTCCTAAAAATACAGGGTGCCTTAAAAAAAATTAAATATTTGTTATTAACAATGGACTAAAACTTAAAAATTTGAGTCAAGTAGGGTTAATTCAGTTAAGTCTTTTGTAAAATGACTCGTAAATAAATCTGTCATAATAGGGAAATGGGTATAAACAAATAGGTAAATGAAATTCTGGTTGATATTTTAGGACAGTTACATTTAATCATGTTACTTTACTGTTATTTTTTTCTCAACATTTCAAGGAATTACAGTTCTATAAGAATATAGAATTGGTCTATGTTTTATCTCTGTGGTGTTCCCATTAAATATCTGTAATCATGACTTTTATATATAAAAAATATTTTTAAATCTCTCAATTATACACATATTAGTTCTATCATTTTACTAATTATTAAAATTGAAAATTGTTGAACCTTTTAAATCTTTTTGTTAAACAGATGATTGTAAATGAGCTTACAATACATGTATGTTTTGAATTGACCGAATATTGTTTCTTTGAACATGAACAACCTAATTTTTATTTGTGTTTGAATGAAATGCAAAAATTGTCCTATGCAAGATCATTCAAGGTTATTTAAAAATAATTTTGACATGGGAATACATATAATTTTTATTGTTTAATATTAAAGATTTTATAATATACACATTTAAAAATTTGTTTGCTCAATGTATTTGTAGCAGAAGTCACATGCATCCTAAAAGAAAAGCCCAAAATTTTATATGTAATTCACAGATGATTGGTAATAAAATTTTATCCAAAAAATGTTTTTTTTTATGTCTTAGTAGAAGCATGCTTTATCATCACTCAAAAATAAAGCTTTTAAATCATTCCGCTTTAGTTGACAAATTGACATTTTATATGTTTTTACATAAAAATTACTAAATACAGTGGCATGATCATCCACAGAAGCAATAGGGTGCATTATGGCAAAAGTTTTGGTGATTTCATCAGACTTTATATATGAAACCTCCATTAAATCAAGCTACATTGGTTCCGAATTATAAAAGTTCAAGAAAATTTATATCTTTAATCCAGAATAATAAACTACTCAGCTTTCTCCAGTATATGAGTTAAAAGTCTCTATTGTTCATACTTAAACAGATCTTAAGGAGATTTCATTTCGATACTGACTCATTTCGATTATTTATATAGATTGAATAAGATAATTATTAATTTTTAAAACTATGTATCATGATGTATTTTTTATTGGGAGCTTAAAAGATTACTGCTCCATGCATGCGTAATACGAGTTATTTCGACCTTAAACAGATCTGATGAACTAGATATTGGTAAAAACTTAATTGATAATAAATATCAGTTTTATAATAACCTACATAATCAAAATATTTAGAGTCATTCTTATAACAGTAACAATCCTCTTACTCCTCCAGCTGAACAATTAAGACTCCATAAGTTATAAGGGCAGCTCCTATTTGCAGAAACAAACTCCTAGTTAGATAAATCATTCCAGCAGCAGTCATGACCATGTCTTCTTTCTCAACAAAAGTCTTCAGTACCGGCAGAAGTTCGTACACGGAAGAACCCACATTGTGTTCACGCAACTCAGACATTTCCAACAGCAGAGAACGTATCTTGCCATGCGATTCCTTGAGACGCGATCCCGCGACTATCAAGACAATCAGTGAAATCAGCGCATTTATTGCCAGGTAACAACCTTCTATCAGTTGCACCAGAATCTTCTTCTTCTTGGATGAAAGTATGACCGTCAGCGTGAAGAACAGAGTGATAAATTTCTGGCAAAGTAATAAAAATATCGGCAAGGATACCAGGTCATGCACGGCATCGAAATGTTTCTTGATCTTCCCGTAGAATTGCACCATTCTAACGCTCTTTGAGTTTCATGAACAGTTTCCGCGCCATCCTACTGTCTGGCATCTGCGGACGAAGGTTTTGATGACGCAACTCAGATGCTCGCAGAGGAAGAATATAAGGAAGGTGACAAGGTTGGGAAGCAGCACTAGAACGTAGTTTTCGATTATGATGAATATTAGAAACAGGAACAGTTTCCAATAATAGTTAAGACTTTCCAAATGATGGCCGAACAGATAGCAATGAAGGTAAAAGTAATCATCATTGTTTTTTACTGAAAATAAGCAGCCCAGTGAAGCGAGGATTGGAGTGAAAAAAATATAGAAGCATCCGATTTTGGTGCATAAGATTAATTTTGGTTCAAACTTTCCCCGGATGGAATCACACATTTTCCCAGATTCGTCTATAAGTTTGGATATCTGCTTTCTATTTTTCAGCACAACTATCCACAATAGTAAAGTTATGGATAACGTGGAAACCATACAGCTGACCACTGAGGAACTAACGTATTTCGTTACACCGCAAAATAGCACTTCTGAGGCAATGAATGCAAAACATATGACGTGAGACAACAATCCTATTAAAAAATATGCCATGCGAAAGTTAACTTGTTTCTTTGAATCACTATTTGTGGCTAAATAAATGCCAGTAACATTTAAAAGCCTGACAATCGCATTTAAATGTTTCCAAATGGAAGGTTTTAAAGCAGTTGAGCTTGTGGATTCAGTTTCCTCGAATTTGTCCCTTTCCAAAAATAATTTCATGGCTTTCGAAAAATCTGGAACGATTTGGTTAGTTGTGTTTGCCTCTCTGGATATGAATATTTGAGAAGCTACATTTTCTTTTATATATACGATTCATTTGTCAAATTCATCAGATAAAAATTATTTTTCTTTATGAACAAGTCTTAACATAATGATGACATAAATCCGGTTTTCAAAGAACGTTGCAGATAAAATACCAGTATTACAAGAAAACAAAAGTTTCCGATTTACTTGCTTATACATGCATAACTAATAGCATAGAAATAGTAAGATTGGTTGATAGAAAAATCAATCCAGCTACTTATTTATCAATAAAGTGTCTTTCACAAAAGAAATATTGGAGAACAAATTGACAAATGTGTAGAATCTGAGGATGATTAACGCTCTTAACTTTGGGGTTGTCCCCAAATGATGCCACAATTTGTCTAAAGATTTTTATGCAAATATATATACAAATACAAAAATTGTCGACCAACAACAGGCTAGAGGCCCAGAAAGGTTGGTCCAAAATATATCTAATTCCCATTGTAATCTAATCTTCTTCTAATAAATTAAATAATTTATCTTATCTAATCTTCTTCTAATAAATTCTATTTCTTCCCATCTAATTCCCCCTACCCTATTCTCACTAAGTTCCGCACTTCAACATACCCCATCTTCCTCTTTTGTCATATCGTAAAAATTTTTACCAATAAAATTAATAGCACGTAAAAAATTGTATGGTCGTTCAACTAAAATTTTTTAACTAAGATAAATTAATTACAAATAGCGATTGGTCAGAATTTTTTTTTAAGTTGTAAATTTTGGATGTAACATAAAAACTATTACAAGTTTACAAGTTTTGACCCTTTACTTAATTTTATTTCGGTTTAGGTTGATTTGCAATGTGTTATCTTAAAATAATACATGCACTGTTACATACACTTCTTGAAACTCGCTTCTCCCCCTATCCCCCCCATCATAAAATGATAAAGTTGCCTCCCATCACGGAGCATAACCGGTGGGATAAGATTTTTTTAATGTAATTGAAAATACCTACGAGAGTTCTGTCCTTGACAGGCCATACCCATATAGCCATGTATAGAAGAAATGGTTTTGGCAAAAATATCCCGCCAATGAATAACGAAATGTATACACATGGTACAGCCGCACGTTTAGAGTAGGTCTATCTTGAATGCAAGCTTGGAAAACATTTCCCTCCCCTTCCCCGCATGCGGTTTTCTCCGAAACGGCGGGAGGGTGTTTTTTCCCCACCCTACATGGGGAAATACTAACTGTTTTTATTGTAAAACTCAAGCGCGCTAGGATTAGATAAGCGATGTTCCCCCTTTTTCGAAGAAAACCCAGTGAAGGAATGGGGAAGAGAGCCTTTTTGAAGCTTACATTCAGGCTGGAAATGGTATAAATATGTCGAGTGGTCTCATATGGTTGCATTATGGCAGGATTTTTCTATATGGTTGCGTTAGGTTCTGGCTCGGGTCACTTAAACGGTTCTAAATTGCGAAGAGTCCATCGCCAATAGCCCGTTAATTTAGCCAAAACCGAAACATGAAATTGTTTGTGGAGGACCCCTTTCTTTGTGAAAGACCAAGGAGTGCCTGTCTTCTTGTGCAAACATGTATGTATAATCCGAATCTTTCTCTAAATTAATGTTTTCTTCTCACGTAAAAACATATTCAATAATAATAATATTTTCTTCACAATAAGAGTCTGGAACGTATGCTAGCCAAACAAATGACTGTTTACAATATGATCCAAACAAAAAATAAACATATCAATCTGATTAATATGTCCTGTTCTTGCATTATAGCTGTAGTATTACTAAATTATTAATTTTATACATAACTCTTCGATCATAATTCGCTACGTATTGTTATCCAAATCGGATTCAGTGAATGCAGATGCCAGACAGACAAATGGAGAGTGGACACATAGATTACAATACGTACCGTGATTGCTCTTTAAATGTGCTATGATTGCTAAAAAAGTACGTTTGTATAAGTTTAATGGAATTGTTATTAGGTTATTGGGGAAAAAATTTAAAAAAAATATTGTTTTTTTTAAACTTTAAATTTATAAATAATAAAATAAGAAGAAAAATAATTAACAATTACTTAAAATTAATGCTCTAAATGCGGAGATATACATTAATGAAAAATAACTGAAACAATAATAAAAATCGTATGTAATAGTATATTATTATTGTATAGCAGTATGTATAATTTTGGGAGTTATTGATCAATAAAAATTATTAGAAAAATTTCATGTGGCACTTTACTTAATATTCTTAGAAATTTCCTTGCTGGCTTTTTCTTTTTAAAGTAAAACATTAATTCATATATTTATACTATCCATGACTCTATTTAATTAGTATTAAAATATTTATTTGGTTTTCTAACGAGAGTTTTAATGCATTCTATTATACAATTATTAATATCGTACGTTAAACAAAGCAAATCATTGATACTCACACTTCTGTGCTGAAAAACGAAATTAATGCGACAAATAAAATTACGATAAAGATCGCAGTTAAAAAGAAAAATAGATATTTATGCAACTAGTGCGAAAAGTAATGCTTTTTAAAACAAGTGGATTTTATTTCACGAGCGAGGTACGAGCGAGTGAAATAAAGACACGAGTTTTAAAAAGTTTACTTTTCGCACGTGTTTCATACACTATTTTTTATAATTGCGTGAAAAAAATCAAATCTCATTGGTTCAAAAATAATTCACGTGCTAATTAGACTAAAATAGACTAAGAGATGTCAAGGAAAACAACCAATGAACTCGCAGTTCGGAGCGCGTGGCGCTATAAAAAACCAATAAGCGTGTTTCAACATTTTGTCAAAGAAAGCAACCAATGAACTCGCAGTTCGAAGGGCGTGACTTAAGAAATATTCCCATCGCGAGAAAAAAAAAATCATTGACTCAAAAATAATTCACGCGCATAATATTTTTAAATACAGCAGATCGATAAATCTTTGGATTTTATGAGTATTATCAAATCGAAATTTTACTTGAAATGTTGGCATCTTATAAAAAGAGTGCGACAAAGTCTTTTTTTCACTGCTTTTGGGTGAAAAAAAGTACTTTTTTTCACTGTTTCAAAAAGTCTAGCTTTGTGCACGCGTCTGATATTGAAATTACAGTGTAAAAGTCGGCTTTTTTTCACGCAATTATAAAAAAAATATTGCGGATTGAAGAAAAAGGATGTTTAAGCTCTATTATACATAAATAATATTTAATATATTATTTTAAAATATTTAATAAAATATTTATTTGGGAAGTATTTAATTGCATCAAATATAATCGTTCAGAAAGATGTTTGTTAAATTATTTTAATTATGTTACTTTTGAAAACCAGAAAATCCTAGGAACTTACCAAGAAGCAAAATAAACTTGAGAAAACCATGAAAAAAACTAGAATAGGGTAGACCAGTGGTTCCCAACCTGAGGGCGATCGCCCCCAAGGAGGCGATTTGTGCTATAAAGGGGGCCAATAAATAGTAGGGAGCGATCGGGGGGCGATGAGTATTCAAAGGGAGGAATTTAAAATATTACTGTACAGTAGAACCATTCTCTAACCCCACCCAACCAATCAATTTTTACTATAAACTCTCTTGAATTATCTAGAATTCAATTTAAAGATCTTAGTTATTTCAATTATGTTGTTTAAAAAATCTATTGAAAATATACATTTTAAATTGAACAGTGACCATATGAAGATGCTTTGGTTGTTTTTATATATGGTGTAGTAAGTGTTTATAGTAATAAAACTTTTATTAGTTACCGTTTAGCTCAAATTATAATTAAACATAACATGAAAATTAAAAGGGGGCGATGGGTGTTAGTCAACCTAAAGTGGGGGGCGATGATTCAGAAAAGGTTGGGAACCACTGGGGTAGACTAACCAGTGAATGAACGTTTAAGGCGCTGCGTTCGCCAGGGACACAAGGGAGGAAGTCAGTGTTGCCAATACATCTAGTGGACAGATTTTCAATCCTTATTTTTTTAAAATTATATTTACCAAATGTTCATTCACTCGGGGCCTGTTTACTCACCGGTCAGTCTACCCTATATAAGAAAAGTTACTAGAGGTTTTTTTTAATGCGGTGATGACAGACCAGATCCTCTATCAAGAACTATCATCTTTTAATTGCATCATTCGAAATTGTTGCTTATTTTATACGAGCATATTTTTTTTACTGATATACTTCCACAAGATGAAACCGAAATTTGGCTTTAGTGCCTTTAGTATACGAATGCTGTCATAGCATAAAAGTATCTCACTTTCAAGCAGCTAATTCTCATTACAGAAACGGTAAACAGATAAACTCAGACGGCATACTCCTATATCTAGGCATAACAAAAATTATGCAATTATACTCCGTTTAATTTTTACGGAGTATAATTTTTTTTTTTTAATTTCTACACTACTTTTTTAGTACTCTTTACAAAACAAAACGCAGATAAAATATGATTTATAAAAATTTAATCACTACACATCTGGCCGGACTATTTATAATAGAATGGTATTAAATTTATTAACTTTTAAATTCTGAATATACATCTAGTCCGAATTTTTAAGTAAAATTTTGAAATTTTTGGAACAATTTGTAAATTTGGGGTGTCAAAATAAGGAGTTAAATATAAACTTCGATCTAACATTTGAAAATTTTTTATTCCTAAAAACTATTGGATTCATTCCCCAAAAGGTAGCCTACTTAAACTTCGAAAATAATATAACCTTACAAAAGCACAGTATAGTTACTGTCAGTGGCGTAGCGAGGGGGGTTACAGGGGGTCAGAACCCCCCCCCCCCATGGGGACTTACAAAGGTGCTTTTGCAGAGCTCCAATACTAATTATCTCAAAAAATTTCACCCCCCCCCTAGGGAGGGGGGAGGGAGGGAAGGGGAATCAAACCTTTCTTTAAAAAGTTAACTTTTTTGAATTGCTGTAACAATTTTTACATAAAAATTGTAGGGGATGTAATTGTCCAGGATTAGGGTCCCTAGTCGGAAGTACCTAAAATTGTGTTCCATTACAGCAAGAAATTTGCATAAAAGTCTTTAATTTTGAAAAATTTGTTAGTATATATTAATGCAATCAGGTGGACAAATCAAGTGGTAGGACACTTGCAGTTTTAATGTCGCAAAATGTTGTGTTAAATGAGTGTTATAAAACCACACTGCTTCCCAATTTTGTCTTTTTCTTTTGTATTTCGGATGTAATAAGAATAAAAAGGAAATACTGTAAAGCTATTTTTCCGTAATATATAGTATTTTTGATTTGTCGTAGTTTTTTTTCAATAATTGTTATAATATCTTTGATATTTCATTAGAAAAAATATTCAGCTAATCACTTTTCCGTTGACTAAGTAAAATTCCGTTCTCATGGCAGACGGCGGACAAACAGTTTTTTTAGAGCATGAATGACCATCTAAGAATGGAGATTTTGTTTCCACATTTCCGGTGGGGTCATTTCCTAAGGGTCCCCCGTTCGGAGAGGGGATCCTTTTTGTCTTGTATCTATTTCTGGATTTCCCGCGCTATTGACAACTTTCCATTCACACTTGTAGCAGAAGGAGCACTATCCGCATTCCGCATAGAAAACGCGCCTTGTTTTGCTTGGAATTTTTTTTGTAGGATGCTCACCCTAATTTTGTCACCCCTACCCCTTCTCTTAGCTTAGCCAATAAACTAGTCCCTCTGTGACTTAGAAAGCGGGGGGGGGGGGTGTCTTCTTTTGGAAAATAAACACTTTTACACTTTTTTTTTTTTACTTTAGATACACAAGGCAGCTCGTTCTGTACTTGCCATTCATTGTCGAACTTATAATTTCTAGAAAACTCCAATAGTTTTAACTATATTTCACCTATTTTTATAAAATAAATGATATTTTGGCTAAAAAAGTCTTCACTAATCACTCTATTGAGGTAAGTGACGATACGATTTGTTAGATTATATTTTATATAATTATTCATTATTTGTATTTATTAATTGTTATCATTTTTGCATGTCATTTGTAATAGCTATATGATGCGAATCTTGTTTGTTAGTTTAAAAAAAAATAGGCAGCTTTAGATTTATTTACCCAAAACGTCAATTTTTCTGTTAACCTATATAAATCAGTAACTTTAATCCTCATTAACTTTATAATACATCAGTAACTTTAATCCGGAATAAGTTTTAAGCTTGTTTATCAATAGTTATCATGTGTTTAAGTTCACCATTAGTGAAGAAATTTGACTTCTTATGATAAAATTAATAATTTAAATGCATTGTACTTAGTTATACAAATTAATGAATGTTGTTAATTATAACTAACTTTGTTTTAAACAGATAATTATAATTAGTTATAATTATTAATATTCATTAATTAGCATTTTCAATTAAAAACTACATTCATAATTATTATTATAAAGTTTCCGTTAAACTAAATCGGCAACTTCAAAATTTTGTAAACCCCCCCCCCCCCCCCTTGGAACAATCCTGGCTACGCCACTGGTTACTGTGCTTTTGTTAGGTTATACTTTAGTACGTTTAAAAAGAAAAGAAGATAAAAAAAATTAGACTAAAATTGAAATGAATGTTTAATAAATATTTTAGTAACAGTTAACTAACTACCATTGAGGAGCCTTAATAATAATTAGCCGCCTCGGTGGCTGAATGGTTAGTGTACTAGCCTTTGAAGCTGCTGGGGTCGGGTTCGAATCCCGGTCAGGCATGGATGTTTGTGACAGTCAATAAATATTGTTATTTGTCTATGTGTCATTCATTTCTTTGTGACTGTTAATATTCTTTGTGCGTCTGTCCCACTTGACGAAAGCTTATAAGCGGTTCTCTGAACAAGCACACAACCTGGAATATATATGTATCATACCATACCATACCAATAATAATTATGAAAACACAGATTAAGCTCATTTTATTTAAGTCAGCATAAAATTCGGGACTTCCCCGCTTGTGGTATGAAGTTGGTGTTGAAAGAGCTCTAATCAGCAACATTGTGATAAAATGAATTTAAATAAAGACACAACTTCCGCTGATTGCATATAGATTAGCCAATAAAAGTTTCATTTTGTATTGTTATTGGAGGAACGGGCAGTTATAACGACTACAAAATGGAGAAAATACTTTTAAAAAAAGACAGCCGGAGTCAAATTGGTAAAGGTAAGATTTTATTATAGTTTTTTTTTAAATGTGTAAAAATATAGTTGAAATTGGCTCTGTCTCTCAAATGATAGTTTCACAGATTTAATTTCATTAAAGTAAAAGTATGGATTTTCGTAAATATTAAAAAATATATAGTAAAAAATGGAGCATAATTTATGCAATAACATAAATTATGCTTGTAATTAACATTACTAAAAGCAGTGTTTTACCTGGTTGTGAGTTATTGTTCAGTTAATAAAGGTTCTAAAAAGGGTCCCACTATGTAAAGGTTTCGATAGTTCTAATTTTCTATACGAGGGTTCATATACGCCATAGGTTGTATAAACACCCCCTTATTCCTTTCATTTTCCCCCGCATCTTGAAAAATCCATAAAAATTGACTCTTTTATATGTTTTTGGTTTGTAGCAAATCTATATTGCATATTTGTCATTAGCGAAATATAAATACAATTTTCAATAAAAAAAGAAATCACAAGTTTTCGTGTATGATCAAACGCAAAGAATCCGTGAACTAACGTTTTACAATTTAAACACAACTATTTGTCTTCACTGTTAAAAAAAAAGCCCGAAAGATCGGGTTCAACTGTATTTATAAAAATAAATTTGAAACATTTTCGATATAGTCAAAAACTACAATATATCGCTAAATGTGCACACAGAAAATAGTTTTGTCTTGGCCAAAAAGTGTCTTAAAAATTTGATCTTCTTAAAATAATTTATGTTCTCTTCAATAAAGATGTTTATGATATGAAATAGGAAGTATAAAGAATGTTAAATTGTGGATAAGTTAAATACTATACTATTTTATAAAAAAATATACGAATTAGAGTATCTTGAAATTACAATTTTAAATATTCATAGAAAAATATTGTCGTTTATAGAATATTTTATAAAACAAAATGTGTATTTAACTTTTCATTTAAAATAAAAAAAGATTTAAAAAAAATGTAGAAATTAAACGTTCAAATAATATTTAAAAAGTTATATTTTAATTTAGCTTTCAGTAAAAAAAATTAACATTACAATAATTTTTAAAACAAAATTTTTTTAATGTTAGTAAAGGCCTTCGTATCTACACAATTTTAAAAGAAAATAATTTTAAAAACCTATAAAAGAACAAACGTTAAACTCAACAAAGTTTCGTCAACTAACAATTTAAAATGCCCGGTGGCTCAATAGTTAGCCTGCTGGCCTTTGGAACTGCTGAGGTCGGGTTCGAATCCCGGTCAGGCATGGATGTTTGTGACCGTCAATAAATATTGTTATTTGTCTATGTGTTTGTGTCGTCCTTCTTTGTGTGTCTCTTGTGACAGTTTCTTTTGGCGAGCTGGGTAATGGGCTATAAAGCCTACACTCTCCCTTCCAGAGGGCGCAATCACTGTCATTTGTCATTTTGCCAACAATTTAAAATAATAATTCTATCCATCTTTATGCATTAAATTTATGGTTTTTTTGTTGTTAATAGATTCACAAGACGCGAATAAAAAGTTGTATACCTCATTTTTTTTGTTTCATTAATTAAATAATATTTTAGAATATTCGCTATTAAGTTTAAGGTATTCCCTTATTTAAAATTTTTGAAAAATTATTATCCTTGAAACTCAAGCTTTTTTCTAATTTATCGTTGCATTTTACAAATTTGTAAGAAAGTTAGGAAATTAAAAATTATAACACTATTAGTTATCATGAAAATAAAATACAAAAAAAAATCTTTTTATTTTATTCATTAGGGTAAGGTGGGGGAAGTGGGCCACCTTTTTGGCATAATTCGACTTTAGACCCTCATACCACTGGATATAATCGGCCTAACAACTTATTTTTTTGTGTGGTCCATTCTCTCATATGTTATAAATGTACCCATGGCAACCAAAACACAAATTGGCAAAAAATAAATTTAAAAAATATGTTTTTCTTTTTGGTCATCCGAGTTGCCCACTTGCCCCGCAAGGTGGGGTAAGTGGGCCACCCCCCTAATATATGTTTACACATAACTGGTAGAGATATGGTGGGGCAAATGGAATAATCTACATGATTTTTTGAGTGTTTGAAAAAAAAAGTAATGATGTATCTTCAACAGTTCCCCCATAGCAACTTTTTCTGGCATGCAAGCTTACTACAAGAAATAATACGTTAATTTTCATTTTGTCATTTTTGCATGTAGTGTAAAAAAAAATGTTAGGGCTTCAGATTTTAAAGTGGCCCATGTTAATGAATTGGACTATGAATAGTGAATATGATTAACCCTATGAATCAGTGAATATGACTTTTTTTAAAGTATATTAAAGAGTTGGGGAAGTGGACCACCCCTGGCCCACTTACCCCGCCATTGTGGTGGCCCACTTACCCCAAACGCGGGGCAACTGGGCCACCCCAATTTTCTTTTAACCATATCAACATCACAAGTACATGACACTATAAAAAGATACTATGTTTTATACACTTTCAAAATATAAAACATTTTGTTTTGTTTCATGAACCGTTTGGAAATAAATAAGAAAATAGTATGATGGCGTGAATTACGAAAAGAAGCAATTTTAAAAAATTTCACAAAAAGGATTGTACCTTGTTACATACTTAAATGAAAATGATGCCATAATGTTTCCTGCATCTATTGGGATAAATACGTAAAACTATTGTAACAGATTTTTTTTTACGTCCATAATTCGGGAAATGCCAGGGGGGTGGCCCACTTGCCCCAATGGCCCACTTACCCCACCTTACCCTATAAAATTCTATTGAGTTCAATTATGTATGCAGGAAAAATATTGCATTAAGTAAAAAAAAGAAATACATGATGTATAAAATAATTGTATTACTTATTTCATATATTTTATGCTCCTCTTATTATCCATTTTAGCTTCCACACTACGTTTATAACGTAAAAAGTGGTGTGGAAGGTTTTATAATCGTTCTGTCTGTCCGTCTGTCTGTCCGCCACCCACTTTCACAGAACGAACCGCAAGTCTCACAAACAAGTGGGATACGTCATTTTGAAGCAAAAAATCAGTTTAGACTACATTCCAAATTTCATTAAAAAATTTAAAGTAGAAGTTTATTTAAAATTTAAATAACTAAAAATTTAATCTACATTGAAATAATATGCGAATTTCATTTTATTCAATATTTTCACTGTTGCCATGACATCAAACGTACGAGAAACTTTATTTAAAATAAAAATAAAATTCTTGAAAAAAATATTTATTTTTGTGTAATAATTCAATTTGGATTGTTGTAATAGCACAATAATGTTATTTTTATGGTTCATTATATATGTATGAAGAAAGATATATAAAAAATTCTAAAGGCCCTCGCCAGATAAGACGGTGAAAAATGCCCCCATTCCAATCGGGCTAATTTTTTTTCTGAAAATACCTCATAGTATGGACAACTTCTCAGCCAAGTTTCAGCTCAAAAAATAGACGCATTTTTGAGTAAAAAATTAAAGTTTTTTTTTCTTTTTAAATTGATTATTCCCTGAATATATTTGATAAATCCAAAAAACTACTCATGAGTTTTTAGATATCATTGAGTAGTATTCTCAGAAAAATCCGCTCATAAATCTGATCGAGCGATCATTCTTAAAAATGCAATTTCATTTTTCAAAAAAAAATTTCATGCCAAAATCGTTTGGTCACAACTTAGGATTTTGTCTCTACATATTCCTCTATTATCAATCTATAATATTTTTTTTTCAGATTTTTAAAATTATTGGACGATAGTTTAAAAAAATAATTCTTAAAGCCTGATTTTTTTGCTCTAAAATCCATAGATTTAGAAATAGCATGCCCACCGATTGCGCAATCCCGTACAACGCAATGATGCGTGATGAATCCACATTTCTTCGTTTTCGCAATGCATCATGGGATACTGATTCACAAAAATGGTTTTTCCGAAGAGTTACATACAATAAAAACTGCATTTTTAACTTGCTTCTTTTGCGAATAGAAACCTCATGCCTTACAGAAATTATCAATACGCATGCAGCTATAAAATTATGCTAGCGAAACTTGTAAAAAGTTTTGATTAGTTAATATTGAATATATATCTTTTATTTGTCGAATTATCTCATGGTGCCATCTGGTGGCGTATGGCATGCCATGTGCAAGAGCTTGCGAACTGCCTTATGGGATAATGGTTAACAAATGGCTTCACCTTTCCCCCTAGAGGCAGATCTGCTACTTTCTAAATCTATGCTAAATTCTTTAGTCCGAAAGAAATTCTCCCAGATTGAATTTCCCCGCCTTTGTTAGGAGTGCCATCTGCCGAGTAAGTAGTGCGAAAAGTCAGGTTTTAAGAATATTTTATTTTTTTTAAACTATCGTCCAATAATTTTAAAAATCTGAAAAAAATATATATTATAGATTGATAATAGAGGAATATGTAGAGACAAAATCCTAAGTTGTGACCAAACGATTTTGGCATGAAATTTTTTTTTGAAAAATAAAAATGCATTTTTAAGAATGATCGCTCGATCAGATTTATGAGCGGATTTTTCTGAGAATATTACTCAATGATATCTAAAAACTCATGAGTAGTTTTTTGGATTTATCAAATATATTCAGGGAATAATCAATTTAAAAAGAAAAAAACTTTAATTTTTTACTCAAAAATGCGTCACATTTTTGAGCTGAAACTTGGCTGAGAAGTGGTCCATACTATGAGGTATTTTCAGAAAAAAAATTAGCCCGATTGGAATGGGGGCATTTTTCACCGTCTTATCTGGCGAGGGCCTTTGCATAATAAGTAAAATTTCACTTGTATTTTTAAAGCAAGAATTTTACTAATTTATTTTTCGAAATGTAAACTTGCGACTGCAAAAATATATTTATTAAAAAAATTCATCCCTATTCTTCTAAGTTCAAAAAAATTAGCAAACGATAAAGATTAATTATCAAATCTGCAAAAAAAGATTAAAGAAAATTATTAGTTTTTGCTTATAAGAGTTTGAATTAGAACTAGCCAAAGGCCCTGTTTGGCGAATTTCTTTTTGAGGTGTTAGTGTGTTTCCTGTTGAGCGTAAAGTGTTGTCTTTAAGCGGTGTAAGTGACAGATTCTATAACAAACCAACTTGTTTAATAAACACAACTAATAAAGACGACATTCATGAGAATCAGTAGTTAGAAATGATAACTCAAGTTAAACTTAGAATCGCGACCCACAGACAAGCTTCTCTGGTTCCCTGGTGGGAATGTGGAGCCCAGTCGGTTAGGCAATCGCCTAGCATGAGAAAGGTCCCAGGTTCGGTTCCGGGCTTCGCCAAAATAACTGCCGACCTATAATAAAAGCCGACATACAGGGTGTACTAAAAGTTCCCGTACTCCATTAAAAAAATCATTATCCGAGTTTAATTTTTCAAAAATTGAATTTTAACGTCTGCTTATTATTTCATTTGCTTATTATTGACATTTTGAACATTTAATATAAATACAAGTTCCAAATTTTTTTCTCCGTTTTGTTAAAAGTGCTTTACACCATTAACATAAAAACAACGTTTCAAAGTTTGTTGGTTTGTGTGTAAAAAATTCCGGAATCGTCAGTACGGGAACTTTTAGGACACCCTGTATAACTGCCGACGAATAATACCCCGAGTAAGGGAGTGCACGTTAAATATCCTTCAAAGTCCTTAAGCTGCGTACGATGTCGCCCTTAACGATTGCTTTGGGTGCCTACTCATGTGTCGGCACGTCACTTGACTGTGGTTCTAAAATAAAATACGACGCCCGTCGCCAATAGCCCTCGTGTAGCTCTAGTGCGACGATAATTCAAATTTAACCTAGCATGGTTCAGTTTTAAGTGGTAGAGTGCGCGTATCTTGTGCAGTAGCCCAAAAAGCAAATCCTGGCTGCCCCCTAAGTTTTTTTTAACCCTCTTTTGGCAATAATTTTGCAATCATTCACAGATCACTCCACTATTTTCCCTCTTTTTCTCCATGGGATAATTCAAACACGGGAAAATCCAAAATGGAAAACTTAGAGTGGATGGAGAAATAAGATACGGGACTGATGTAGATACACAGCCGGCCTACTGGCACAATGGTTAGTGTACTAGCCTTTGGAGCTGCTTGGCTCGGGTTCGAATCCCGGTAAAGGCATGGATGTTTGTGCTTGTCAATAAATGTTGTTATTTGTCTATGTGTTTGTGTCGTCCTTATTTGTGTGTCTCTTGTAACTGTCTCTTCTGGCGAGCTGGGTAATGGGCTATAAAGCCTACACTCTCCCTTCATGAAGGGGCATTCACTGTCATTTGTCATATGTAGATACACAGGAAAATACTTTACGAAGCGGGAAAGCCACGAACACTTTGCTGCCGGTACTTTTCCCGATAATTTCAGTATTTTTTTTTACAATGTACTTTGGAGATAGCCTAACCAGATTTATTTCAGTGATTAAATTTTCGACTAATAAATCATCATTAATTTTAGTAAATCATATTTTATTTATGATGTGTTTTTATTTTAAAAAATTTAAAATGAAGACTTTTTGCACAAATTGTATAGCTACATAGTTGAATAATAACAAACTAAACTGTGCCGCGAAATACAATAATCTGATAAATAATTTTGGATTGAAGTAAATCGGGATTTATTATAGCTTTTTAGGGTCAGTTCCAAATACAGGAGTTGGACAAAATTATGCAACACTTAGCAATTTTTATATTTTTAAAAGAAAACTAGTAATTAATATGTTAAATGTTTTTCATGACTTGCAATACGTGGTATATATTGCACAGGTTTTCGTGCAGTAACAATGGCTCTATTGTTTTGCTAGTATTGCACATAAAATCTTGTTTTTCACCATTTCAAATTTCACAGAAAACGAGCATTTAACGAAGAAAAACTAGGAGAGTGGTTGGGCTGTAACACAAAAAACTATGTGTAAAACACGTATGGTCCTCTTCCTCTGTTTGGGTTGTGAATTTAGAAATATCGCTTCTTAAATTACGCTCTCAGTAACAAATGAATAAGCTCCTAAAATTTTATATCTGTTGCTCAAATAGTTCCAAAAGGGAACTGATACTTAAGTCAGCGAAGGAAGTGAGTCAAGACTTCTTCCTTTATTGATATATATCTTAGTTCACTTTAATGATAAGTTACAGAATAAAATGGTTTTTTTATATATTCAAGTTGGGCATTGGAATATAGTAACTATTAACATAATTCTAAATGCTGCCTCATATAGAACCAGTGTTGTTTTTTATAAATAATTGGGAATGGTATACAGCTGCTTCCATTTCTAACTTTTTGTATTTATTTTGAAACTTAAATAAAAGAAAGTCTATAGCTTCCCAATATGTAGTTATCTCATTCCTTTATCTACATCAGTTAAGATATCTAATTCGAAAAGGAATAATTAGTTATTAGTTGAGCCCCTTGTACATTATTTGCAAATTTTCTGGCACTTATGCAGGTATTCTAAGTAAGAGTTTTTGAAATATTACTTTATTATTTGTATTTTAGGACAATCTCAGAGTACACGAAAACTGCAACTTCAGAAAGAAGGCCCCCAGTAGAAATCCGAAATATCACAGACTGAAGAAAAAACAGCTTTTGATACAGCATTTATTTGACTAATTTTTGACCTGCATTTTATTGATTTCATAACAATGAATCCAAAAGTAACTGTCATAAATACTTTATTGATGATTGTATCAATTTTTGCTTCTTGTTGTCAGGATAAGCATCCTCCAAAGTTACATGACGACATAGCTTGTCACATATTATGTTTCATTATCTCTTGCATCTTTGATTTTCTGGGCATTCAACCCATTAGTTTGTTGGTAAATGTTGGACATTTGTTTTTAATAAAAAAGGTTTAAAAATTTTTACTGGAGCTTCCATAACTTGACAAAAATATGTGATGACATTTGTGATTTTCTGGGCATTCCCCAAATTAGTTTGTTGTCAAATGTTGGACATTTGTTTTTAATAAAAAAAAAGGGTTTATAAAATTATTATGAAGCTTCCATAACTTGGCAAATATATGTGATGGTTATCACTAGAGATAATCATTGTTTTGGCTTCTGATGTAATATTAGTTTTTTTTTATCTGATTATAAACTTTACTTTGTAAAAAGTGCATGACAAAGTAGATCTAAAATAAAACTCATGTATGATATATGTATTTGATTATTTAATTTTGTTAGATTGCCAAAAGAACTATTTAATGGTAATGTTTCACGTGGCGTGGGCCGGTATTATTTTCACTCTTAGTTCTTCTGGAATTGTATTTGTTTTGAGCAATACAATATTTATTGATCTCACTGAAACGAATATTGTGTGCAAACTTTTCTTCTGTAAAACTAAAGCTTTTCTGTGTACGTGAATCACGTTAAATTGCTGTCACACAATTTAGTTTAATTTCTCCGCATAAGGCAACATATCTAAAGCAAAGTTTTCCGATAACATTGACGTTTTGGTAATGCTCTGCATACTTGGAATTTAATCGAATTAAAACCGATAAAGTTTTTTAAAAAAAAAAATAGCAAGAATAAAAACAAGTTCACGTAAAAGGACTCTGAAATAAAACACAGAAAATCTCTTAAAATGCTCATTTTAAGAAACAAATCGAAATAACCCATTAAATCGCAAAAAATACAAAAAGAAAACAAGACAAGTATATCCTTTGAATCAACCCCATCCCATTGCTATGATAATATATAAACTTAATTTAGTTTGAAATCTTTCTAGTTAAAAAAAATCGAATAGTCAGCAGTACTTAATACTAATGAAAAATTAAGTTAAATCGATAACAAGAAAGCAATGTAGAAACAAATTTCGATGAATGGACGAAAGTTCTGTAGATCTAGACGATAGGCAACGAAACGAAAACTTCATTTACAATTTTTCAGAAGGATAGCGACACGTATTCAACTGTAAATAGCGGGAAGTGAAATATTTTCGCTTGAAGAAATATTAAACCATCGGTAAGTAAATTTTGAACTGAAATTGTTTTGTTAATTTTTTTAACATTTATTTTACTTTTTTTACCTATCAATTTTGTTTATCTATAATGAGAATATTAAAAAGAAAAATTACTTAAAAGAGCTGTGGCTATGTTTTTTGCTTTTAGCTTCCATGTTACTTTTAAAAAGTACAATACATGTTTATGACAGTAAACTGTCAATTAAAAGGGCCTTTATACAATAGCAATTTAAATTGGTTTCTTTAAAATTAATATTTAAAATAGCTTGCTATATTTATTTTTAAATTGAAGAAAAAAATTAGTATACTAGTTCGAGTTTTAATTGGCATGTAAATTAAATAATAAAAATAGTTTTTGTTAAAAAAATAATTTCTACTTTGCTATCCTTTGAGAGTTTTAAAAAGTTGGAGTATTTCAAAATAGAATACTGTGCTATGTTTTTACAACATATAGTAAGGTACTTTCAAAGTTATTAATTTAACTACATGCTTGATACATTTCTAATTAAAAACAACTGCAATAAATATGGATAAATATACTAGCTAAAGTGTGCCATAGTCTCAGTTACGACCTTTTCCCAGTAGAGCCTTTTGGTTCTTATCGACGTCATTTTAATGTTTATAATATGTCACATTTGAATTTACTCTAAAAGTCGTCAGTTAGACAATTTATGCCCGGTAAAAATGACTTAATTTAATAATCATAATAGTGTTAAAATAGCATTTTTTTAGAATTGAGTTTATATTAAAACTATATTTAAAGTTAAAACGCAGTAATAAGTTCAAATATTTATTGAATATTGAATGAATAAGTTCTAATAAAGAAGCAAATTTTAGTATAGAAGTTTTCTTAATAATATTTTATGTTCATGAAAATTATGAAAGTGTTTTTGCTAACAGAGAGAGAGAGAGAGAGAGAGTTATTGCCATGAACCTGAGTATTCATCTTTACATTTTCAAAAGTTTGCAGAACAAATAATTGATCGAAGTAGTTTTTATGGCTAAAAAAGACAATAACTAAAACTTTCCCAATAGAGATAAGCAAGATAATAGAGATAAGAAGATAAGCCATCTGCTTTATTTGAAGCGTCCCGTCTATCAATCCATTGATCAGAAAATATTACGGGTCACTCTCAAAAAATGTAGCGGGGTCCACTATGTTAAAGATAGCGGGAAAAATAAAAACGTTAGTCCAACCTTAACATTTGAAAGTATTTGCAACAATGAATACGTGAATTATTTTTTTTTAATTTAATTTCTCTATTTTTTTTCTCATCAAGGAATTATGCATTAGACGTAAATTAATGCATAGTTTTATGAATCGTATTTTTAATTACTAATTAAGTATTTTGAACACTTAAGATTGGTTTTCAAAGTCCTTGTTCGCGAGAACACGGATTCGTTATAAAGATAAAAAAAATTTGTCCGGTCAAACAGTAATACCAAAACGGGCTTTTCCAGGTGAAGACATCTATTGCTTTCTAGAAACCTAAACAAACGCTTTACTCGAACTATTTGCCGCTATTCTTCAATTGTATATGCCTACACATTAGCATGGCGATTTCTGACTATCTAATAAAAACTATACTTATAACGCACTTTCCCTACTTGTAGGAATTACTACTTCTACTATTACTACTACTATTCTCGTGCAGATACATCGTGCTACAATCTTTTTAATGGGCTTGTTTCAGCACTTTGTCAAAGAAAACAAAAAACCAATGAAATAGCAGTATGGAGAGTGTGGCATCATAAGAAATATTTCCATTAACAACTTACAAAGAATTTAACTATGCGTTTTAGAATAAACTAACATTGAGTAAGGGGTTTATTTGGGCTTACTAGGGTTGGCTTGACCGACATTCTGAAGGCCTCACTTTTTTTCAATTTAAAATATCTCCATTTTTTTCTTAACTCTATGGTATCCAAGCAGGCAGAATACCTTGAAATGTCTTTACTACTTACTACAGTACGAACACAAGCATTGAAAATTTAATTTATGTTTAATTTTTTTAAAACATAATATGTTTTAGGATTAGTAGCAGAGTGGGAAGTTTAAACATTCTGGAGGGGGCGGGGGGGGGGGGGTTGTAAACATTTAAATTGGAGAACCATAGAATTTTTTTCAGCCATTTATACTTTTGTTTATTGGATATTATAGTTTTTAAGTCGGTATTAGTAATCATCTCAAATAAAATTTAAAAAAATTGAAGCTCATAATTCTGGATTAAGGTAGGCGAATACCCAAAATTCCACAAAATTCTAAAATTTTTACTATTACTTTAATCTTTTCCAAATTTGGTATAGTGATTTCAAATATAATAATAATGAATAATTCTATTTAGGCATTTTTTTAAAATTTAAATATAATTTATTTATTTTAAACGGTGTTTTTCTACTAAAAAAAGAGGTTCACGCTAACAAGCCTACCACATTGAATTTTCATCCTATTAACATTAATCATGTGTTAAATTCTGCGTTTTGAACTGATGCATGCAATGACCCTCTAGAGTTACATACAAATTACAAGAAAAGAAGTTATTGAGAAAAATGTTATAAATTAACCACACAAAAAAAGATTTTTTTCGATTAACTTACACTTGGACATTAAAAAAAACTACTATATTTACATGAGATGTTAGAGGTTCATGGCACAGATATATATTGAAATAGCATCTGTAAAAAATTTCAGGTGAATTAATGTAAAACTTTTTATGCTAGAAGTGTTGGCGCAAACCCCTTTTTTTAGTTGAAAAACACCGTTTAAAATAAATCAATTATATTTAAATAAAAAAATTGCCCAAAAAGCATTGTTTATTATTTAATTTGAAATCGCTATGCCAAATTTGGAAAAGATTAAGCCAATAGTAAAAATTTTAGAATTTTGGGTTTTCGCCTATGATTTGAGAGAAGTGGTATTTCTATTTAAAATTGCAATGTCGAAAAATAAATGTGCAAAGATCATATATAAAATTGACAATTGATAAAACCTATTTTTTTTTCAAGGAATGAAGGAAGTACAGTAGCACTTCGCTACGTTAAGAATTTAGCAGAACTATTTCCCTTGACAATTATCATGTCACTTTTTTATATTTAGCTTGTGTAGAAGAATCTCTAAAAATCTCGATTTATTAGCTTTTAATATTTACCCTATTCTCACTAAGTTGCTGTAAGGTCGTTATTTAGTCGCGCCACCATTATACGATAGCGTGTGGCAACATTTGCGTTGTGTGTGTGAGACTTGTTTTTGGAACAACCGTTGTGTTTTAAAAACTGCGAATAAAATTGTGTTCTTTTCGTTTATGTCATGTCTTACAATATCAGAAGTGGGATTCGAACCCAGATATTGATGACATAAACGGAAAGAACGCAACTTTATTCGCAGTTTTTAAAACACAACGGTTGTTCCAAAAACAAGTCTCACACACACAACGCAAATGTTGCCACACGCAATCGTATAATGGTGGCGCGACTAAATAACGACCTTACAGTTGCTGATATAAATATATAAAGTAAAACATTTTATACTATTCTCATGAATTAATAAATTTGATTATAATACAGAAAATTAGCTAATAATACAGGTAGTGCGTCTACAAAAAATATTATTTATATTTCAGATTTTCCAATTGCATACGTAAGTTCCAAAAAATGTGATTTCATCGCCATTTGAAGAACTTTTTACAAGATCCAAAGAACTTAATAAACTGCGCGTAACAACTTACTGTTTTGCATCAATATTCTACAAGAGCCACCACAAATCACCCAAAGATTTAAAGATTGGTCAATGAATTGACAGCTCTAAACTCACTAACAAAATCCACATCATATCACTCAACTCAGCTTAAAAATATAAGTTCGTTCGTAGACCAGCCCATACAAAGACAATGTCCTACTTCAACATGCCCAGACGTCTTCTCAAGAACCTGATCATCTTCCTCATAGGCCTACTTCTGATGGGGGTTCACCACACCTACATGAACGACAATGAGAAGAACAAGATCTTTGGATGCTATTTGGTGTGTTGGCTGCTGGCTTCTATCCTAGACCTCCGGGGTTGGGTGAACGGGAGCATAATGGTGAACGTGTTTCATGTCATCTGCATCAAAATGTGCGACAACAAGATGCTTAGGCAAACTGTCTTTTATTACCTTGGTATTTCTGGTAATTGAACAAAGGAATGTTGGGCGAATGTACATCTAAAGGAAATGTTTTAATCTTAGAACAATGTTGCCCCTTATTTTGAGGTGTTGACAGTTACAGAGTGATTATATGAAGGTGTTCTTGATGGTAATATAAGCAATCTACTTTTCTTGTATTTGTAATAGGTAGTGTGTAGTGATATAGGTAAATTAAAAGTATGAAATTTTTAATTACACAATTGGCTTTTAATGAACTTAAAATGAACTATTGATATAAAAGCTGATGATAAAATTATCATTTTAAAACTATGCGATTTTTTAATGTAAATTTTCGAATTTAAACTTTGTTTTGTACGTAATATGAAATAAGTTCTTTCTTTTTTATGCAAAAAAATGACTGTTTATCTCAAACAATAATTACATTTGCACATCTTTGTTTAAATTGGTGATAACATCAATTAAAGTTGTTACCTATTTTATAGTAGTGGTGTTCCTCTAATTTTTCTACATGACATGATGTTGCACTGTACATTATAAATATGACCTGGTGACGTAACCATAAATTTGAAATTATGTTTTAACGGATTGCGTAGTACTTCCAACAAATGCCTTTCCACACAGATAGAAAATTTATGAAACTACTGTGTAGAAATACCTTGTACGGAACTACCACGTAATTAATAGGAGTTAACCAGGGCCGGATTTAGATTTTATGCGCCCCTAGGCCCGTGGTTTTTTGTCGCCCCCTCTTTACACCATTGTAAAGAAGGGAGAAATTTGACCTCAGAAACGTCCATGTGAAGATAATTTGTATTTTATTCTAATTCATAGTGAAGTAAAATTAACTAAATAAAATAATGAGAGAATCAACTGTTTCTAAATTTTGGTATATAAGCTATAAATAAATATGATAGGTTTAAACCATTGAATATTCATTATTATAAACATACAGATATACATATACACTTTAATCAAGTTAAACTGAAATTAATATACAAGACTTAATTTTTCTCCTACTAAATAATAAATTTATATGAAATTTGTTTTAAAACACAGTTATACGAAATTGGATTTTTAAAAAAATCATCATAAGTAGTACTGTTTTTGAACTCTAAAAAGAACTTTTTTTAAGTGTAGCTAGATTAAAGAAGAGCTGGCAAAAAAAAAAAAAAATACGGAAAGCCTTTTGATAAAAACTTAGGGCTTATAGTTTTTTTATAAGTGATTTGAGATAGTTTTTTATTCAAAGTCAGTTATTAAAACATTCCTTCTTGCTTTGTTTCGAGCGAATGTGCCTATGATATCATCATAAGGCAGTTAGCTTTCCCTCGATGTTAAGCAGGGCTCATGAGGAAAAAAATAATTTTAAAATTAATAATTTTGCGCCCTTCATCATGATGCGCCCCTAGGCCCGGGCCTATAGGGCCTATTGGTAAATCCGGCCCTGGAGTTAACGATAATTGCTCAACTACTTTTTGAAAAGGATATTGCCAATTGGCAGTTAATCTTCAATTCAATCTTGCAAATCATGACAAAGTTTTGATGCTGCCATCTATTAGCAAATTTTAGAAATAAAAGTTACCCTAGGCAAAAAATATATCACTACAATTATTAACAGAAAGGGCTATTTTTTATCAAAAAAATATAATTTACTTAAAAAATATTATAATGCAAAATAAGAAAAATGAATTATGTTCCAACATTTATTGTTTAAAGGTACCTCAACTGTTATTTTCTGTGAATAGGATAAAAAAAAACAGAATGTGAAGAACAAAAATATTTTTTTCCATCGATATTTTGCGTTTCATTGAAGTTATCTATAAACAACTAGGTAGTTTATAAAATATAGTTAAAAAATAGGATAGCTATTTCGAAAATTAAAAAATATCAGCTGAACCTTGTCCACCGAACTAGTGCACAAAGATCTTAGAATGGTTATGAAATAGTTTTTTCGTGTATGCTTTTACTAATTTGTTTCTTAAAAATTTTGTTTATACTTTTTGTGTGATAGTATTTTAGTGACAAAATATATATTAGATTTAAATTCATTGATTTACAGCTGTGCAGTGCATGGAGTAAAGCGCAGATAAATATGAATCTCCAAACAGAATACAATACCTTTTTCATTGCATAGTAAAATAGTTGAAGTATGTATAAGTATATGTTATAATTAATAAAGTTTTTGAATTTTTGTATTTAATTTGTCATTACAATTTTTGCATCTTATTATCAATGATTTTTCAAAAGTTGTTTCAATTTAACGTAAAAATAAATTCAATACACAAATTAATTAGGTTTGGTTATTGGAATTTACGTCACCCAGGATCTACATGAAAGCTATTGGTGACGGGCCTCGTAATTTTAACTAGCCACAAATGAACTAGCCACAAAAGAAAGTAAAAAGTCCTTGTGGACATTATAAGCACTTCCCTTCAAAACTTTTACTTTTGTTAAAACGGTGAAAAACACATTATAAATATTCTCTTATTTAACTTGTTTTTGTACACATCAACATAGTTAATTTTTTGAGCAAAAATAAAATGGATGCAAGATTTTATTTTACCATTGAAACACAAGCTGTTGTTGCTTATCCTAAATTTAACTATGTTCTTAGATAAACTAAAATTAAATTCACATTTTTTCAAATGGATACTGAAATCCGCAAGAACAATTTTAAACTTTTTCTTTGTATTGTTTGAAATAATACGATGCAACGGAACTCAACATTTCAAATCAGCAAATAATTTTTATTAAAAATTTTCTGGATTGTATTGGTATATGAATACTATAACTAAAACATTATCACAATCACCCTTATTACAAAATCATTCACAGGGATATTTGAGACCTCTGCTTCCTCAATTTCGGAACTTAAGCCTTTTTCCTGTGAGCTTCTTTCTACATGTGAGGGTGCTTACTCCATTGCCGAGATTTTTGTACTGGCAAAAATGGTCTGTACAGCAAAAGGCCCCAGTGCCGCAGGGATCACCCTCTTTTCCGCATGTTCTATAACAAGATATAATTATAGTCTTTATGATTACAACGCAAGCTTCGAAAACACTTTCTTCCCCTACCCCTTCGTGTGGTTTTCTATGAAACTGTGTGAGCGTTGCTCTTTTTTTTTAACTAGTATATTTTTTTGGTTTGGGCTAGGCAGAAAGCAATTGTGATTGGCCTCACATAAATGTATCAAACAAGGTTTAGAACTGCGACACTCACTCCGCTTCCTGGATAACCACACAAGGCGGTAGGGCAAGAAATAAATTTTGATAATTGCGTTGTAATCAGAAGAAATATTTGAAATTTGGACGAATGCACTCATGTACTAAAATTAATAAAGGGGAAAAAATAATTTTAGGAAGACAATCAGGTCTAATGGAAGTGCCCATGACAATAGATTCATATAAGACTAAGATAACATCACAAAATGAATATTCTGGACACAAATAATCAAATGATCTTATTAACTTTCAATATTTATTCTACTCCTACTAGGTTGCTGATATGAATATAAATTTAAGTTTTGTGCCAATAAAAAATAAACTATTCTCATGCAATATTTAAATTAATTCAAATTTATTCTAATACATACAGGAAGTAGCTAAAGTGTATTTACTAAGGTAATATTTATATTTCAGATTTTTCAACTGTGCGCGTTCACGTAGTTGTACAATTCAAGTCCCCTCCATAGTTGCCTTTAACCCTTTCAGTCCCAGTGATGCCATTTGGCATCATCACTTTCAATATTTTTTTCAAAATGTTTGTGTCCCGTTATGACATCCAAACACACATCATTCGATTCTTCACACATTGTTCTATCAGACAATATTTTACATTAATCTCAATAAAAGTCAGACCTACTATTTTTTTATTTAGAAAATAGTCAACAAGCGTTTCTCCTCATTTTTGATAAGTTCACTTCAGTTCCACATATTTAAAACACAATTTTAACTATTTCGGTTAATATAATTACTAATTTTTTTTAATAATATGGTCAGATACCTTAAAATCTATAACTCCAAGTGTTTTTAGGTAATATATATTTTTTTATTTTGTTGTTTTCCACAGTTAAAAATTTTTGGCATTGTTTCAAAAACCATATAAAAATTTAAAAGAATTTTTTTCTTCTTATGGAATTCGTATATTTGACCTAAAATAAGCTTATTTTGTGAATATCAGATGTTTCTGTAGTGTAGTAAATTTTTGGGACTGAAAGGGTTAAAAAAATTGTGAGCAATAGTATGAGCCTTGTCGGTTATACTCGTATTATAAATATTACTTGGTAGTTATTAGTTATTTATACATTATTTTCTCAATTTAAGTTTGGGTAGCGTTTTTTGCTTCCGGTGCCATCGATAAATTTCACTTGAAGAATATTTTGTTAAAGTATTTCAAAACCAAAAATAAAATTTGCCGATTATGTGATAAATTTAAAAGTTAATATTTTTAGTAAAATTATATTCTTTTTTGTGTAAATTATAAATTGTGACGCAAAATTTATGATTTAAAAAATAATAGTATTAAAATTTGAAGAGTACACGGGAAGAACCGCTTTATTTCTTTAGAGTCTTTCCGTAATTGTGTCTGCTTGGCGGATATTGGCGACTGGAAACCGGTTTTCCTTTGGTTCTTCATTTGCGGTACAAACGCGTGACTGGAATCCACTGTTCTTTGGCGTGAATCAGGGTCGCTGCGAAAGATAAACACAGTTAGTAACTGGTGTTTCTTTGCACCAGTTTAGGCGATTTCTTGCTATCATCCCCAAAGAGGCTATTAAGGAAAACCTTCAACGAAATCAAGCGGTTCTTCCCGTGTACTCTTCATTTATCTTACATTCTGGAAAAAAAGCAAATAGCTAAATGAAAATTGAAATCTTTAGGAAACTATGTAAATTTGAAATGTCACAACATTACTTACTGTTCCCGAGCGATTTCAATTTGTAATTCATTCGATTTGTCAACTGTAAAATATAACATTGTTATCAAAATACATTTTTATGCATATAAAAATAGAACCTAATAAATAATAATCCGATAAAATCATTTTTGTTCACAGATTATGACTAAATTTTTTATTAGAACAGCAGGAATAACTAACTTCCGCAAGCATTAACTAAAACAAATTCAACTTTCACAACTTTATTAACTAAAGAAAACTTATAACATTATAACGCGAAGATAGTTTTAAAAAAAACAATATTTTTAAGTTATTTAAAATATGCATATTATTGTTCAGGTATCTCAAATTGCTTAAAAAAATTATTTTTAGAAAATATTGTATTGATTGGCATTTGTTTAAGAGAATAAATTAGTTTAACCCTCTAATGCATGCTGTTGCCATATGGCAACAAGTAACATGATCCACTTTATTATACTAAAGAAGAGCTCCCTCTCGACAAATCTGTGTTTTCCCCCCATCTATTACATTCAATTTTGAAGTTTTAGTTTCTAATAACCCTCATAGATGACAGTAGTAAAAATGTATTCGAAATTAAAGAGGGAAGTTATTAACTGCTGTTAAATTACTTCTTTGGCAGTATTCAAAGCATAATAATATTAATACTAAATTACAAATAAATTGTTTTGAAAAAATAATTATAGTTCAAGTGGGTTATTTTACAATATATTTAGTACTTTTCTAGTCACTCTTATCAAAATTGCAATTTTGTAGTTGGGTTTTTGCCACATGGTAAGAATTTAAAAAATTGAAATTATTTAAATTCCAAATGCAGTTAATTTTGGTTCAGTATTTTTCATATAATGTATATGAGTATTAAAGATATAAATATATTTTTTTCGGGATGAAAAAAAGTTCTCTGCTTGAGAGCAACAAATTTCCCTCCCTTCAATATGCATGAAAAAAAATTACAATAGTTTCGTGAGTAGACACAACTTGGAAAGAAGATGATTGAATTATTGCCTCAATAGTTTACATTTCTTTTAAATATAAATAATAACAAACCTTAATAATAATGAAAAAAATTTGTACTTGTGCTCTCTACACAAATCAGTTAAATATGTAGCTAAGTTACAAACGATTACTAGTTAATACTAATATGTTAATAGCTTATTAATATTACGTGTCATCCATGGTACTGCTGCTTGCAGAACAACAGACAAATCTAACACTATAATCATCAACAAGAGAGCTTTTCCAGTTTGAGATTTCATTCTTTTTTCTTTAAGCTGAAATCCAATAAATTCAAAATTATTTTTTACAGCCTATTGAAATAATCCTAAAAAGTTATTCCTTTTCTAATATGAAATACTTATATTTTGAGCTTATACTAATACTTAATATTTGAGTTGAGCTTACATTGAACTTGATATAAGCGAAAATCTTTTATGAATTGTTTGCTTTTAATTAAAACTGCGCTGAACATTAATGTATAACGTGTCATAAAATTTTATATTTTTAAAAAAAAAAATTATCTTCTTATGTATGTAAATCTGAACAAGTTTTTAAAATTTAAACAAAAATTAAAGTGCATTATCATTTATTTAATAAACTGTCCTTCAAAAATTCACCTTAAAAAATAATCTGAAAAATATACTCATTTAATATTAGGTTCTTTGACATAGATTTAAAAAAAAATATATTGAACTTTGCATATTGTATTACAGATACATACGTGTTGTTAATACACTTCTAGATTAAGAACTTGGAAATTCAAATTTTCTTACCTGTAGTTAAATTAGCAAATGATATTCTGAATATGTCAACACTTTTAGAAAAGTCGATTAATTTATGTGGAGTTGTTTAAGACAAGATAATAGCATATTAAGGTACCTTTATGTTAAAAAAAAACATGCTATTTATTCTTACGTCGAAACACACCTGGTGCATTGCTTTTCCAAATTGCTTTTACTCTGCTTGCTTTTTATTCAATGTTTTTTGGCTATCATTTTTGAAAAACACAATTGAGTTTATTCTATTTACTTATTGTTTGATGTCTATTGCCTGTCGTTTAGAAAATATAATACAATAGGTCTTATGCATCTTAAAATGATGTTGAAAATCAATTTTTCGACATTTATATTGTTTTTTATTGGAAATCCTAATTATGATATTGGCAGTTCATCTTGGTTAATCTGTACAATTTTAAGATTTTTTTTTATCTTAAAATTCTGTAGCTATTGAAGTTACGAGTGAAAAATTTACTCTGCTATGTCATTGCGCCTTTTTTAACCTCTTTTTGCATTTTATTTTATGGTACATATGACTTATGACTTTCTTGGGAAAAAAAATGGACAACTAAACTAAAAAAGTGGAATATTAAATGAAAATAAGTACACTAACCAGTTTAAAGTTGTTATAAACTTTGGTATATTAGTTTTCAAATTGCGTTTGGAAGGCATTGGTTTTGCTGACTGCTTATATCTATCCCTGGATCTCAGGGCTTGGGTGAACTAGAACATAGCCTCCTTCATTAACATGCCGTCTAGCAATCGAGAAGTAACATAGATTCACAGTCTATTATGACTAGTCTCCGTTTCGTAAACGTAATCAAGAAACGCAAAAAAAAGTTGATTGTCTCTTTGAGAAATACTAGTTTTCTACTAATTTTGCTACGTTTTTAAATGCTAAATTTCAAAATTGTAACATTTTACCATTTTGAAAGGGAATAGCAACATACCCACTTTTCTTAAAAATAATAGTAATGTATTTTTATGTACTTTTTTCAACGGAATAGTCACGGCAACTTCGAGTAATCGTACTCCCCGTTGGACTGTGAGCTCCACATGTTAAAAAGGCATGTGTGTTCTGCGTTTCAGTGTATTCGGGAGAACCTGAGTCAAGTTTGTTCGTTGACAGGAGGGGCTTTCCGACACACACATCTTTGCAACGAGATGTACACTCTAAAAAATGAACGCTCAAAATCGACGAAATTTTAATTATTTTTGACGATTCCGTTACTGGCAAATGCTCCGAGTTTTCGTTTCCTCAAAGTGAGGAAATTTGAATCGTCATTTTTATGAGGATTTGAATGTCGTCTAATCTAAAGAAATATTTCGTCATTTTTGAGCATGTGAGTACAACAATGAGATCCTGTTTCCTCAAAATCAAGATGCAGAATCGTCAAATCACGATCGTTAAAGTGAGAATTCGCGTTTACTCAAAAGTCACGCGATAGTTTGACGAAACAATCCTCAAAATTAACGAAATGAGGCTTGAGGATTCATGAATCGTCAAAAATGAAAGCGTTATTTCTGAGAGTGTATGATGTGTTTAGAAGCTGAAACCTTCTCGATGGGAGGTTTGTCGTTCTGAACAACTCATCCTCTTTGAAGAGTTATATGTATAATTGTTGATATAAAGAGGTATATAGAGCTCGCCACGCCCCTCCGACGATTTGGGCATAAAACCCCCTGCAAACTTAGATTCCACAAAACCATCCAGACTAAAAACAAGGAGTGCGCAACACTACATGATTTTCATTCTTATACTACATTCTTTTGGCCATCTCTAGAATTTATGCCGTTGTAGACAAATAAAGACATACTCAAAATAAAAAAATATATAACAAATTTAGACTAATATTTTATTTTTCAAATCAAATTTTTTTTTCATGGTAATAAAATTGAATATTCAGATACAGATACATTCCAGAGTTGTACAAAAAAAATTATGCAATCATAGGTTATTTAGGAATTCATCACATCAATATCCTCCATTTTAGTTGCCAAAATATCCGGTTTAGCCTCCCCTAAACCGCAGTCCTCAGCGTGTTTAGTCCGGTTCCGAGAAATTTAGAAGGGGAAGTAGACGCATTTAGAAAAGCGTAAATAGCAAATATGGTCTGGGCAGCATGTTGGGACTTCTCGGTTGCAGGGAGCGCCCTCTTTTCCACATATAGTGATTGGTCTAGAGAAAGATATTGTACAAGTCAGTGGACGGGAAAGATTTCTTTGAGTACATACTTGTATGATACAGGGTGGCGCAAATAAAAGTGGCCTGACTTAGAAGTAGGGATGAGACAGGAAATGCTGACATGTGAAAAACCAAAGCAAAAACACGTTTGCCATGGGAAGTCATTGATCGCTTCAATATTAAGCCCAAAAAAAAGCTAGGCAAATTATTTGCCTGTAACTATGCCATTTTACCCTGCACACTGATCTGATCAAAGCAATTTTTACACAGCTTGCATTAAGGGGTCATAGGAGTCTTAAAAATGTGCAAAGAAGGTACTAAAAGGCATAGTTTGATCTTTCATGTAATTTTTTAACTACTCAATATATAAGTATAATTTTTTTATATGTAATTCTACCAGATTTATTTATTATAAAACAAATTTTAAAATTTATGAAACTTTAGCCAAAACTTAAATAAATTATATTAAACATAAAGCTATTTGAACACATTGGGATTAGGCTTGCGCGGCAAATTTTGAGGTCAAAATTGAAAAAAATGACCAAGAAAATGACTTTATATTGTACAAATATGTACAAACTAGGACTTATACCTAAATTCTCAGCTCAATTTTAATTAGAAATTATTTTAAGAACTTATTTCCAAAAAAATTAATAAAATTTTTTAAATTTTGATTTAAACTTTTTTTAAAAAACCAATCAAACTATACTTTGTAGTACATTCGTTGCACATTTTTAAGACTCCTATGACCCCTTAAGATCCGAACTCGTCAATAGTGCATCCGTCCGTCCATCAAACAAACCAAAGTTGAAAACGGGTTCACCAAGTGAAGCCATTGAAATCTTGAATATAGTTTATGAATTCGACTTAGATGCAGCTTTCTCGCCAAACTTTTCTCTTCATTCGTATTTCTATGCCGGGGCCACTTTTATGTGCGCCACCCTGTAATAAAAATATTAAATTAATATTAAGTTACAATAATTCGATAAATTGTGGTATTCGGCCACTTCACTTCTAGGCGATTCAACACGATTTTCTAGTTTTAGAGCTTGATTCCAGACCGACAAGTTATACTCTTTAAACTGGTTAGCAAGGCCTGATATATGTGTGAACCGGTGATATTTTTCTATGTTTTATCCTTTTAAATATATATTCTTTACTTTTATTTATTTTGAAGTGGGCACAAGTGGAACTGTCCAATTGTCCATTTAACCTGTAATTCTGTTCCTCTCTCAGTTCCTTATGAAAGGTTTTAGACGCATTTTGAATAGGAGAAAACCTTCTTTTTAAAAAAATCGATTATCCAGGAATCGGCTCGTTACTTGACAGTGGTTCTAAAATACGACGCCCATCGCCCATAGCCGTCGTGTAGCTATAGTGCGACGATTATTCAAACCTAACCTAACCTTAAATATCGATTACTGTAACGAGACAAGCTTTCACCATTAAGGTGGGCCGAAAAAAACTTTTTATTTTATTTTGGAATAAATAAATAAATAAATAAATAAATAAATAAATAAATAAATAAATAAATAAATAAATAAATAAATAAATAAATAAATAAATAAATAAATAAATAAATAAATAAATAAATAAATAAATAAATAAATAAATAAATAAATAAATAAATAAATAAATAAATAAATAAATAAATAAATAAATAAATAAATAAATAAATAAATAAATAAATAAATAAATAAATAAATAAATAAATATTATAGATGTCACACATCTTCTGAAAGGAATTCATTTGCTTCGTGGAAGACATTCATCCAGATATATTTTGTATTAACCCTTTCAGTCCCAGTGATGCCATTTGGCATCATCACTTTCAATATTTTTTTCTAAATGTTTATGTCCCGCTATGACATCCAAACACACATCATTCGATTCTTCACACTTTGTTCTATCAGACACAATTTTACTTTAATCTCAATAGAAGTCAGAACTACTATTTTTTTATTTAGAAAATAGTCAACAAGCGTTTCTCCTGATTTTTTATAAGTTCACTTCAGTTCCACATATTTAAAACACAATTTAAACTATTTTGGTTAAAATAATTACTAATTTTTTTAATAATATGGTCAGATACCTTAAAATATTTAACTCGAAGTATTTTTAGGTAATATATATTTTTTTATTTTGTTGTTTTCCACAGTTAAAGAATTTTGGCATTGTTTCAAAAACCATATAAAAAATTTTAATGGATTTCTTTCCTTATGGAATTCGTATATTTGACCTAAAATAAGCTTATTTTGTGAATATCAGATGTTTCTGTAGTGTAGTAAATTTTTGGGACAGAAAGGGTTAAATCTCTAAAACTAATACTTACACGTCTGTGATTCTTCGAGCGATCTCATCTTGGGATTCTTTTGATGTTTCAACTAAATAAAAATAAAGATCAAAATTATTTTTTAAAATTAGAATTGAAAGTAAGATTTTTTTAAGTTCTCATATTTCTATCATTTTCGAGCATCAACATTCATTTAAAGTATTTTTGGGCTGAGTTGGAATTAAAACTTTTTCCAAATGCATGAACTTATGTTATTTTTCTCGATTTCTTATTATTATCCTCCTCTTTATTATTCCTTCTCATTGAGATTAGCTAAGTGACTTTTCTTAAACTAAAAATATGTTTTTGAAGTTTCAACAATACTTTTTTTATATCATGGTTTGAAATAGCTGGTGTGCCTCCGAGTATTCCCTATTGCCAAATTAACAAATGGACTTTTAGCTGGAATTTCCCTCCCAAGTCGTCAATAGCCATTGTACTTAATAAAAATTAGTTCGGTCCATTAATTTGTTTTACAGAAAGTCCTGAGTACCGCCAGTTTAAGTGCAAATGAACCCAAGTGACCTCAGGTCTCCAAACCAAAGTGCCCCAATGAGTAAAAAAATATTATAATATTATCTAAGCCACATTTCTCCGGGTGTATAGAATATGTTTACAAATGGTTTTTCATTTGATAAATGTAGCTAACTTAAATGTCTATATAATCCAATATTTTAAAACTAGTTCGAATACATTTTTTTATTTTCTATAAAAAATTTTACACTAAATATGCGAATCAATCTCAATAAGTTGGTTTATAGAGACATGTAAGTCAGCTGCATTTATCATATAAAAAACTACTACTAAAAATATTCAATACATCCTAGAAATGTGGCTTAGAAAATAATTTTTCCCTATTGGATTAACACAGAAGTACTTTAATTTGGAGACTCGCGGTCGATAAGGCTCCGTCGCCCTTAACTTTGACTACTCTGTATATATTTTTGGTTCTATCTGTTTATCACTAGCTAAAAAGCAAATTAAGGCCATGACAGTTAATTTACTTTGTAGAGTAAAGTCTAACACTGCAAAAACGAATAACAAAACGGCTACGACTCGAATGTGAGATTCCATATCTATTTTCCCTTTTGGCTGAAATGTAGTCGTTACAATTGCGGACTAAACCAACGTATGTTTCTAAGTAACTTTAAATGAGGTTCTATAAGAAGAGCTTATATTATATTTTTCGTCCACAAAAAGAAACACATTTTGCAGAATATGTCAATTCACCTACACTCTAAAAAAATATCTGTAAGGTTACTAAGAATTATCTAGGAAACTCAGCTTCCATAAGTTTTTTTTAGTAATGTTACATAAGAAATATGTGTATATATTACTAATTAAAGCTTAGTAAGTTATGCTAAGAAAACTGTAGTAGATTTGCAAGGGATTTTCTTGTATGTTTACAAAGAGACTGGTAGTAAACTGGTTACAAAAGTTTAAAACCAGAGGGCACCACTATTTTTTCTGTTAGTCAGGTTTTATATCGAATTTCCAGAGAAGGAGTAAGGACCGAACCCAAGATCCTCGGTATCCGCATGTCTCGCAATGTAGAACTGCGCGTTAGCCCTCGCTGCTATCGGGGACTTGCATTTTGATTGCGTGTAAATAAAGAGATTAAAATCTTGATCGTTAAAGGAGTTTTATGTTATTGATTAAGAAATTTTAAGATTCATTTTTTTTTGGGGGGGATGTGAAGTTTTCGAAATAATTTAACGTAATTTTTGTATACTAAAATAAAAAAACCCACGTTTTTAGGTTTTTTATTGTTGCGATATCGATTCGTCATAATCTCTAGAAAAGATAGCCAGGGGGCGCTATAAGCGTTACATCAATTTACTTAGAATTGCTTAGTATTACTACAGTAGTTTCTTTAGGTTACAGATGATTTTCTAGTAAATGGTGAAAATCTGTAAAGTTACTAAGTAATCGTTAGTAAATTCAAGCCAGATTTTTTACAGTGTATGCAATCGCATAATATAATACTACATTGTTTTATGACAAGATAATGACGTATTGAATTTATTTATATATTTTTACTTGTAACATGCTACTTTAAAACCATTCTTGCTTCGAAGCACACCTGTCATTTGCTGAAAAAATAAAATTCTTCGAAGATTTCGATTACGTGTTTTCTTACATAAGGGTAAATACTCTGAAAACGAACTATTTGACGCGAAAAATCACGAAAATATATATACAGTAAACTCCCGATTATCCGCGGGCCACGATCCTCCCTTTTTCCCCTGCAAAATAATAATTTAACAAAACGCAGAGAAATTAAATTTATCTGAACAAAACTTGGTAGAATGCATCCCAAGATCAACAAATTCCATTCAAGAACAAAGAATTCCTTTCCAGAACGACGAATACAATTAAAGAAGGAAGAATACATTATAACAACGAATGCACTAAAAATAAGAATTCTTAGAGGAAACCTGGTGTGTGCCAAAATGTGTTCGGCCAGGTGCACATAAAGGGCTATTTTTCATAGAGTCTCTTGTAAAATAAACTGTCCACGGCTTTAATTGAACTGCTTTGCGTGATTTGTGTGGATTGCTCTTATAATACTATTTTTACTCTACTTTACTCTTATAAAACCCAGAAGCAATTTTGTGGATATTTTCTTTATTGCATACGATTACATACGGATTACATATGACAGTGAAACAATAAAATAGGTCCAGATCATACAATTAATTTTATCATTAAAATGTTACTTTAGAAATTTGGCTTTCCAAGGAAATGACTACCTTGTCACTGATATGATGAATTAGGCAGCTCCGGTTGCGCAATCGTTAGGATGCTAGCCTTTGGAGCTGCTAGGATCGGGCTCGAATCCCGGTCAGGCATGGATGTTTTTGACCGTCAATAAATTTTCTTATTTGTCTATGTGTTTGTGTTGTCCTTTCTTTGTGTGTCTCTTGTGCTTGTAAAAACTCTTTCTGTGTCTGTCCCACTTGACGAAAACTTATAAGCGGTTCTCTGAACAAGCACACAAGCTGGAATATATATGTTCCTAATATACCATACCATACCTTGATGTATTATAGGCTTTCAAGTACATTGAACATATTCATAATTAAGAAAGATATATGAAGAGTACAGGGGAAGAACCGCTTGATTTATTAGGTCGTTGATTGTCGTTCCGTAATTGTGTCTGCTTAGCGGAGATTGGAGGCAGGAAACCGGTTTTTCTCTTTCTTCTTCGCTTGGTCCAAGCGTCGGAATCGTGCACCGGGTGAATCTCGGTAGGTAGAAAAGTCGTGGCTTAGGACTTAGTCAATAAAAACTGTAACTGAAAACTGACAAATATGGATAATTGTGCAAACCTTGTAAAACATAGTATAGACCAGAAACATTCACACAAGACATCATAATAACATCCATGGACAACTGATCATGCCTGTAGACATACAGAGTCCACAGACGTGATGTCCACAGACGCTACAAATTGCATGTTTCCTTCTTAAAACATGAGTTTAAAGTACTTTGCTTTTAAAAGCCTATAATACTTTTAAAACTGGCAGGGACAAGAATGGTTCTTTTTTAGAGTATTCACCCATAAGTGGTACACTCTTAAAACAAACGAGCGGTTTTAACTCAGTCTGAAAAAATTTTCACTTCTCCAGTGTCGAAAATGCCCTTCCCCTATTGGAGGGGATCCGTTGGTTGTTAAACCTGCGACAGGACCACTCCAAACGAGTGATTTTCACTCAGTCCGAGTTAATATTAACTAATTTCCAGTGTCGAAAATGCACTTCTCCTACAGAAGTGGATTTCACTCCTTTGTTTTAAGAGTGTTTATTAATCTTTAAATAAGTAATACAAATTTTATTCAAATGAATTCTGCATATTTAATAAAAAAACGTTAAATGCTGTCTTAGAAGAGCTAAGTGCTAAAATTGTGTAGTTTCAATCTAAGTTATACATAAAAGGGTAATTAAATTTAATAAAGTTAGCTCTTCCTTGTGCATTCGACTTTTTAGTCCTGACTTTTTATAATCAAGTGAATCTCTATTATAAGTGTATGTGTGTGTTTAAGTTATTTAAATAGCGAGTTTCATAATTTTAAGTGTTTTTTTATGTTGCGTATTTCTTAAAAGAATGCACAATTAATATACCTTTACAAATAAAAACAAACTCCCACAAATTAAAAACAAATATGAAGTTTTGACTTAAACTTTATTCTTCAAAGCAAATAAATTTTAATTGTAATAAAATTCAAACATAGATACATTCCAGAGTTGTACAAAACAGAGAAAACAATTATACATTGAATATTAAGGAATTCATCGCATCAATATCTTCCTTTTTAGTTGCCAGAATGCCATCCTTTTGGATATATGGAGCAAATATCAGGTTTAGAAGCCCCTAGATCACAACCTGCACCTCAGCGTGGTTAGTCCGATTCTGGGTCTGAGAAAGTGGGAGAGCATTTCAAAGAGTTGCAAGAGAGGTCGTGGCAGCATTCGGCTCTACTTTGACAGGGAGCGCCCTCTTTTCCACACTTCAAAGGACTAGAGCAAGATATTTATGTCAGTGGATAGGAAAGAATCCTTATGGCTACATACTTGTATGATAATAACACATATTATATTGATATTGAAGGGTCAACAGTTGAGCAATTTGGCCATTTCACTTTTTACATCCTTAAAAGCTCTGTTATCCAATTAAATCGTTAAATTATAATGTTTAAACAGAAAAATAACGAAGTTATTAGATACAAAGTAAGTAAAAATGGTATATAGCTTAACATTTACATTGCAGTGCATCGTAGATAACATTACACTATGAATAACACGATTGATCGTCACTTAAAGAAGAAAGGTAAACTATAATTTTAATATTGGAAAATTAACTTATTTTTAGAAGCAAGATTTAGTTACAAATATCTTCATAAACAGCAAACGATTATATTTTAAAAGGAAAACAATTAGGGGAAGGTGTTGTACCTCTGACCATATTGTTCTTTTGACCACCTACGCTGTAGTGAATTTAGCCATATTTTATTTTAAAAAAATAGTCTTATTAGTTTATAGTCCTTCCACTGGAGGGCTTCTGTAGCCTAATGTGGATTATTCAAGCCCAAGAGGATTCGTGTGAAATATAACAATCCATTTCCGCCCTAAAATGTAAGTATTTTTTTAATAGGGTTTTGCCTAATAAAATTTTTGGTGTTATGTTTTTACTGATATAAATCATTTGACATAATAGCTATACACTTTAGAAAATATTGTGAAGCTTATGAAATTTTTTATTCTAACCTTTAAACCGTAGCATACTTTTTAATTTGAATTATCATGGTGTTGTACCTCTGACAACGTATGTAAAACATGTTTTAAACTTTAAAAAGGAATTAGAATGTTTTTGAGAACAAACTTTTTCATCCTTCAGGTAAAAGCATTATTTTTATGTACCCCTAATATTCGGTATAAAATGACCGAAATCGAAACCATATGATCATCAATGTATGTGTATTAGCTTATTAAAGGAAAAGTGTTAAAATAAGAGTTTGTTCCGTGAAATAATTCTCCAGTTATCTAGTTTTGAATTCCTTAACCCTTTCAGAGTTACAAAAAGTTACTACACTACAGAAACATCTTATATTCACAAAATAAGCTTATTTTAGGTCAAAAATAAGAGTTCCATAAGAAAAAAAAATAATTTTAGTTTTTTATATGGTTTTTGCAAAAATGTCAAACTTTTTTTATCTGTGGGAACCAACAAAATACAAATATATACATTATCTAAAAACATTTCGAGTTATATATCTTAAGGTATCTGATCATATTATTAAAAAAATAGTAATTATTTTAACCGAAACAGTTTAAATTGAGTTTTAAGCATGTGGAACTGAAGTGAACTTTTCAAAAATCAGGTGAAACGCTTGTTAGCTATTTTCTAAATAAAAGAAATAGTAGTTCTGACTTCTATTGATATTAATGTAAAATATCGTCCAATAGAACAAAGTCTGGAGAATCGAATGATGTGTGTTCGGATGTCATAACGGGAAATAAACATTTGAAAAAAATATTGAAAGGGACGATTCCAAATGGCATCACTGGGACTGAAAGGGTTAATCTATTACTTACGCGATCAATATAGCTCGAGCCATTTCATCCTGGGATTCTATTGATGATTCAACTAAATAAAAAAACAAAGGTTAGAAATGAAAGTAAGATTTTTACATCCTCGTATTTTTGTCAATTTAGAGTATCAAACATTCGTATTAAGTAGTCTTGATTGTAAATTTAGAATTAAAAACTTTTTCCAAATATGAATCTTCTCTACTTCTCATGAACTTGTGTTATGTTTCTCTATTTCTTATCACTGTTATGTTGAGGTTAGCTAAGTAACTTTTTTCAACTAAAAATTTGTGTTTTTGAAGTTTCAAATGTGCCTTGGCAATACCATGGGGTAAAATATTATCTAAGCCACATTTCTACGGTTGAATTGAATATTTTTGAAAATGCGTGTTTTTTTTATTTGATAAATGTATGAGACTGACAGGTCTCTATAATCCTACTTTTTGAAATTAGTTGTAATATATTTTTAAAATTTTAAATAAATAATTTTACACGAAATATTTGATTTTAAAGAAGTGGTTTTATAGAGACTTGTAAGTCGGACAGTTATTTATCAGATTTTTAAAAAAAAGTTTTCAAAAATATTCAATGCACGCGCAACGTTACTTAGAAAATTATTTTTATTAAATACAGGGTGGTTATAAAATAACGCTCCCTATTCGGAGTGGTCTGTAGCTTGAATGAATAATCCAAATGCAAAAAAAATTTGAGACACTTACTAATCAAGAAGGGGGAAAAAAAGAATGGAATCATAAAAAACGAACTCGTTTCTTGACCAGGGTTCTAAATTACGAGGCGTAATTGGATGTGTTGGCCGTAATTAGCCATAATTGGCTACTACTCGTAATTATAACCTTGGTGAAGAGACGAGTTTCTGTGTTATAATTAATTTCTTTTTCGTAATAAGGAACTCGTCTCTTGATCAGGGTTCTAAATTACGAGGCGTAATTAGCTGTGTTGGCAGTAATTGGCCATAATTGACGACGCCTCGTAATTTAGATTCTGGTCAAAAGACGAGTTTGTTTTTAATGATTATTCTTTTTTATGATTATTCTTCAGGATTCAGTCTTTTTTATGATTCCATTCTTTTCCCCCCTTCTTGATTAGTAAGTGTCTCAATGTTTGATGCATTTGGATTATTCATTCAAGCTACAGACCACTCCGAATAGGGAGACTTATTTTATAACCACCCTGTAGAATAACACAGATGAACTTAAGTTTGGAGACTAGTGGTCGATCGGGCTCATTTGACCTTAATTATGACAACTAGGTATATTTTTTTAGTTTTTTCTATTTATATCACTAGTTACTAAACATTACGATGACAGTGAGCTTACCTTGTAGAACATCAGCAAAGTCTATCACTACAACAATCAATAAGAAAACGGCGATCCGAATGTGAGATTCCATATCTATCTTCTCTTTAAGCTGAAATGTAGTTGTTTCAATTACGAACTAAACCATCTTTCAATTTAAATTATAGTGTATAAGAAACTAATTTAAATTTATACAACTGACTATATGAGGGAGACTCAGAAGACAAGATCTCATTTTAGTTTTCAACTGTGTTTATCATATTAAAAACCGTTTGTAAAAATATACAAAACAGCCGAAGTAATTTAATTTGGCTAATTTAGCATTACCATATACTTGAAAACTTAATAAATAAAACAAAAACTTCTAAAAATAATATGAAATAATCTATAACTTATTAAAAACTTCGAAATAAATTATTTTTAAATCATTAATTACCAAACAATGGAACTTATGTTAAATAATATTAATACTCTAATATGAAGTTCGAACATCCAAAAATCTTATAAATTATTAAAAAAAAACATTTTACACACGTGGCGAGTATTAGGTAATAACTTGACAAAATTGGCAACATATTGGGATAAGAAAATGCACCCTTATGCAGCCAAAGACATGCACCCTAATATGCAGCTCCAGTGCGATGGATTGAACAACTATCATAGTTATAATTCATAGTTATGATCTTGTTTTAACACTTTGTCAAAGAAAACAAAACAGCCAATGAAATCGCAGTTCATCAGACATCAGAAGAAATATTCCCATAGCTTAAATATGAATCAATGCATTTATTAGTTAACGACTCATACATACAGTTGAAGGGCCCGGACGGCCTAGTGGTTTGGATCGTAGACCATTATGCTAGCAGTTTGCGTGCTGTAACGGATGCTGGTTCAATTCCCGCCTATTCCTTGGTGTACCTTCTCTCTCTGTGTCAGTAAAATTTCTTGGTGCGTCTGTCTTACTTGACGAATATTTATAGACGGGTCTCTGATAAAACGCACAAATCGGAATATATATGTACCAACCAACCAATAATGCAGTCAACAAAACCATAAAAAAAAATCATCAACTAAACTCTCAACAAAATCCTGTTTTAAGAAACTGGACGGAATAGCGTCACTTCAAACATGTCAATTACTTTTTTTTAAATATGAATTTGGTTTCTAAGAGGATAAAAGAATAAAGCATTTTTAATTTAAATTACTTTCTGTGTTTATTTTAATTTTTTCAGCTGAATGCGGCAACACGAAAGAAGAAAGTCATCATATTTGAGTGAAAGTAATGTAGTTTTTTCAGAAAAGACGAATTTTTTCTAAAAATAGAAATATTTTTTGCTCTGAAAGTAAAAAAAAAAAATGTAATACAAGTATGAACTGCATGTTTATGCCAAATTACGAGTCAAACAGATTTCTAGTTTATGAGTTTATAAGGAACAAACACATACACAAACTTCATTTTTATTATTATAGATTAGAAGAGCATGAATTATATCTTACCTCCACAGAAAAGCAGATTTTTCAGAATATGTCAGATTCACCTTAGTAATCGTTTAATATAATACATTGGTTTATGACAAGATAATAACATATTGAATTTGTTTATATGTTTTTACGTTTAACATGTTACTGTAGAACCATTCTTACGTCTAAGCACATCTGCCATTTATTGCGAAAACAATTCTGCGAAGATTAAAATTGTGTCTCTTCTTACCGTATTCATTTTTTTAAAGAAGTAAACCATATTTTTATATTTTATACAAATGAGTTCACATATTTTTGAATGCATCTAAAAACATCTTGTAAGAATTTCACACAACTATATTAAACATTTTATTAAAAAAATATTTCTCAGAAAAGTCATTGTTTGTAACACAAAACTTTTATGTAATTTTTTTTTAAATAAGTGATAAATTGTAATTAAATTGGAAATAAGTGATAAATTATAATTAAATAGGAAATAAGTGATAAATTATAATTACATTGGGAATAATTGACACGAGTCAATATTAGAGTAAAGTTTCTGAAGACATTCCAATTTATTTTATTTTGAGAATAACAACATTTTTATTTATAAATCCCTTTACAATACCATATACATAAATTTAAACATAAGTTTCTACATATTACTTTCTGACAGTAAGTGAGGAATAATTCATAGCACTGTTAAGCCTTTCGTTTTACATACATAACTTGGGTAACGCCAATCTGCGTACAATACACCGCACTGGTATGGTTCACAACAGCGAAGTTGGCGGCTACACGGTTTACCTTTTGCACTGCATTGCCTAGAAGAACATAGTAATAATTTAATACAAATTTTAATTTTTTTTGTAGGAAAACATTCTAAATTTTAGGCAATTTAAATTTTTGCATAAAAAATAATTGCATTTCCAAAGTTTTAAATTCTTTTTGTATACTGTATCTCTAAGTCAAATCAGTGCCGCCAAATATTTCCTTTCGGAAAATGTAAAAATTAAAAAAAAATATGGGATTCTCTCTCATGTCGTCAATTGCTATCTATCTACCAAATATAGTGTAACTTCGCCTATTAATTCATCCTACGGAAAGTTCAGAGTACAGTTGATTGAACTATAGACTGTAGTTATTCTTTTAGTAAAAATCATAATTTATTGATGCCAATTTATTTGTTTACTAACGCCAGTATTCTCATTACTAGAGGAATGCTAATATTTACAATTTGGGAGAAACTTCAATTAGTTGTTTATTTCAAACCTTGGAGATATTTATTCTACTGTGGTTAATATATCTGGTAATTATAAAAGTAAGTTAATTCAATATTTATCAAAATAGAAAAAAAAACACCTTCGATAATTACATAATATGAAAGAGTATTGGGATAGGGTAGAAAATACCAATTGAAAATTATGTGTTATAATTACCCCTTTTGGAGGGTGCCGACTCTGAAAATATAGATTTTCATTTTGGTCCGCCTGTCATTATGCCTGTCTGAAACAACTCGACAGCTTGAACTAATGAAGCTATAGTCTTCCAATTTGGTACACGAGTTCCACATTAGGACGATTAATTATTAAAAAGTTTACATTGAACGTTATAATAAGTTTTTCGAGAAATACAAAAAAAAATCTTTTAAAGAATTCTAGAGTATCAATTAATTATTATTGAGTCCTACATGAAAGTTTTGAGGTGCTTCACACCCCAAGTTTTATTAATAATATTAAAAAAAACTGCTTACTGAGACCTGGCAATTTCATTTTTATTCGGAAGTGAATTTCTATCTGTAAATATAAGATCTTGATTAAAATTAATTAGATAATTATTAGTTATTCAGCTTTATGGTGTTTCAAAATACTTCTTATCATCTTTAATATCGTCATATAAACATTAATTAATATTATTTTACCAGAAATGACACAATTTTTTATAATTAAAGCAAAATTTAAAGTTCAATAATTTACAACAAAATAATTCTTTCTCTTTTTAGTAATGCCATGAAAGGTTTTTTATATCCTAAAATTGAATCGTTATATAAGTTTTAATTTATAACTATGTCTTAAGTGATCTGATTACTTCAACATATCACCACACCATACAATTATAAATAATGAAAATAAAAGTACAAATTTTCCATGCTGAGTTTGTTCCAATGGTGACTGATATATGTAGTACCAATAACAACAGCACAACTGTAAATCCTACTTTTAATGTCATATTTTTAGGTAAGAATAATAGTTAGCTTAGTTTAGAACTTTTTTAAAGACGAATGAGATTGTATAGAGAATATATCCTAGCTATACTTAACTTTTTTGACATTGATATTTACGCAACCACATTTAAAAAACAAACTAATATCGATTGTGCACGACATGCCATCAATGCGTCTATTGTCAAAACATATTAAAAATAAACATCTGTAGACCATCTGTTGTCATTTAAAATTTTCTACTCCTGAATCATTTATGGATATATGTTTTATTAATATAAATTTTACCCCCTTAACGCCCAGCATACATTTTTTATGAAAAACAAGGGGTGTTTACCACCACACGACTTTCAAATACCATTAAATTATTCTATACGATTAAATGTAATTATGTACAATGTAAAGCAATTCAAATCGCTGTTTATCTTAAAAGTTAACTCATTTCCTTAAAATCCTCACGATTCCTAAAAATCCTCATTTTGACGTCCGACAGGTTCGTTCACCAAACTTGAAGTCTTCAGAAATATTTTTAAAACCAAAATAATCTAGAAGGCAGCTACAAATTTTTTTGATAACCTTATGGCGTTCGACTGGTATACATAAAAACTCGTGTACCAAATTTGAAGTCTGTAACTACTTTCAATGTTCTGTTACGTTTTTTCTTAAAACTATGAAAACTATTCTTTGCCCATGCGCAATTTTTTCAAAAACTTTATTGTGACTTCCAACGGATGATAAATATTACTTGTTCCATCAGTGTAATTTAAAAAAAATGTGAATTTTCGAAATTATACAATTGTAACTTATAGTGTTATGAAAATAAGAAAGCAAAAAAAAGCAAATATCAGCTGAGATTACTAAAAAAAAATTAGAATATAATATTCCCCAAATAAAACTTCTTTAGATTTTGCTAAACATGATACAGAATGAGAGTCGATAATAAGAGAATTTTTATAGCTATTTCTACGAACCAGAAACTCAAAACGAAGAAGTTATGGGTGCTGGAATGTAATTAAAATAAGTTTAAGATAAAGCACATAAAAATCTATAATAATAAAAATGAAGTTTTGTGTGTGTGTATGTGTGTGTGTATGTATGTCTCTCCGAAATTCACAAGCTAGACATTTGTTTGACTCGTAACTTGGTAGAAATACGTAGTTCATACTTGAGTTGCAAAATAAGAACTTTCAGAGCTCAAAATGTTCTATTTTTAGAGAAAATTCGAATTTTCTGAAAAAAATACACCACTTTGGCTCAAATCCGATGAAAATTTTTCTTTCGAGTTGCCATTCAGCAGAAGAAATTAAAATAAACTTTTCGAAAATAGTTAAAATATAAAAAAGAAAATACTTTATTCTTAAAAACTTACAAATATTTTCATATGAAAGATTTAGTTTACTATCATTTTAAGTAGTAAACTTTCATTTTATATTATTCTTTAATTTATATCAAGGCAACTTTTAATTTTTAACTTGATATTTTAATCTATAATAATAAAAATGAAGTTTAAAATGTTTATTTTTGTGTTGCCATTACTTTCAGAAACTAAAATCATCATTTGAAAATAATTGATATGTTTCAAGTGACGTATTTCTTACCAGTTTTCATACGAGAATATATTGCGGGTTTAGTTGATGATTTCTTCATTGATGGTTTTGTTGATTGCAAATATGCAGCAATAAATGTATAGCTAAGCAATTACGGAAATGCGATGGTTAATAATGAAATTGCACTAGAGCTGCGTATAAGCGTTTTATGTCTTTATTGTTTCGCCAAATATGTTACCAATCTCGCCAAATTATTAATTAAAACTCGCCAAATGGGCAAAATGTTTGTTAAGCTATTACTGAACTATGATGGTAAATAAAGGCCATCGCATTACTGCTGCATATTAGTATTTTATGTCTTTATTTTTTCGCCAAATACGTTGCCAATCTCGCCAAATGGGCACAATGTTTGTTAAGCTATTACTGAACTATGATGGTTAATAAAGGCCATCGCACTACAGCTGCATATCAGGGTTTTGTTCTTTATTTTTTTTGGCCATATATGTTGCCAATCTCGCCAAATTATGTATTAAAATTCGCCCAATGGCCAAAATGTTTTTTAAAACTAATTTATAAGCTGGTTGGTTGTGCTAAGGTCATTGTGTTGGAGCTGTATAATGGTGTGTTTGTAGCTTTATCTATTTTCTCGCCAAATTATTTCCCAAAACGCGCCAAAAGAGTTAAAAGGTTTTATTTATTTATGGTTTTTTTTTTTTTTTTTTGGTTTTGGTTTGAATTAACGTCGCTCTAGAGCTGCACGAGGGCTACTGGCGAAGGGCGTCGTATTTTAGAACCACAGTCAGGTGACGATATTTATTTTTGAGGGAATTGTGATGCCATTTATGAGTGCATTTTACACCGTATTTTTGATTTTGGAATTTTAAAACAATGAAACGGGATTTCATACTCGAAAACGAGCGGGAAGAATAACTTAAGTTTATGATTTTATTCCTTTCCTTGCGGAAGCGCCCCAAAACGCCCGAACAACTAAGGATTCGATAATGTTATTCCTTTCAAATACTACGAGGAAGCAAATATCCTTCGTAGCGAAAGGGTTAAAACAGGTTATATAGTACACATACTTGGATCGATTTGAATTTTTTTTTAATCCGTGCGAAGTACGGGTATAAATTTGCTAGTTCGAAATAAAAATTAACTTTATGAATATCTTAACCCTCTGAGGGATACAGACGGATAAACCCGACGAAATTTTTCCTCCGAAAAGGATAGACACGGAAAAACCCGTGCGCCTTTTCTCCCTCCAAAAGGATACTGACGGGAAAGGCCGAGCACGTTTGGCCACTTCGAAAAGGTCGGTTACGGCTTTACCCGAACTTCCATCCCCCTTTCTTGACTTCATGGCTCATTAGGCACAGCGGGTGATAAGGACTGCGCGGTGACATTCGCCTAAAGTATAGAATGAAGGTAGCAATTATCACCTGGAAAATGCTTTGGGGATTGTGCGATAGGGAATCTTGAAGGCAGATGTTAACTATTTTTGTGTTGGGCTTTTCTGATTTTTTTGTAGACTGTCAGTGATATTTCTTTCTTTCTATAGTTCATGGATTTTATTTCTTTGTTTCCGCGGCATTAAAAATAGAAAGTTAAAATGAGCAGTTTTTTAACTGGAAAAGAAGAGTTATAAATCTGAATCCTTTTCTGTAAAAGGATTGTTCAAAACTTTTAACATTAATTTTTTAATTTCTTTAAAGTAGACCTGTGTTTTTTAACGATATAAATATATTATTTATTTAATTTACTAAAAAGGATACAGCTATGATAATGATAAACAAAGCACATAATAAAAAGATTAAATATAAATTTATGAAGTTTAATTTGAATACATTTCAAGATCAAAATCAACTTTAGGTATCAGCTGCATTAATAATTATTTGAAACAAACTGTATTTTTTTTTCTATTTTACTTCAGAAGGTTTTCATATAAAATTTCCTTTTGTTATTATAATCGAATTCAAATGTAAAAAAAAGCGCTATACCAAAACCTTAAATTAAAAATGAAAAACTGATTCAAACAATCGGTCTGACGGACATCATTTAAAGATTTTTATTATTAAGTAATATGAAAAAAATATTATTGCATTCATCAAACTAAAGCATATGTATAAAGCTATTAAAGGACATTTTTGCATTAAAATACAATTTACATAGATCGTATTAGAATTGTTTTACAACTCCATGTGCAAGTTCTTGAAGTTCATTGTCTTGAAAAAAAAAGTTTCTCTAAAAGTTTATTTTCAAATCTGCATTATGGTAAAGTTTTTACACTGATGGGATCGCAATTAGAAACATGGCACTGTGTGTCAAGCCTCTTCAACATAGAATGTCACGAGTGTTTTTTTTTTTTTTTGTATTTTATTTATTCTTCGAAATTTTAATCCCAAAAATTAATGTATGATTTGCTACAAATATCACATGTATGCGAAGAGAGATATTATGTTATTTTGCGTAGCCAGCCTGCAATAAAGTGCAAATAATAAACAGATAAAAAAAACTGTACTTTCTTTCTGTACTTACTAAGCTTTCTGTACACATGCTTCTGTCACAGAAAATACACATGAACAAATTTCCGTAACAAATTATTTGAACCTCTCTTATTTAAATGGTTGTTTGACATTTAACTTCTTTATTACAACACTAAATGATTCAGCACTTACTATATAAAAGTTCCAGATACTCGAAAAACTATATGTTGCATTTTGCAGGACCTTTTTAGACATTTTTTTTTCTATCAGTAAAAAAAGCCCAATTTAAAATATAACCTTGTAAAATAGGATTTAAGTACTTTAAGAACCTATATCTTTGAAAGAAATTTAATTTACATATTAAAAATATATTTGTTATAAAAGTTTGTTATGCAGTATTATAAACCATAGTGCATTTGTTCTAAATTCCACTAGTAACAGAAACATAAAGAAACAAGAGTATTTATTGTATTTAAGGGTTAGAAATTAGCTATATATTATTGTACTGACAAAATTATAAGTTTTTTTATTTATGATTATCTACTCATACTTTCACTCCAATTAACAAAGTAACCATGCAGATCAATAATTGTATAGATTTGTAAATTCTTTATATTGTCGCCTATTCCAATATATTTCTTCTTTCTTATCTGGATCAGATCAGATCCATGAGGTTATTCTCCCTTAACTTCTCCATAGCCCAAACCAGGTGCTGCATATTTAACTTTTGTCTATATTAAACGAATAACTTTGTAATATGGAAGAAGAATAAAATTAAAAGTCTAAATATCATTGCCACTTTATAAAACAGGGTATTAATTTTTGTATTGGAAATTCAATTTAAAAATCTCACAAATGTGTTCTATGAAAAGTCAAAGAAAAGGATTTCAAAAAGCTGAATCTAGCTAACCTTATTATATCATTTCGATTTCATGCCAGTGAATTATTCTCGTAATGGGAATGTTTCTTATGATGTGTGTAAAGTTCTTGTTTTCATTTTTCTTTGTACTGTGATATCATTGGTTACTTCGGCTTCACTCTCAAAATGACTGATAGAGATGAAAAGATGCTTTTTTTTTATGCTTGAGTGGTGGCCACTGTAGCGCTTTTTTGGTTTTAAAGGTATTGCTGAAAACAGAAAGAAATGCAGCCATCAAATTTAGTGTCAAACATGTGTGTTCCCAAAACTTTTTTCCGAACTTAACTCAACACCAATTTGACTCTGATCCTTTGGACGACCATCTTCTTCATTTGATTCGGGCAATTGTTCAAATGTATATGAAAGTCCTGTTAACCCATTATTATAAAAATTTAAACACAAAGCAATTTATTAGACTGTTTTACACAAAAGCCATTCTATTTGAAGGACAATAAAATCCTAAATTTTAACTCTGATTTGGATGAACTCACCAAAATGTACTTTTCTTACTCACCAAATTGTACTTATTTTCATGAAACAAAATGTATTTATTTTTTAAGAAAAGATTGTTTTGTTTGTGTGTTTAATGCTTCTTATTAAATTATACACATTTTTCCTACATATAAAAGTTGTAATTGTCTCTGTAAAATAAAAATAAGATATTTTCTCTACATTTAGTAAGATTTATTACTCCATATTCCAAAGTTTTATTCAACATGATGTACAGCTTATAATATATGCTTACGATTCTTAATGGAAAACCTATTTTATTAATTGAACGTGTTGAACGCATTCCAGGTAAGAAAAAAAATACAAGTGGCTTTGATTATATATTTTTGATGCTGAAGTTTAAAGATAGTTTTAAACAAACTAATTTTCTCTAAAATGAAAATAAAACAATATTATTTAGCTTGTGTTTCCAAGTTTTTGATAGTACATGAATGTATATCTAAAATTATAGCTGCAGTATATATTTTTATAAATCCTCCAAAAGTCACTTTTCCTGAAAATTTCTATTACTTCCTATGGCGTCAAACGCGCGGTTTGCCAATCATTCCCTGTTTTTAGCTTCCCTGCTATACCTTGCAGTTACTTCACCCCGCTCAATGGCGGGGAATAGGCAATGTTCTCTCCCTACTACTCATTCCTCCATGGGTTGATCCCGCATTTATTTATCTTCAGGTGGAAAAATAATGTCTTTTGAAGTATTAAATAGTGTTAGTTTCAATTAAATGAAAATAAGGTAACATAAAATTCACTCTGAAACAATTTTATTAAATAAATTGATCCCAAGTTCTTCACGCTTGTATTTTCAGATGTTTAAAAATTGATTTCAGTTTTTTTTTATGACTCCAATTTTTCCTTTTAAATTTTTCTGAATTAAGATCCCCCCCCCCCCCTCTGTTTCTTTTACCAGACTGAAAGAGTTAACAAAAGAAAGCTAAGTACTCCCCTAAATGTTTTGAGCAGTGTAATTTAAGAATCTCATAACTTAGACCTGGTTCCGGATGGGGAACAGTTCGAACACACTGCGGCTACCATAGATTCAAGGAGGTCTATTCAGTGGTTTGGCTTCATGGTGGACTTTTGAACAGAGTGATGAAATTTTGCAGAGTTGTTAGGGAAAAAAGATTTTGCAACGAAAACATTAACCCTTTCAGTCCCAGTGATGCCATTTGGAATCATCACTTTCAATATTTTTTCCCCAGATGTTTATGTCCCGTTATGACATCATTCGATTCTTCATACTTGGTTCTATTAGACAATATTTTACATTAATCTCAATAGAAGTCAGAACTACTATTTTTTCTATTTAGAAAATAGCTAAAAAGCGTTTCACCTGATTTTTGAAAAGTTCACTTCAGTTCAACATATTTAAAACACAATTTAAACTATTTCGCTTAAAATAATTACTAAAATTTCTTTTATAATATGGTCAGACACCTGAAAATATACAACTCAAAGTGTTTTTAGGTAATATATATATATATTTATTTTGTTGTTTTCTACAGTTAAAATTTTTTGGCATCATTTCAAAAACCATATAAAAAATTAAAATTATTTTTTCTTCTTATGGAGCTCTTATTTTTGACCTAAAATAAGCTTATTTTGTGAATATCAGACGTTTCTGTAGTGTAGTAAATTTTTGGGACTGAAAGAGTTAAATCCATAAAGCAGGTAGTATAATTTTGTTCTTTGGTGAAGTTTCGCAGGAAACCACGTTAGTTGAGAAATGTACTTCAAAAAAATAAAGGGTAATAAAAATAACAATACTATTTTTTTCCAACCCTTTATTTTTTGGCTTTCTCCTGTAACCGTGTTAATGGAAACCGATCACGACTCCTTTTTTACCCAAGTTTGTTCATTATTTTATATCATTTCGGTGCCCAATTTCAGTCCAGATTTAAGCTGCTTCCTAACCATCATATAATCAGCAAAAATATCTTGTCTATTAGTTTATTTGTCTTTTTTCCTGAAAGGGTCCGTTCTAGCTTCTACGCAACTTTGAACAAAAAAAAAAAAGACAAATTCCCGCAAATTGAAAATATAAATATAAATAATACTCATTAAATGCTTTATTTTTTGAAGATAAAATAAATTTTGATAGCAATAAAATTGCTCAGATGTAGATTAATTCCAGAGTTGTACAAAATAGAGAAAACCGTTGAAGAGCTTAGTAGAAAAACGTGCTTTGCGTCAATTTAAAGAAAATTACGATTTTTGTATCAATGAACATTTTATTTTATCTTTTAAAGATAAAAAAATATCATTTTTCATAAACATTATTTAAGTAAAGATTTTTTATCGTTTGCAAGTACTGTTTTAAACGAATTTCAATGCCAAACGAATAACTTTAAATCTAATTTTCTAGTTTGCACTTTTTTTGTCTCATAACAAGCTCTTCTACTAATATCTTCAATTATACAATTATAAATTTAGGTCAATTAGGAATTCTTTACATCAATATCTTCCTTTTCAATTGCCGAAATTCGGTTTATCCAGAAGTGCCGGAGAAAAAAGTCCCGATTAGTCGGTATTAGCCAATTTGCAGCTCAGGGTAGTAGTTAGGTGGTTTTGCGCGTTGAGGTTAAGTTTCATTTGGCAAGAGTGTCCTGGGCAGCATGGACAGCGTTCGCCAACTTTTCCACATTTCCTAGAGAAAGATATACATGTCAGTCGAAGGGAAAAAATATAAAAAAATAGATTGATACTGTGTCAATACATAGTTTGGTTTGTATTGAGTTGATATCAGTTTAAATTGTGCTATTAGGCTAATTAATTTTTTGGGATTTTCTGGTTTTAGGGCGAGATTCCAGACCCCCTAGTTCGCTCTTTAGCCGGTTTAGGTAGTCAATCGGCTTCCTTAAAAAAATTGTGAAAGTGTGAACCTCGAGCCATGGAATCGAGCCTTAAATTTGAACGATGCTAACAGTTTCGTATGGGTGTAAATCTTTCCGCTTATTTAGTTACATACAGTGGTGGCCAAAAGTGTGGACACTTTTTGAAAGTTTCATTTTTTTAAACTTTGTGTGATTACAGAATATATTAATTGTATATCAAATTAGACAATTGTATATCAAATTAAAAGTAATTTAATCTTTATGAGGTCCACTGAGTGCAAATCGCTGAAGCGGTCTATGAGACCTTTGGTCCCATATAATCTATATCCATGGACACAACATCATCATCAAAGTAATTTCATGTAGAATTAAAAATGAATACAGTATTACAATATATGTATTACGAATAAGTTATGCAACTATTAGGATGATCTGTCTTAGTTTTGCAAGTCATTGAACCACCAACTTGTATTGCAATTTCAGCATAAGATAATCCATTGATTGTGCTTGTTTGTTCAACTAAAATGAGCATAACTTTATTTGTAATACATGTATTTTAATTCTGTTTTTTAATGAAATTCTACATTAAATTACCTTCAACTTAATATTTAAATGTTTGCATTTAAGCGAAATTTAATAAATGCAAGAACATGGGTAACAGGTTGAAACACATGAAACTTTCAAAAAGTGTCCACACTTTTGGCCACCACTGTAATTGTATGATAAATATCAATCGAATTACTCACGGTCAAGGAGAAAATGTGCAGCTTCTGTTAGTACAATGTACCTGGAGCACCCTAAGGTAGAATTCTGACTTTGCTCTTTAGCTTCCTCCATTTTCAGTGGATACCATCCCATGTTGGATTAAAAATATAATGATATTGCTGACAGTCTGGCAAAAGCGGGCTCTTCCACGACAAAATCTGAAGGGGGTCCTTTGACCTATCGTGAACTCTATTCAAGAAGCATTGCCTCCATTAACAACTCACGGAAGCTGCCATGGTACACAGGCAATGGTCTGGGTGCTTTAATTGGTTTTGCTGGTGAAAGGAAAGACCAAACTGCTTTGACTCGACTGCCCACTTGTCATTTAAAAACCCTGCGGTTTTCAGGTGGCGTTAAGACTTTCTCTGCCTGCACCAGATGCAACTGCGAAGAGGCCAATTCGCAGCATCTCTAAGCGTGGCGTGCATTAGCGATGGAGAAGTTAAGGGAGAATAAATTCATGGATCGATCTGATCCTGATCAGAGAGATAAGAAAGAAGAAGAAGGAGAGGATAATAACTATAATATACAAATCTAATATAAGATAAGACTGTAAAAATTCTTTATGTGTCTGTCCCACTTGACGAAAGCTTATAACCGGTTCTCCGAACAAGCACACAAGCTGGAATATATATGTACTATACCATAAGGTAGAAGTCTGACTTTGCTCCTTAGATTCCTCCATTTTCAGTGGATACCATCCCATGTTGTTTTAAAATATAATGATATTGCCGACGGTCTGGCAAAAGCTGTCTTTTCCATGACAAAATCTGAACGGGTTCCTTTTGAACTCTTTTCGAGAAGCAGGGCCTCCATTAACAACTCATGGAAGCTGCCACCGGCGCACCCATGGTACACAGGCAATGGTCCGGGTCCTGCTTTAATTGGTTTTGCTGGTGAAAGTAAAGACCAAACTGCTTTGGCTCGACTGTAAACTGGTCATTTAAAAACCCTGCGGTTTTCCGGTGGCGTTAAGACTTTCTCTACCTGCACCAGATGAAACAGCGATGAAGCCAGCTATCAGCATCTCTTAGCGTGCATTGGCGATGGAGAAGTTAAGGGAGAATAAACTCATGGATCAATCGATCCAGATCAGAAAGATAAGAAAGAAGAAAAAGATAATTACTATAATATACAAATCTAATATAAGAAATTGGATTAGTATTGCGTTACAACAATTCGAAAATTTGAGCTATTTGATAATTGCCCTATGCTTTTTTTCTGTTTGATTTCACGCTCCCTAGCTCGCACTGTCTCACTCTTAAAACAAAAGAGTGAAATCCACTAATGTAGGAGAAGTGCATTTTCAACACTATAAATTTGTGAAAATTAACTCAGAGTAAGTTAAAATTACTCGTCCGCAGTTCAAATTTAAAACTGTAGGGGACTGTGGTGGAGATTCGGTCGGAGGTTTACCAAAACAAAAGAGGGAAATCCACTCCTATAGGGGAAGTGCTGAATAAATTTTCGACACTGGAAAGGGTGAAAATTTACTCAGACTGCGTTAAATAAAATAGCTCGTTTGTTTTAAGAGTGTAAATATACTGTGCAGAACAGATTAAAAACTAATGTCCAATAATTACCCCGACTGGCGAGGTAATTTTTGAACCGATGTTTATTTTTTCAACTTCTGCAAAGGAAATAGTAAATTTCAATATTTTTACTCTACAGATAGAGCTAACAGTCATAATGAAAAATATTACTAGCTAGAAAAATTACATATATGTGGGAGGTATTAAAAGTTGGATTTTTGTCCAATAATTAACCCGTTTCGCCCTATAGTAACTAGTTTAATATATTTAAAGATATTACTTACTCTTCTCGAGCAATTTCACCTTGGAATTCTTTTAATGATTCACCTAGATTAAAAAAAGAACAGTTCGAAGTGAATTTATACATAACGTAATTTTATTTGACTGGAGTTGATAATTTTTTAAATTGAGAAATGTTTAATGTTTATTTTAAGTGTCTATACATCAAATTGTAAGAAATAAAAGTATTAATATTTCAATAATAGCTTTCGACGTTTTTAAAAGCTATAATATTATTGGGTGTCCTTGAACCTTCGTATTCATTCAATAGAGAGATTTTGACGACATGGGAATATTGTAAAAAAAATTTACTCTAAGAATTTCATTTAGGGAAAATAAATGCCGCCCCTGCTGTGTTTCCAAGCTTAAAATCTTTATTTAAAAAAATAATTTATAAACATTGCATTTTTTTTATTTCTACTAATATAATTTATTTAAAATTAGGAATATAGAATTGGATATAAAGTATCAAACTAAAGTTTATAATACCAATAATTTGTGTTTTTGAAGTTTTTAACTGGGTTTTGTGTATCATGTCTTTAAATAACTGCAATGGCGCCGAATATTCTACATCGAAAAATTTATAAATTTTTTATGCTTGATTTTTTTCTCCCAAGTCTCAATTTTGCAGAAAGTAATGAGTAAATACCTGTTTAATTATGGCAACTCTGTATATTTGTTTTGTTCCATTGATTTATAACTAGCTAATAAAAATTACCATGGCAGTGGGCTTACCTTGTACAGCAAAAGCCAAGTCTAACGCTACATAAACCAATAAGAAAACGGCTATTCGAATGTGAGATTCCATATCCCTCTTTAGCTCTTCAAGCTGAAATGTAATTGTTACAATTAATGACTTAACTTTCAGTTTGAATGTAATAATACAAGAAAATTATCCACCTTCATACAAATAACTATAAAAAGAAGATTCAGATGACACGGTCCCTTTTTTGTTTTGTGAAAAAAAAAACTTGAAATTTTTAAAGTAATTTTTCTGAGTCATTAGTAAAGATCTCTATAATTATTTTGTTATGATATTTTTTGAGTTTTGAAAACTTTTTTAAATATCAAAAATATTAGACAGTTGAAATGAGTGATAAATTTATTTAATTTGCTTTTAATTCAGTTAATTTTCTATTATTTCATTTTCAAAATAAGATTTTACAATAAAATAATTAAACTAACTTTTTTTAAAAAGTAAAATTATAGAAACATTTAAACCGGCTTTATTTATCATATTAAAAACCTTTTGTAAAAATATTCAAGACATGGACAGTAATTTGGATTCGAATTTTTTTTTCTCATTGGATTAATTCTGAGAGTCTTCGGTTTGGAGATCCGACGTTCGGTTCCATAAAAAACATTTTACGGACGAATTATGTTTTATTTAAATCCCAAAAAAATTCCCCCCCCACTCTATTTGTGTGAAATGCGAATTACTTTTCCCAAAATTATACTAACAAATTTAGCATTACAACCTACCAGAAAACTTTAAATTAATTTTTTTTAAATACTTTTCTATTCTGATTAAATCATCCTAACTTAGTCTATATATTATTAAATACTACGACATTATTTTTTTATATTTCATTGGAGCCAAAGAAAATGGACATAATATTAAATAATATTATCATTAATATATTATGTATAATACACTACCGTTGTCAGATTTATAGATTCAGCGGCCAAGTTAGGCTTAATGAAAATTCTTAGTATCCGAGAAGCTAATATAATCAGTTTCTTCTTAACTTTATTGAACAATAAAAAGCATGCATTCTATCTTACCTTCACTAAAATGCAGATTTATTTTCTGAATATATCAAATTCACTTCAGCAATCGTTTAATATATGTTTTTTTTTATGACAGGCGAATGACACATTTAATTTATTTAAATATATTTAAATTTAACATGTTTCTTTAGAGCTATTCAAATGTCGCAACACACCTGTCATTTGTTACAAAAAAAAATCTACAATCTACATCTTATTTTAGTTAGGAACTTTTTTTAAAAAACGAATAAGATTGTAAAGAGAATAATTCCTAGCTATACTTAACTTTTTTTGACATTGATATTTACACAACCGCATTTGAAAAACAAACTAATATCTATTGTGCAAGATATGCCATCAAAATGGGACTTTTGTCAAAACATTTTAGAAATAAACATCTGTAGACCATATGTTGTCATTTAGAATTTTTTACTTCTGAATCATTTATAGATAGTTGTTTCATTAATATAAATTTAAACCCTTAACGATAAGCATACATTTTTATCAATAACTAGCATGGTCCCGCCTTACTGGGAACCCGTTAACTTCGCATTGTTTCCTTTTAGAGGCATGCTTACTTGTGAAAATACACTCAAAATCAAAACAAAATTAAATTCGTGTTGGCGTATGCGCACTTAAAAAAGCAAACACTAATAGAGGATGAAACAGCCTTAGGGCGAGCGCATATCTCAATCAAACTAATAGAGGATGGCGTCAAGCCCTCGTTTCGGCCCGGTCCACGTATTTTCAAGCCCTGTTATGGTCCCGCAATCCCACTTGGATGACGTTTTTTGAAACTAATTATATTAATTAAAAATCACAATCAAATATGAAAAAATTAAGTCTCAGGTGCACACGTAGGTATTAAAAGGAATCTATATTAAAAATTTCGAATATTTTAGAGCAGTCTAAGTAGGTCTTTTGCGATCCACATACATACACACACACAGACAGACAGACTCTTTCTTTTATTATTATAGGCTAGGGGGATGTACCACGACTTTCAAATACCACTCAATAATTACAATACAATTAAAGGTAATTATGTGCAATATAAGGCACTAGCAATAGCTGTAAAACCAAAAAAGTTTTGTGACAGCTCATGTACGATTTCCTCAAGAACCTCCTTTCGGCGACCGCCAGGTACTGGGAAATTGTGCAAAAAATTCAAAGTCTATAACTCATTTTGTTTTCACAAATTCCTTTAAAACGAAAATAATTCAGAAGGTAGCTTTGCATCCATTGCGCATGCGGGATTTTCTTGAAAACCTTATTATGATGTCCGACTTGTACCATGTTTTGGTATTCGAAAATGAGTTTTCTAAGAATAATTAACTTATTAAATTTTTTGAATGCCAACTTCTTGCTGTGCTATTGGTTGTTCAAAACATTTTTTAAAGAAAGCCTGCATAGAAAGAAGAGTACAGCCAATGAAATGCAGTAAATTAAAACAAGAGAGTTGCATCATCAGAAACATTCCCATTGATGCATAGTTGTTAGGTAAAAAAAATACTCTGTAACGAAGTAATTAAATCTATAAAGCAGGTAGTATAATTTTGCTAATAGCTGAAGTTTCGCAGGAAACAAATAAAGTAAGTAAATCGGAAAATGGATGTCTTAGTTGAAAATACGAATATTCCTAATCTTAAGAATCTAAAAAGCAAAATTCAGGGGATGTAAATATTTCAATACCAAATTTTTTTCAAACCTCTATTTTTTCTACTTTCTCGTGTTACCATGTTAATGGAAACATATCAGGACTCCACTTTTAGCCAAGTTTGTTAATTATTTTAAAATTATTTCGGTGCCCAATTTCCGCCCAGATTTAAGATGCTTCCAAATCTTCATATCATCAGTAAAAACGTCTTGTATATTACCTTATCTGTCTATACCTGAAAGGATCCGTTCTAGCTTCTACGCCACTTTGAACAAAAAAAGACAAACTCTCGCAGATTAAACACATAAATTTAAATGAAACTCATTTAATGCTTTATTTTTTGAAGATAAAATATATTTTAATAGTAATAAAATTGAATATTCAGATATAGATTATCGATGCATTCCAGTGATGTACAAAATAGAGATATCCGTTGCAGAGCTTAGTAGAAAAACGTGCTGTGTGTCATTTTAAAGAAAAATATGATTTTTATATCAATAAACATTTTATTCAATCTTTTAAAGATTAAAAAAGAAGTGTATTTTTTCATAAGCATTAGTTAAGTATATATTTTTTATCTTTTGCAAGCACTGTTTTTTACGAATCTCAGTGTCAAGCGAAAACCTAAAGCTCATTTTCTAGTTCGAACCTTTTTGTCTCATAGCACGCTCTTGTACTAATATCTTCAACTGTACAATTATAAATTCAGGTGAGTTAGGAATTCTTTACAACAATATTTTTCTTTTTAATTGCCAAATTTCCGCCCATTCAGAAGTGCTGGACATATAAAAATCCGGATTAGCCGCTCCTAGCCATCGGTCTGCACCTCAGGGTGGTTAGTCCGATGCTGAGAATTCTGTATTGGCAAAAGTGGCCTGGACAGCACGGGGCTCCGCTGTGACAGCGATCGCCATCTTTTCCACATTTCCTAGAATAAGAGCAAGATAATACAAGCTAGTGGACAGGAAAGAATCCTTTAGTTTCATAATTGTATGTTAATTACAATATTATAAACTCCTCGGGGCAACAGCCCTTTGCCCCCCTGCCTTTCCCATTACATCTTACTTGACCAAGGGCTCTGGGGTGCTAGGCATGAGTCCCGGTAAGGTAATCAGCCTCACACGGAGCCCCCAGTGTCAGTGTACGGGGAAAAATCCTTTGGCTACATATTTGTATGATAATTATATTATATACTAATCTATAATAATAAAAGAAAGAGTCTGCCTGTCTGTGCGTATGTCTGTGGATCGCAAAAGACCTACTTAGACTGCTCTAAAAAATTCGACATTTTTAATATAGATTCCTTTTAATATCTACGTGTGCAACTGAGGCTTAGTTTTTCATATTTGATTGTGATTTTTAATTAATATAATTAATTATTAAAAAAAAAGCATCATCCACGTGGGATTGCGGGACCATAACAGGGCTTGAAAATGACCGGGCCGAAACGGGGGCTTGACGCCATCCTCTATTAGTTTGATTGATTGAGTTTGGTTGAGATATACGCTCGCCCTAAGGCTGCTTCATCCTCTA